>JPKZ01000317.1:618344-649206 GCA_000803305.1 Toxocara canis | reverse complement strand
CCCTTCTCGATACCTGGCAAGACTCTGATTGAGTCAAGTAACTCCTCTATGATGAATTTTTCTTTTTTTGCCAATAGACGAGCTGTAATGAATCACAGTACTGTACCTGAAAATTATAGCCTCTTCATTAAATAGAGACCTTTCTTCGAACACAGTCTTCCTCTATCAAGATCCGTTTAGGAAAGCAGAGGATGAGCGTCGTAAGGTCGCTTTAGAGGTCACAAGCAGGGCATCTGAGAAGAGTGAAGGGGCAGTACTGGAGGAACTAGATTGCGTATGCGTTGGGAATGTTATTTTACTGGAGAACTTATTTGTATAGGAATCTTTTCATTTCCATACGAATGAAGTATGTTTTTGTTGCACACATTCGCATTTGTAGTGAAATAAGATCGAATCGAATCGAATCGAAAATATGAAATAAAAATTAAACCGAAAATTCAAAAACACAAATAACGAGAGCATTTCAGACAGGCTCAGCGATCGTAGCGTTGTGTGGCGGATGCGCATTTCTTGGCGCACTTTGTCTACTCATTTTAGAACAATTCGCACCGCTTCGACATTACGCTGTCTATATCTATCTTGGCGTATTTGCTCTTGTTATAATGTCGTTGGTGTTCGCACTTAAAACCGAACGTGAACTCCTTCTAATACCCTATATTGCCTTTTCGGTAAGTTTTTCTTTACAAAACAAATACTCTTTCAAATGTCCATGATTTTTTCCCTTATTCTTATGGAATCTTTAATCTTTAAGGAAGCAGTTAAATTAACCTTTAGTGAATGAAGCTTGTTTCATATCGGTGATAAAATGAATAGAATAAAACGAGTGCTGTTGACTTTTAAAATTTCATTCGTCAGTTTCAGTGGATCTTGGACAAATGAATCGATAATTAATGAGTGGTTTTTGCATAAAACAATGTCCAAAAAATTTTTTTAAACAAAAAAGCATCGAAAAAGATACACTTACTTGCAAATAGCATTGTGTTATAGTGCAATAAGCGATGATTGCGAAACATGATAAAGGACATGACATTCGATTTCGCAATTTTTTATTTGCTGATCATATCACTAGGATGATTGACGTGCCACTAAATACGTGCACAAATGTCGTTAACGTCAAGAATCGTTGTGAGCATTTTTGTGCAATTGTTAAACTCAGCATTATAATAACAACTGTCTAGTGTGATTTTAGGCGAAAGAATTTTTATCGATGAGGGATGGGGACATTGTCGACGAACGACTGATCGATTGAAGGAATTCCGACTAAGTAGCTAGGGGGCACGGGGGGGGGTAGGTGGGAGGGGAGGTATTGAAACTGGAGGAGAGGGGACGAAAAAAAGAGAACGAAGAAGTCGGGAAAAAAAAATCCATGCGGCACACTTACTTTAAAGGAAGCAGCGAAATTAGGTCGTTTAACACCACGATCAGAGAATTCCGGTTAACTAAACACTTAAAATTATAATTTTCTTCTTATTATATGCGAGCGGAAGATAGGGCATGAAGCACTAGAAGACAGATAGGGCATGATAGCAATCGAGAGCTAGGCATATTGCCTTCATCGAGAATGATCTGTTTAAAAAAAAATCATTCTAAATACCATTCAACTTATTCCTACAGAAATTACAGCAAATAATTTAAAGAGAGAAGAAGTTTTTTTTTGTTGAAAATTTTAGTGGTTCCATTCCCGAACATAAAGTTCATTTGAATGTGTTTGACTTTTTTAATATTTTAAACTTAGCTAGTGTTATCAGCTAGCTTCTATGCTGTTCGACCACTTAACATAGATACTAACGGGGACATAAGGCCTTAAAAAGAGTACGTTAAGCAAAATTGTTCCTCGTTTACGGAACAGGAGAACAAAGACATAATGGAATAAATTAATCAGTTTCCTTTAAAAAAAATCGCACGTTATCTTTATTTAATGATGCATTTTTAGATCGCAAATGTTTTCTTGTGTATAGTAACGGCGTTCTTTGCGATATGGGCTTTAAGCAGTTCGGAGTCGTCTCCGTCTAAATATCTTTCCTCGCTTATGTATGATGAGCGGTTGAATACTTCACATAGATTGTATATCGAGAATCAAGACGTTCCATACGTTCACCAGAAAGGTTCAAAAATAATACTTTTTCTTACTTGTGTGAACATTTTATTTGCATACATATCCCTAAATAAACTCAGGATTTTTTTTTGATAAAAATGATACTGATCCAGCTATGAACCAGATACATCTTTAAGCTCCAGAAAAACTGCGGCTAAAAAAATGGGATACTTCCTGTTAGTGTGTACGAGAAAATGCTTGTAGGTGCAAACGAAAATACAAAGGTTATCGAGGGCCTTTTTTTGAAAAAGTGACGATCTGAATTTAATATAAATAATGTAATTTTTGGCTTATTAGTTCATGTTTATTTAATTTTTTTAAGTTTCTGATTACCGAGCATAGATTATGATCAATTCGGTCTCCTCCTTGTTTCTATATTCCAAACTACCACAACAACATTTATAGGCATTAGCTGAGACAAACGTCCAGCTATATGTCGTGAATTTCCGTTTCCGTTATTCTTGCTCTCTAGACATTCTTTGGGATAAATATGGTCGATCGCCTTATAATTGTCAAATTTGCGTAGAACCGAAGAGCATTTAAGTTTCTGCTTATGATCGTTTGGTGTATTCATATAGTAAAATTTTGCAGCAAGTATCTTGTTGGCATCCTGCTCGTTGGTGATTTCGATTGCGTCTGTGCCAGTTTTCCTCTTCAGTGCACGTGTTGTTTGTCGATGTTACAACTATTTCGAAGCGTATCATGATGCGCTAAAAATGAACAAAGCTAATGAAGTTGGCCGAGTTTAATTACTCTTGGAAGCGTACACAACTTTTTGGCGGTGATAACCGTGGATGAGAAAGCTTTTTCTTAACGTCTACGTTGGGCATATCAGAAGAAAATTACGGTCATGTCAAGTAGTCATCAGAGTTCCGTGTTGAAATTGATGGCATTTCTATTGCACAAAAAGAATATTTAGTTTTACGCAATCGAAATCCACATGTTAGTTTTTTCAAATTCAAAATAAAATGCCCCAGCTGCTTATCGATATGGTAATAGTTTTCTTCTGATATACTATCGGTGTCTTCGATATCTTTGACATCTCAATATCTTTGATCTTCTGATGTGCTCTTTAAAACGCATCCTGTGGTAAGGATGATTACGTTTATCTTACATGTTGTTGACTTATACACTCAGAAATCTGGAATTGTCGCGTGGAATTTTTTTTTAAAGTTAAAAAAGACGATTTTCCTCAATCGTTATGTGATGTAATGGAATTGTTTTTGTATATAGTGATTAATGTCTAGTGCTTCATACGGCTGTTTGTTAGCCGATTTCATTGTCTTGTTATTTTGTGCAGAATATATCGCCATTATATGTAAAGGCCTTCCACTGTGACCGTTCCCTCATCAATTTTTGAAAATTTTTTTTTATTTAATGGTGTTCTTTCGCGAAGTTTACTAACTTTATTTCCACTTTATTTTTCGTTCATAATTGATTTGAACGAATTGAACTGCACTCACTCGCTTCACAATGTTTTCAATGATTTCAGTCACTGATTTTGATTTTTGTGAGTTATCATAAAACTGCTTAAATCCGCTAATTATTAAACAAATTCACTTTGCATAAATAAGTACTGCGGAAATCATGGAGGATGAGGCAAGGTGAGACGGGTGAGAAGGGGAGAGAGAGAAAGATTACCCATAAACAGCATTCCACCTCCCGCGGAACGTCTACTAGGTGAAGTGCAACGTAGATTTTAAAATAAAAATACATAGAGCAAATTTAGCCATCCATAGTCGACAGTCCGAACAAAAGACTGCATGGAAATTTATTGATTAGGCTTGCATCCAGTCATTAAAGAGCTCAAATTACCTGATCACTAATTAATGATGGGTTCAGCCACTCTCGAAAAGTAAGGAGGTTTTCCTTATAATTTTCTAGACTTTTTTCAATAGTCGGCATTTTTCATTGCTTTATTCCACACGTACGGACCGTCACATTTACCCGATCGTTTAGGAGGAGAAAGAGGAATGCGGGAAAGGGCGACTCCCAAATTGTCACAGTATGTATATCAACTGTATATATTGTATTCATAAACTGTAAATAAACGAAAAAAAAAGGCAGCGAGACGAAAGAAAGGAAAGAAAAGTTCCAAGGAGAAATCGCATAATTATAAAATCTGCGATTCTCTTCTTGTCCCCTTTCCTTCCACTGAAAGTGGCAGATTACGTGAAATTTTGGAATTTCTCAAGAACTGATTCACACTCGCAAACGCTGCACACAATTTATTTTTAAAATTTTAAAAAAAAAAGGCAGCGAGACGAAAGAAAGGAAAGAAAAGTTCCAAGGAGAAATCGCATAATTATAAAATCTGCGATTCTCTTCTTGTCCCCTTTCCTTCCACTGAAAGTGGCAGATTACGTGAAATTTTGGAATTTCTCAAGAACTGATTCACACTCGCAAACGCTGCACACAATTTATTTTTAAAATTTTAAAAAAAAAAGGCAGCGAGACGAAAGAAAGGAAAGAAAAGTTCCAAGGAGAAATCGCATAATTATAAAATCTGCGATTCTCTTCTTGTCCCCTTTCCTTCCACTGAAAGTGGCAGATTACGTGAAATTTTGGAATTTCTCAAGAACTGATTCACACTCGCAAACGCTGCACACAATTTATTTTTAAAATTTTAAAAAAAAAAGGCAGCGAGACGAAAGAAAGGAAAGAAAAGTTCCAAGGAGAAATCGCATAATTATAAAATCTGCGATTCTCTTCTTGTCCCCTTTCCTTCCACTGAAAGTGGCAGATTACGTGAAATTTTGGAATTTCTCAAGAACTGATTCACACTCGCAAACGCTGCACACAATTTATTTTTAAAATTTTAAAAAAAAAAGGCAGCGAGACGAAAGAAAGGAAAGAAAAGTTCCAAGGAGAAATCGCATAATTATAAAATCTGCGATTCTCTTCTTGTCCCCTTTCCTTCCACTGAAAGTGGCAGATTACGTGAAATTTTGGAATTTCTCAAGAACTGATTCACACTCGCAAACGCTGCACACAATTTATTTTTAAAATTTTAAAAAAAAAAGGCAGCGAGACGAAAGAAAGGAAAGAAAAGTTCCAAGGAGAAATCGCATAATTATAAAATCTGCGATTCTCTTCTTGTCCCCTTTCCTTCCACTGAAAGTGGCAGATTACGTGAAATTTTGGAATTTCTCAAGAACTGATTCACACTCGCAAACGCTGCACACAATTTATTTTTAAAATTTTAAAAAAAAAAGGCAGCGAGACGAAAGAAAGGAAAGAAAAGTTCCAAGGAGAAATCGCATAATTATAAAATCTGCGATTCTCTTCTTGTCCCCTTTCCTTCCACTGAAAGTGGCAGATTACGTGAAATTTTGGAATTTCTCAAGAACTGATTCACACTCGCAAACGCTGCACACAATTTATTTTTAAAATTTTAAAAAAAAAAGGCAGCGAGACGAAAGAAAGGAAAGAAAAGTTCCAAGGAGAAATCGCATAATTATAAAATCTGCGATTCTCTTCTTGTCCCCTTTCCTTCCACTGAAAGTGGCAGATTACGTGAAATTTTGGAATTTCTCAAGAACTGATTCACACTCGCAAACGCTGCACACAATTTATTTTTAAAATTTTAAAAAAAAAAGGCAGCGAGACGAAAGAAAGGAAAGAAAAGTTCCAAGGAGAAATCGCATAATTATAAAATCTGCGATTCTCTTCTTGTCCCCTTTCCTTCCACTGAAAGTGGCAGATTACGTGAAATTTTGGAATTTCTCAAGAACTGATTCACACTCGCAAACGCTGCACACAATTTATTTTTAAAATTTTAAAAAAAAAAGGCAGCGAGACGAAAGAAAGGAAAGAAAAGTTCCAAGGAGAAATCGCATAATTATAAAATCTGCGATTCTCTTCTTGTCCCCTTTCCTTCCACTGAAAGTGGCAGATTACGTGAAATTTTGGAATTTCTCAAGAACTGATTCACACTCGCAAACGCTGCACACAATTTATTTTTAAAATTTTAAAAAAAAAAGGCAGCGAGACGAAAGAAAGGAAAGAAAAGTTCCAAGGAGAAATCGCATAATTATAAAATTCCGAGAGCTTTGGCAAGTTTCCGAGTCCATTTATGCAAATTTAAGTCCTGGTGAGAATTTTTAAAATTATTTCGCCAAAATGAACGCAAATTTATTGACGCATTTTTGGCCAGAAGAAAAACGTATTATACAAAACTTGTTTAACTGATGTTGATTGCATGTGATAGATGTGATGTACGTGTTATGTTTACTTCCCCGAACTAACTGCTAAAAGACAAAAATGATTCGAGAAACGAACAAACGTATCACATGAGAGTCTGGACGATCATCAGTTAGTCGAAATGCTGATAACGTTTTTTTCATTTCCTCTATTTTTTTTTTTTTGAAAACGATTAAGCACTAAGTCAACAACAACAATAAATGAAAAAAAATTTTAACGAGTGCACTCAAAATGAGACGAGGAAATGAAATTGAAAAATATGTTTTCAATCATTGAGACAGTAATTTATTTATGTAATAAGTAAAAAAAGAGATACAAGGAAGTGGAAATAAAACAATCAATTAGAAAGAACGTTTCTAAAAATTCATTAAAAATTTTATTCTTTTTTTCCTTATTCCATTCACATTTCTTCTCACTCGTTATTCGTTGAATAAAGATTTCATTAAATTTGATCATAGTTGTGAAACATTTAATATTTATTCGCTGACAAGCGATCGGTACATTATGCATTTTATGTTCAATGCGCATCTGAAAAAGTGGGCACCATTCATCGCACAACAAACGCTAAAGCACAAGGTCGTTATGATTGTGTGCTTCGTTGCTGCTTATCTTTTTTTAAATTTAAATTTCTGCCCATTCTTTATTTTGCTTGGCGAAATTACTACTACTACTACTACTACTACTACTACTACTACTACTACTACTACTACTACTACTACTACTACTACTATTGCTACTACTACTACTACTACTGCTACTACTACTGCTACTACTACTTCTATTACTACTACTACTATTGCAAGTATGGATACGTAGTAGGTAAGCGATTAAGTATAAGCATAAAAAAGGCTATGAACAGACGAGGAAAAATGAAACGAACAGGAATGAGAAACAAAATTCATAAAAGAAGACATAAAAGTTAAATGAAAACACTCATCAAAGGTTATTATGGTGTTGCAATCAGAAATATTGCACATGGAACGGATGGATGGGGAACGGGTATAAGTGAATGTATCGAAAAGATGGTCATTCCACTTCAGCAACGGGCCAAGTTGTTACAGCAGTTCGATTTTTTAAAGACTTAGCCCTTCTCTTTTTGGCTCTCAAAAAAAAGCTTTCTTTCTATGCGTGCATAAAAGAAGCAACACTCTGTCTTCTGAAAGCATCTCTGGCCAACCTGCAAACGTTGTTTGCACGGAAAGCTTGTTTCTGTCTACGAATACATCCATCACGTGGCTCCAGATGGAAACAATAAATGACCTTACTCTGTGTGAGGCCGAATGCTACGCTACAGTCTTAACACATTAACTGACTTGAATATGGCTGCATTAAATTATGGTGCGAAATAGGACAGCAGCCGCAGTCGATGGCTATAGGACAAAAGGGACTGAAGGACAAAAGGGCGTCTATACCGTTCCTGTACGCAAAAAATCGCACACAAATCCTTGTAGAGAGGAGAGAGGTTGGGAATGGGGGAGATGGAGAGAGAATGGTGGAGGCAGGGGTGGCCTTTGAGGAAATCATCAGATACGGTAGCAAATCCTAGAATGAAATTTTCCAACTCATCAAGATTGGTGAATCCATGCCGAAATTGCTTCTGAATGTGACCTGGATGTGTTGACCGGTTTTTTCCGCACAGCAATAACTGTAGGGGTGCGGGGTGGGGTGAAGGGGGAGGGCGAGGGATGGCGAGAGGGGAACGTAGAGGCGGTCGTTTTTGCGCGTCACCCTGTCTACGGCACAATACGCAACATAACAACCATTCGACAAATGAACCGCCGTATCAATGCAGAAAGAGGTATCTTCATCGTGTGTTTAGAAGCAGTCAGGTAGTGAAGCAGATTTGTGTAAACGTCGATTCAAATGATGAGAAGATTGTTTGGGAAGGTGATCATGCGATGCTATATAAGTGTAGTCTGGGGACGTACTTAAGAGAACATGCAGAATAGATGGAATTCTCTGCGGTCCTTCTCCCAAACAAATACCTTGATTTGAAACTTAGCTGCTGGCCAAGGTAGACGTAACTTCCAACTTCCTGGATGATCTGGCCCTCAATGTTGATTCTCGATTCCCTGCATAACGAGTTGCGCATCCATTTCGTTTTGGCGAGGTTCATTTCCAGCCCGATTTTCTTAGATTCTATTTGGAGTTGCAACAGCTTATCTTGAAGTTCAGGTCCACTGTGCGCGAAGAGAACACAGTCATCTGCGAAAAGCAAGTGCGTTAATCGTTCGCCGTCTACTCGGATGCCACAATCCCAGTCAAGTTCACTGAACAGGGTTTCAAGGGTTACCGCGAATAACTTTGGAAAAATCGTATCTCCTTGCCGGACGCCCTTGCAGATATCGATATAGCAGGGGTCGCTGAAGAGCTTGATTTCCGTGCTGCAACCCGTGGTCATTTCCGTGAGGAGATCCACGTAGTTGGGGTTAACGCCGCACTTGTCCAGTGCATTGAGCAGCGCATTCCTTTCCACCGAATCGAATGCTTTCTTGTAATCTACGAATGCAAGGCACAGAGGTATCTGGAACTCGTTGCATTTTTCTACCAACTGCCGAACCGCATGTATGTGATCAACTGTTGAGTAGCCTCTCCGGAAGTTCTCCCAAACAAATACATACGATAAATAACAGTACACAAACACAGTTTGCTTAATATGCATATATGCAAATTAAGCTGACGCATTAGCAACGTTCGACTACTCGTGATGTTCTCGGACAAGATCTAATTGACAAATGAGGGTTCGTGAGAGATTTTGAGTGTAACTATGACTTATTTTCGATAATATCTTACCGTTGAGCGGTTGTGTCCATACTGTCGCAGAAAACTGACATCTTATTTTCCTGGGTAGCGAAAAAATATATTAAAAACATACTTTAAGATGATTAAATATTAAGTGTATATGTACTGAATTGTAACAATAAGGGACTAAGGTGAACTTATCGCACACGCCTATAGGCCGCTGTCTGTTCAAACTGGGGAAACAACTTGTGCAAATATATTCTGACATAGGAGTCATATCATTATGCTCTACTTGAATGCGCATGAAGCATGTGATAAGTAATAGCTGATAAGCTGATTGGCTGATAAGCCCAGTGGCAACAGGCATAGTAGAAACAGACTATACCGATAATGAAAAGAGAAGACTAATCGTACAGCAATATACGTCGCCAAACATGGAGGGTCCTAGGATGGTCGTGTGATTGTGAATCGTCGGTTTCGGTTTCGGCCCAAAAAAGAATGCATGAATTTATTTCATAGCTACCTAGCATGACTCCCATTGTCAAACGTACCTGCCGAGCATGATTCCAACCATCAAATGTACCTGCCGAGCATGATTCCAACCATCAAATGTACCTGCCGAGCATGATTCCAACCATCAAATGTACCTGCCGAGCATGATTCCAACCATCAAATGTACCTGCCGAGCATGATCCCCATCGTCAAATCTAATATATTTGGCAAAGCACATGATGACGCGTGAACGAGCGCGCAAATTTGCTGTTAAAGTTTGGCGTAATGTCTCACTAAACGCATTGATTGCGTTACGGTAGCAAGAGTGAGCGCTATCGCAGCTGTGCATATCGATTAAAGCAGTGGAATAGCAGTGCTGTGTCTCGCAATGCTTTAGGGAATTGTCTGTCAATTAGAGTGGCGAGTTTTTTTTCTTGTCTTCTGGATAGATCGCTGTTTAATCGAATATCTCCTCGAAAGAAGGACTAATTAATACTTAGCTACGTTTCCAGCCATATTACCGCCGATGAATCCACATTTCCCCCCTTTGGGCGTTAAAGAATTCGCAGCTCGTTGGGGAGGGGCTTCGTGGAGGAGGAAACTATGCTGAGGGGAATCTAGTGCTTTCAGCATCTGTTGGATGGGTGACTGTTTAACATGCAAATCTTTAGTGTTCTGTTGTAGTACTGAAGAAGGGGAGACGGGGGAGGAGGGGGAGTGGGAACGTCGTTCGCGGTTGAACCGTCTATTACGTGATCTGCTTTACTTGAACTGTTTTTTCTGTATTCCTCATATTATGCAGATGTCGATTTCTAAGTGTATTCTTGTCGGTTTTAATTCTTAAAGGCAATTCTTATCATGTTTTTCGGTAAATTATTTTGTCTTGTTTGTCTGTTTTTTGACGTTAGCATATGTTGCATTGCACATTGAAGTTCCGTCTGAACCATACCTCTTCAGGTTATCAATAGCATGCCGAAAATTTCAAAGTAAAACCGCCCATATCGTTCTTTACCGGCATCGTTTTAATCAAGTTAACAAGATCTCACATCTATGTAGGTTCGCTCGGAAGTCGATGAGGAGGAGTGGAGGAATAGGGGAGAAGAGTGCTGCCCGAGAAGGCGGCGCCTGGAATGTTTTTAAAAGATTTTCGAAGTGAACAACCACGTAAAACGAATACAAATATTTGCATGGTATGGGCTACATTATCTGTTGTTCAGTGCCTGTCATTCACGATCTCGATCACGATACGTTTGCAAGTGTGCACTCGCCGGCTGGTCCGTCGTTTGAATCTTTGCCCGGCGATCTTGCCCTGTGCGATACCAAGCGTTCGTTCAGCGCCAGATTCAAAAGAAGATAATTGTACAATGACCGTTTCATAGATAACTGATTACTTGTATTACGGCAATCGAGTAATCATTTTTGCAGTGATGAGGCGTCGATGGTCAACATGATCGTTCATTATTGGCTTCCGTCTAGCCGACGAATACAACGCACCTTTTGAGGCAGTCAAAAGGAATGGATATAAGCGGTGAACAAAATGTACCCGCTTCGGAGCTGACCTTAATCGACTACTTTGTCGTCGTTGGCTATGACCGCACTATTGGCTTGCAAGTAAGCGTTATTTGTACCTGAACCTTGAAAACTGAACTTCATTATTGCTACCGCAAAGTTGAAGTTAATTACTGTTTAGTAGTCTTAAAGTTTTCTGGCAAATATAAGCGGTTTCGGGGTTCTGACAGTGATATGTTATTGTTTCCAGGAAGTCTTCATCCTGTATTCTGTGATCTTTCGGAATTCTATACTCCCATCCTGAGTTCGTTTTGTCCTTTCTTCGGCTGTTCCTTTCTCTCATCCGACTCTACATAAATGCGCATACATAAACCTCAGCTGTGTTGCGCTTAGGCCAATTGAATTTTTCTTAAATATTCGCAATTGCAAAAAAGTTACGATTCCAAAGTTGAAAGAATGGCTATGTTCCAGGTATAATATTGACCATTTGCTTTATTTTACTCGTTTTTTTTATCTCAGCCGTGCCTCGGCTTATATTAACGTGCTTCCTAAGGTGCTCTTAAGGTAGTATCTGTAAGGTAATATCTTTTTCTCATTTTTGCGGACTGTGAAAAGCGTTGCGATTTTTACGGACAATTTGCAAACTTTAAAAGTTGTCGGTGTTGGCATTCGGTAGAAATGATTGTTCATCACAATACTCATCGAATTGCCGTTAATAATGTGACCTTTGAAGAGGGCAGAAATATAGGAGTAATTTCCATTTTTAAAATACCTTTAGCTATTGGACTGTCCCTGTCTTTTTGCCTCATTCCTTCTTGTTTTGTTTTGTTGGGGAAACTGCTTTTTTAAACGTTTTATATTTTTGATTCCCTAAAGAATGTTTTATTGAAGGAACGAGAATAGTAGTCGATCAGTTTATGTGATAACTTAGGCACGACTCATATACATATGGGCTGAATTTCTACTGATTACGATGAACTTAAACCAGCGCTAACTTCGTAGGTGGTATATGGAAGTGCTGAGCTCTAGCATGAGCATCTTGCGCGTTACTGTTGACACCCACCGGTCACCCCCCAAGGAAATGGTAACTGATTATTAGTAGAGTAAATTAACGTATTTGTATTTACGTATTTTGAGGGGCGTATAGGTCGTTGATGCACGTTTATGAGCAATATCCGGACGCAGCATGCTGGCCTGTGGTTTTACGATGACATATTTGAAATTCTAACCGGGCATTGAACCTGAGTCCATCTAGTGGACGTGCTTTGTTGATGGCTTCGCACTCCGCGCTACGCCCTCCATAAGCATGTGAATGTGGCGATGAATGTAGAAGTTAATATTTAATGTTAAAGGTGGAGAGTTATGGTGAAAGTGGAAACGGAGGTGATCTTACTATGCCGCCACTGGAGCGTTGCTATGTGGCGTCAGTGTTGGCACATTTCCCGCAGAAGAGAGCAGGCCTCGTGTTTTCCGCAGAAATCGTTTCTGTATGGCCTTTTAACTTTTTTATTTGTTTCTCACTTCTAATTTTCTCTTACTGAAGCTGAGCTAAGTTGAGCCCGAGGTTATTCGATGTCTTATCAACATTTTGGTCATTAGGATTTGTAAGATGCCAGAAAGCAGTTGTTTGTTTTGATGGTTGTCACAATTAATTATGTGTTGTGGTTCTCAATTAAAGTAATAATTAAAATAGTTCTGAGTAATTAGCACGTGGGGCCTTTAGGGCGATGTCTCGATGTTACTGGGGCAATCGCACGCCGAGCACAGCCATCCCTTCAGCTGTTTTAGCTTGTTGTTAACCACCCGCTAGCTGGGCTGTCAGTGGTATGGTGGGAAGCAGCCGGGAATCGAAGCCGGGTCTCCCCGCACGCGAAGCGGGGGCTCTACCATTGAGCTACTGCGGTCCCTAGTTTTGAGTAATAACTACATTATTATTCTTCGGAAGTAATTATTTATGCATAGCTTTAACGAAACTGAAAAGAGTGTATTTTTTAAGAGGGAAGCACTTATTGACCGCTATCTCTGTATTGTCATCGTTTGTTTGAAGTTTTTTTGTTTTTGGGGCAAGGATTATAGATTTTGGCACTGCCGAAAATGGCAGTTCTTAGGAAGCACGGGGGATTGCCGTTTATAGACATATAGCGGAGAAGGGGAGGGTTGATAAAATTATTTTCAGGTTTTTACGCACTCTGCCACGTGTACCGTTTAAGGTCAGGTAAAATACTGGTAAGCGTGCCGCTTTCTAATGGGGAGAGGGGTGTTGTTGAGGGGTAGGGGAAAGGAGGAAGCGATATCGGAGTAATACGGCAAATACCTAGAAATGCGCATAAGAATCATTTCGAAGTTTATTGTTTATTGTTATTTCGATGCATCCGTTGGCATTATTTTCAGTTGTGCATGCCGAAAGGACTGAAGTTTTATACGCAAAATGATGTGCCATCACCATCGATGCATACTTTCGCGAACATCCGTGAGGATGGTTCCAGAATTAATGGATGCGCGCTCATCTATTATGAGGTCGTTTGCTTTAATATCACGCGTAAGCACTATCCCCACCCCTCCCCCCTCCCCTGCCTCCCTCCCTTATCTGCTTTGCTTCTTCCCCTATCCTTTACTCTCTCTCCCCTCCTCCCCAGCATATCTGCAAGGGGCAGCAGGATACGACTATATTGTTCGTTGGAGTATTCGTTAATGTATTACGAAGAATTTTGCTTGTAAGTGGAGCAACCCATATTTGCCTAGCAGTTCTGCTATCAGTTGCTAGTGGAAACGCAGTTGTGGTGTTGGTTGAGTTATGGTGTACGTTTAGCATATGGGCCAGCTCATCTCTAAGGGATTTCTCAGCATGACCGTTTAGATCATGAGCTATTGTTCAATCTGTTTGGTAAGTATCTTAGTTTACGAAGATTCACTGGCTTGAGGCCGTCGCAATGTGCACCTTATGAGAACATGTTTCTTCAGTTATATCATTATTGACAGTTACCAGATGATCAGAGTGAGAGGAGCATGCAAGTTGTTATCACTGATACGTTTCATTACTCATTGCGATATTGTGGTTCCAAAATTGTTACCTGCTGATAATCTTTTTTCCACAACAGTATTTTGGCGTACGGGTTTAGGTTTTATTTATGATCGCGGAACTGTTGAGCATCTGTTTCTTGATCAGTTGTACAAGTTCTACTCTTCTGTTGCTTTTTATTATTGACGATGCTGGTGGCGTCAGTTGAGGGGAACGAAGTGCACTGACCGATCAAAGTCTCGATTAGTAAGTACTGATTGAAAGAGCACTGCTGTGACAAGGTATTGTAGATAACTAAATACCGATAGCATCTACATTTTCCATTAGTTGTCTAAACTTTTACCTGATTGTTTCTGAAATGAAAAGCACAACGTGGTACCTTTAGAGCACCTGAGAAATTCATGCAATAACAAGAACGGGATGGCGAGGATTCGAAAAAACGTCCTGATATCACTTAATGATTAATACAGGGCTTATTTCAACCCGAAATATCGGTCTAGCATTTCTCAAAATGTGAATTACAATAAGTTGAGAGACATAGAACAGAGATGTTATTGTTGATTAGCAGAATATGCGGCGTTGCAGGAAGTACGTGACGTGAGCTTATGCGAACGAATGAGCGAACTTCAAACAGAGCACGTACGAGCGTTAACGGCGCGAGACAAAGCAATCGAACGGGCACATGTGCCACCCGGTACAGTCTCAGGAGGTACGCACACGTTGCCTAGAGGAAGCAGGAAAGTAAGTTTTCACTTTAAAAAATTTCTTTAAAAATCATTTTGCAAATGATTGCTGGAAAATGATTAGGCTGCTTGGCTCGTATCGCGCTCACTTTACCGTATTGTTCCGTGATTTTAAGATATGAGCAATCATACATGCGTCAGTAGATCGTCCTGAAATTGATGATCGAACCAGCAGGGGATGGAAGCGTTCTCTTTGTAAGTTCACAGCGCAAGAATTTTGATTTAACGTTGTATTATTTTTGCTTATAATAGGTGCATTTCATTGCTCGGTTTAGCGTAAAGTATCATCCATCTTTCACTTTTAGTATCCATTGTTGTTTAGCGTAAACTGTGAGAGTTATTTTGCTGAAACATGCAGTGCTGTTGTTAAACAAGGGTGGGGTAAGCGGATGGAGGGAGGGGGGACGGGGGAGAGAGGGGAAGGGAGACGCAAAGAAACATGGATTGCACATACTACAGGGCATATGGTAAGGTCAGTGTTCATCCAGACTTCGGGTGAGCACGTGAGTAGCTGTCTTGCTGTCGTCATTTACGGCCCGTATGTATCCTTAGCAGATCTGAGATAGCTTCCCAGGTCGACTGTTTGCTTCCACTGAATGGGCGCGTCCAATAAGGACGTGACTTGGCAGTCGCTCTATGCGTTGTCGAGTTATAGATTACATTGAAGGACTAGCAGGCGGATCCATTTGATATCGGACCATTAGTTTCTTTATTAGCACTTGCGTGAGTGGCTTCCACGTTTGAGCCAATGTGGGCCGGTCACGTAAGGAAATAAAAGAGAGCATAGGTGTTTCCATTGCAGAGCATTAGTTATTTTTTGGCGGGGGGTGTGATGGCCTAGGCCAGAATGAGATTGATTTTTTAAATGTAAAATCGATTGTAAGTGCAAGGGGGCATGAGGTGTATGGATACATACGTCATACGCGTTTCTCTTGCAGCCAAACGCAGTCATATGCTTGAGCGGCTTGAATGCACTTAGTGGTTTGTGTGTGTGCGTGTGTGTATGTGAAATAGCAATTATCTGTCTCAGTTTTGAATGCAAGCGATATAACGGGGATCTTTCTTGAAATTATTCAGGGTTTCTTCGCATGTGCGTATTTGTGTTTGAAACAGTTCAATGAGTAAATAACTGAAAAGAAACGAGCGGTCACGAGCACCTTGCTGAATAAAATTTTAGGTGTGCTTTTGTGTATGAAGTGCCCTGGTTGACTTCAGATTGGTACATAGCGTCCGTCTTCGTTGGTTCACTGCATTCCGCTTACTCATTCGTGATTTCAATCTATTAGACTTTCGAAACATGCGTATTTTCGGCTTCATTCTCTTTAATTTTTTACCCACCCTGCTGTTTTGTTGATGACAGTGGTCGTAAGCGCTGTGTACTTAATGTTTCGACGCACACCAGCTTGAGCCACTAAAATATGTTGAAAATTACGGAGAAGGCCATTTAGCATTCATTTGAAGAACGGTTATTGAAGTCAGGCATAGAGGTGCGCACTCAAATGTTTTAGAAATCTTGTATTAGGGGATATGACTTTTCGTTAAATCCGTGGATCTGGATAATTCTTTTATGTAAATGTTTCGCTGATAATTTAGTTTTACAGCAGCTTAGCCAAGATTCATATGAAGGGTTCGAGAGGCGAGGGTGGACTGACTGATCGGGGCCAGAAACCTCGGCAGATTGTTTCAGTGAGTAATTAGTCCCATTGTTGTAGTTCCTCGAGTTTTTTGAGGTTGGGGAGGGGGGAGGTGGTGAGAGTAGGGAAAGAGGAGTTGTACAAAAGAGTCATTTACTTTACAAGTTCGCATTTCGCAGATTTTCGTATGATTTCGCTGGAATTGGGCAGAGTTCGTCGGTAAACGGTGCGCGTCATGATTTCGTAAATTCGATTTGAGTTAAGGCGGGAACAGGAATGTCGGTGGCATCCCAGATTTATGAGATCTCAACTTCGCAACAGACAGAGATGCAAACACACACAGACACAGACACGCACGCACAAACACACACACACACAAAACTGTAAATCACCGCACAGCTATAGCTTGCGCGTTAATATTTGCAGGATCGAACGAAAAGGATCTCCTATTACGACGCGTGCGGTGGTGCGCAGCTGTTCATGTCGAAATGTATTTGTGTGCTAAGCCGCATTCCGATCGTCTCTGCAGGAGAGCACATCATAACATCAATACACTCTGTGTTCACCTCACCCACACAACCTCCAGCACTTCCGCTCGAGAGCTACATTTATTGGATTTTAAACGAGGTAACGGCGTATTACAACACCCTTAACGATAGCTGCTGTTCTCACTCAAAAGTTGGCTTTGTTGAATATGAGACGGGATGGCTAATTGCTGCAACTAGCTGACAATAGATGCGCTTATCCTGTTCCAGTTCGCACACTTGATTACAGTCAGTTGAGAATGGCCAGTTGGTGGGCTTGTTTATCTATCCTTTCCAATCTCCATCTCATTTCCGTCTTTTTTTTTTAAATCCAGTGGCGACCTCAAGTTGAAGTCGAGCTACAGCTTGCGATTCTTTTGACAAAAACGATTGTTATGCTGGGCGGGACAGTCATCTTGTAGGACGGTGTCTTATGTTAATTTAATAATTGGTACAGTTTTGAGGTAAAGCTGGCAACACATACTGAAGAGCAAGCAGTTCCCACCTCGATAAAAAGTTGCCGTTTGCACCGCTTCACACAGGTTCATTCATAAGTTGTATGGAACGTAAACTTCGTTTCGCGTCCACCATATGTTGTAGCGCGATTCACGAACAGCACTTTTTACTAATGAATATTGTGATACGGAATCGGCCTTATACCACTGCTGTTTCTTAAATTCAGGAAACGGTAAGCTCATTTGTGAAGCCAGATTTCACAGAGTGATGGATTCGGCTTTGTAGATGCATTTACGGGAGGACTGTAACAGTGTAGTTGAAATGGAATAGGGAAGAGAATGGTAAATTGTTGTAATGAGACGTTTACTCTGGAACTTTCCAAATACTGAAATCCATTTTAAAAGATTTTCTTCCTTAAAACGCCCTCTTCAGAATTCCTACAAAAGTTAAAGGTTGGGGCTACGTTCACTTTTGGGCATAACCAAGTATATGGTTGATAGAGCGCCACAGCCTGCTCAACATCAAGAATTGAAAGAAAATGAAACGGAATTGGATGGGGGTAGGGAAGGGCTAGTGTAATCCTTTAGTGGTTAAATAATAATAGGGATCAGTCTGATTGTTTTATGATGTTGAAACCTCTGCTCTCCACTGTGCCGTTAGTTTTGACCGTTGAAGCTGACGCTTTGTATTAATGAACTCACTGGCCGATTGGGGAAGAGAGATTGCTGCGTTGCTCAAGTATTTCTAACTCCGTTTTGTCCATATATACCGGAATTTTTTTTTTCAACGATTAGTTTTTTTTCCTGAAAGTTTTTTACTTACTTCAGCAAGAAGTATGGAAAACTTATGATGTTTTTTAGAATTTACAAATCGAATAATTTTATTCACCAACACAGTTTCCGTTTTTATATGTCCTTTTGCCGCACTGAAAGCGCATAGTGGCCCATCTGCTTGTTCTAGTTTATGCGTGTATATTTTTGTCTAATCGCTAGTTTCAACTCGCCAATTAGAAAAGCTTCCACAATAATGGTACTGGGCAAGTATAATCTGCGGCGTTCGCAGTGCTACCATGCAAGAACTGTGGATTGATTGGTGAATTTCTGGATGATTTATGGCGGAAGGGAAATAAAAAGGCGAGGAAAGGTGGCTAGGGAGTAATGATTCTAATGGTTGACAAGCTCGGCACCGTTTGCCGAAATATAAGCTCAGGCAATGCAAAGCTTAAAGACAATTTGGATTTTGACTTTCCGGTTGGGGAATTAATAATTTTGAGTAAACGAATATGCAAAAAGTTTTCAGCAAAATGAGTTCGAGTAGTTGTAATCTTATGAACAAATCGCTCGGTCACCATTACTTCGTAGTACGAGTCGAAAGCGTGATGGGTCGACAGTTAAGCGCAAAAGTTTGATAATAGCTAAGCTATGCTCATTTCGAGCCGGATTTGTACCGTTTCAAACCGGACAACATATGTCATGTGCACGCAGTACGAAAGCTGTCCCAATACAAAGGGCGCTTGTCTGCTGCTGACGTAAGATGGGAATGGCTGGCTGCGTTCTGATTTGCAAGGTAGTAGGCAGGGATTTTAAATATAGTCGAGGAATTTTCATGGTGGTCAGGCGTAGAAGTCTTACAGTTTCCATTTATTTCTAAAAAATAAGGGGCCGATCTGTGCGCGGCTTATTCGATTTGTAGCCAACGCTTCGCGGCGCTATCCCTCATCCTTTCAGCGTCCCCTAATTTGGATTGAAATGAGGTGCCCAAATGTGATAAATCAGCAGCATAAAGCGAATGAATTGCTTTCAGGTGCCTTTGCCAGCACCAGGAAGTACGTTGAAGGTAGGTTTGTGTGGAGTGGATATAGTGTTGCAACGGCCAGCACCTGGTGAGCTGCCTTTTTTCGACCACTCGTTGCGCTCTGTCTTTGACTTGCTTACTGTCGACAAATTCCTTCGACTCTTCACGTGCTTCCTTCTCGAGCATCAGATCCTTCTTTGCTCCAAAAGTAAGCTACTATGTGCTTTTCATGGAACTGTGAAGCACATTTCTGTGCCATCATCTCGGTGCCTATGTTTGTGTGTGTGCGTCCACCTGGTAGTTGCGATTTAGAAATTGCTGAAATTTTTGAAAAGTTGAAAAAATTTCTTTTCGGAATTTTATGAAAAGAACGTGCTTTAAATTTGATATTCTAATTCACGCTGTGCATACCCACTGCATTAAACTTCAGTCTCATTCTTCGGTGCATAAAAGAGCCATAGACATCAAAAAATTGCTGTTCACAAATTATGAACAGTTCACATTTTGTGAGACTCGCTCGCTAACTTGTTCAGGTTTTATATGTGGGGCAGGAATACGCCATCCAAACGTTTGAAAATTGATGTAACCCAATTGTTTTGCTTAAGGGAATAAAAATTCCCTCTGAGTCGGTGGATTGTTGGTTAATCGGATGTCTAAGATCAGCCTCAGTAGTAGATTATAATTATCAAGTTTAATGACTTTAGCATCAGTGGTTCCCATATTGAAGCTGTCAGGCATGCAGACAGACACATATACGTACGGTCAGATAAGACATTGCCATAACGCGCTGCGCAAACCGCAAATTTGTCGAGGTCATAAAATGCTAATCGCTGACAGAGAATTCGCATGGTCGGTCAATTTAGTTGCAACTGTTTGCGCATTTACACTTTATTTGTTAGCAGTTCATAAAATCGGTTGGTTCGATAGGCGGAATTGTTATTGTAAATATCGAAGCGTTCTCTCAGCGAGCAGTGCTGGTTATACCTCTTAATTTTATTTAGAAGAGGGGAGGGGGGGGGGGGGGGGGGGGGGGGGAGGAGGAGTGGAGAGGTAGAGAGGATAAGAGAGGTCTGACTTTGCGCCAACAAAACTTACGTTTTAAAGTGTACAACTGCACATAGCACCACAACGTCGCATGTATTATTGTCGGTCTTAAGAATGCGAAACTGAGGTGGTTATGTTGCAGCACTGTCTCGTTTAATGGTCGTAGCGGAGAGCTTATGTGCGCTGGCTTTCCCATTCCGATGGCAGTTAGCCTATGTGCCGATATTACCCTATTCACAGTTGAAGTTTATGGAAGCACCAGTGCCTTATATTATGGGCCTCTGCTATGAGGATATGATCCCTGAACAGATTTTCCAGGTTTGTGTTGGTGTTTTTGTTGTTGCGATGTCGTAGTTTTTGTTTTGCTGGTCGTGTAACTTTCTGTAGAGGCTAAATCTAGCAGGTTAGAGCGAAGGAAGGCGTATGCAGCATTTGCTTCCTCCTAACTACGACCTTGGCTATGTTCCCTTACCTGCGCTTTCAATAAGTCTTTCTTTGAAAGCTGACCGTTTTGTTGTTGTTTCTATCTTAAGGTCTTTTTATCCCGATAAAGCGAAGTGAAGATTGATCAGAATATAAAACTAAGTCGATAACTTTGAGTAAAACATGGGATTATGAGGGTAAAGCAGGTGACAACTGAGCACAAGTTCACACCTTTTTTTCGGGGTCGTTAAATGATTCGTAAATAGAAGGAGAGTAGCTGCTGAAACGGCATCGTGAAACGACGTATCCACACTTGAACGATCCGAAAACGAGGGGAATTATAAGCCAGTTTCAAAGTAGAAACTTTTGTTGAAACCCTTCACGCTGTAGCAACCGTATAGCGAATATGCTGCTCGTAGTAGCGCGTTTTTGCTCTTAAATGTCTGTCTTTTACGCCTAATGATCTTCAGCAGGTCAGCTACCAACACCGTGTCATCCTCAGCGAAATTCGGGAAATTAGGAGAGTAGGGCGCCGATTTTATTATTCATTTAATAATTCTGAATGGTGTGCAATGCCGTTATAAAAAAGAAAAAGAACTCATGCATTTTACCGTCGGTTTTCTGAGTGATTAAAATCAGATGGAAGAAAAGTTTTAATTCTTAGTTTTGACGACTTATTGCAAGTTTCCCAGTTCGCTCATACATAAAACCATTAACTATAAAACCTTAGACAAATTTAGCTGTAATGCGCCCTGTCTTTACACTGAAGAAATCTTGAAAAACGACTTCATTTTATTCATGTAGGGTTTTTGTTTATTTATTTTTTTGTTTTCAGTCGAACGTGTGTGTGCTGGACATAGACACAGGTGAATTGGATATGCCTGAAGACGTACCTATGCTACCCGATAGAACCGAATTTGCACGCGAAGTGGCCAGTGTGCTGATACGGTTAGGATTTGCTTCGAGTATGCGTACTGCTTACGTTGCGTGCCTGTGAGAGCTATTCGACTAGAATTTCTGTCTTCTTCGTTCTCACGTTTGACTATTAGAGAAAACGGCTTTTCAATGCCCGCTTCAAAACTATGCGCTCAACAACTTTTCTGATATCTTTCCGGCATTTTAAAAGAAAGTTTGCTCAGCATAGCTGGATCTAGGAACACTTCTGATCTGCTCGCCGATCATCGGCGGTAGACGCTATGAATCAGCTGTTGTCGTTCGAGGCAGTCTAGTTATAGAGAGCTGTCTTTCTTTTGGAAGTCTTTTCTCAAATAGTCTTGAGAATGGAACTCAATATTCAAATTAAATTTAATGCTTCGTCTAAGTCAAAATTGTATTTTGGCATTCATCGATGCGATTATTAAGCCGTCAGTAGTAAGTGAAGATCAGCATACTGGTTTTCAGTTTCGAAGATCGCTTATTAGAAAGAGAGGAGGAGTTGGTAAAGAAACGAGATGGAGGTGTGGTTGCGAGAAGACGCAAAGAGGAGTGGTCTTCGAAACGAATGTCGCGCTCGTTCGACGATGAGGCCATTTCTGGGATACTCAGCGACGAAAGGGCATCACCATCTTCCGGAGGCGGTAGCAGCAGTTTATCAAGAGCTGAACTTGCACCGCTTCCATTGGACGACGTTCTCAAACAAAGCGAAGTACTTGCCAGGTAGCGATTTTAAAATTTGTTATGTTGATATTATGCGGGCAGCTCCCGTGCCCCCTCCCTCTCTATTCCCTCCCCAAGCACACTCCCCCCTATCCCCATTTCCGCAAAGCATGAAAGTAGGGGAGAAGGCGCTTGCAGTTCATAAGAGTTGGGGCACTTTTTAGAAAGTTTCCCCGTGAAAATGACGTGCCTGGAGGAGAGGAGGGAGGGGGGGGGGGTGGGAGAGGAAACGGGCTCACATATGGCGTGAATGCGCCCGATGTTTCAAAGAGGACCCGAAATCATGAAAACACCGTTCTAATGTCAGCTGAAGTAGGAAACTAGAAAAAAGAAATGAGCACACTTTTACCTCGTGCGGATCCGCATTTGTCAACCGCTCGCCTACAAAAGGAATGACTACAGAACTCTTGAACTAAATGGGGTATTAACGTATTTGGAAGGTGGAGGTGGGAGAGGAGAGCGAAAACTGTCGTTTTGAAAAAACTCCTTACGGAAGGAAAAAATATTTTATAAGAAACACCAGGGAGGGAAAAATTTACATGGTGAGGGCATCAACTGACGTACAGCGGGTATTTTTCGCGATGGCGGCCAGGTTGGCAGTGTTTCACTTGGGGGGCGGGGGGGGGAAGGTGAAGGAAGGGATGTCTTTAGAGTCGATGAGCATTGTTTTGAAAGCAGCGCTCATGCTAGAGCAAACGCATATAATTGCTCCTAACAGGAGTAAGGAGTAATATATGCAGGAGGTTGAAGAGGCAGACAGAGGGTCTTTATGTTATGAAGTGTATCAGTCGATTAGGAGGGAATGTGCTGTTTTTTAAGGGTGGCAGCAATTGTGCGCCGTGCTGGTGTGGACGTGAAAATGGAAAATATTGAAAAAGAGTTACAGTCGAACGATTCTTATACTAACTCACCGGTATGCAGAAGGTATTTTAAGGTTGGTTTGTAAATTGTACGTTTGGCTCATGGACTGCGACTATCATGAATAGTGCAATGGATTTTTATGTTTTCTACTATAAGACTCATTTTAAGTGCATGAATGGACATTCCTTTTGTGTTCTCCTCCCCCGAGACCAGAATAATTTTTGCACGATATTTGAAGAAGTTAAGTTTAGCATGCTGATATTTTTTAGCTTTTCGAATCCCCCTTAGCCGCTTTTCGGCGATGCATGAGCGTGTTACTTGTGTGTGTTTGTCTCTCTGTGGTGGTTTCACCTCAGTAACCAGCCAAACTGCGCAGTAAAGTTTTGAGAGTGTAGACTATAGCCTTGCGAGTGCTCACAAACAAAATTAGGGAAATATTCATGGGTTTCTGGGAGAATCATAGCAGACGGAAAATAATGAAACAGAATGGGTAGTTTTGAGATATAATTGCCATCGAGTCCGGTTCCTGAAGACGAAATTTGGGCTCTGTGATATTCTTGAAACACAGCTTGAGATGTAAAATTCTCTATAAAAAACTGGCGGTCTTGGAGAGCGATCACGAAAATTTCTGAAACGTGAACAGTTTCAGAAATTTTTCGTGAACAATGAAAAACAGATCGCTTGACCGCCATCAGCTCGAAGCAGCAGCACCTGCAGGAATGTGAGCTAAGTAGCGGTAACTTCAACGCACTAACCGGATAGTTTTCGTATTACTTATCACGCTGTGAAGGCTCCTATACATGATCTGGGGACAATTCATTAAGATCTAAGAAGTAATGGAGCATGGAGAATATTAAAGTGGGAAAGGTAGGTCAGGTAGGTCAGGGGAATGAATTTGCCACTCATGTGATCACGTTAGGTGTCGCAAAATACATCACGCATTAAAGACTGGCTACGCCATTTTTAAGCAGTTTTGCAAAAGACACATATCGTGCTAGCTATCTGTCGTATTTTGTAATTTTTTGGTTTCCCGAACGTTTACTAGACTATTTCACTAGGCTTGTGGAAGACCTATTTCCTTTCGGCCTCTGTCACGCTCCCGTACTTGCTTGTTCGGAAATGAAATCCCGTGAATTCGGTCACACAGTAATCTTTGCCAACAATTGTATTGTGAACTATAACTGTGCATCATATTTTCAAATAAAAAATTGTACGTCGATATCTTGGGTATTTTTTTTCTCCTCAAATTGAACAGCATATCAGATGAGCTTTTATTGAAATGGCGGCTTCCTCGAATTGAAGCTCATGATAAGGCGCTGTGAAAAGTTGGAGCCCTCTTTTCCCTCCGTTCCCCCTCCCATCTCGGGAATAGGAGTCCCTCCTTGAATAAACAACATTTTTAAGTGGGTCTCTTCTACATGGAGGTTCCTTTTATGAATTAATCCAAAAGCGATGTCAGCATTGGTAGGACATGAATTTGCCGTGCTCTTGAAAGTATTGAATAATTTGCGGATCATATTTTCAATAAATAAGCTTTGTAAGTTTTAATAAACAGCTGCTTTCCCGCCTTTGGGCCGCGAGAAAAAACAGACTCATCCTTCCTCCTCTCCACCCTCCTCCCCTCCCCCGTCCCCTGCCGCGCTTTTGTTCCTCATTTCTTCATAAATAGGGACCCGGAAATCTTCTCTTGGAGTTCTATAAAAGGTAAAATTAGTTGCATAGCTAACCAAAGAGGGGATTACCGGGATTGCTCATCAATGAAACGCAGTGCTTGATTGTTTTTAGGAGATGAAAGTAAACAACGCGATCCGAGAAGTGTTCCTGAATCGATTCTGCTGGCTGCTATATTCGTACGAGCACTTTGTGATTGGTAGTGTGTGTAGCGATAAAGAGACTTTCTTCGCCAACAGAGACTCTGTCGCTAATTTCGATAAAGCTGCTTTCCTCTCCGATCAGCCGGACAGCAACCTTCCTTTCTTGGCCGCTTTTCTTGAGACTCAGGTACTTTTAAGATACTCATTCGCTGATCGGCATAGTGAGCCTGGTTATCATAGACAACCTTTGCTATCTCTTCCTACTCTTCGCTCTTCTGCCATTAGTTTACCAGTTAAAGGAAAAGTGATAATCCTAAGTTCGTAGCTCGATGTAAAGCCGAAGTGACGAATGATCCGAAGAATCGATGTGTGAGGAGCGAGAGAGGGGGCAAGAAACTGTAAGAAAAAATGGCAGATTTTATAGAAGGTGAAGTTGTAAACCATCTCGACCATCTGCTGAATTCGCAAGTAGTTTTGAAATTCGATATTTGGTAAACTCACCTGGAGTCGTTAGGAAAATTTGTTTCCGACTCCATTTGCTGTGACCGTATTGCCTTTAATAAAGCCTTTTCTAGCTATTCCCTCAATCAAAAGCATTATTAAATACTACGAACTTGCGCGCTGAAACCATCACTCAGCAGCGAAGGAGGAAGGGGAGGGGGGGGGGAGGGAGGCTGAAAATGGATTGCCGCCGCCGACGTGACATCTTTAATAACTTCCCATCGCTTGCTTTGTGGGAAACTGCCAACTTGAAGGGTTTCGGGACATTGTTCTGAGTAACTTGTTTTTGTCAGCTGAGGCTTAAATGTTTAAAGTTGGAGCGAATGCTAAGATTCATGACAGGTATATAGTCAGAGTCCGGATCAGCTGTTCGGATATTGCGCCCTTCTCTTGCAGTTAACTCTTACGCAAAGCGAGGAGGGGGGGGGGGGGGGGGGGGGGGGGGGGGGGGGGGGGGAGGGAGGCTGAAAATGGATTGCCGCCGCCGACGTGACATCTTTAATAACTTCCCATCGCTTGCTTTGTGGGAAACTGCCAACTTGAAGGGTTTCGGGACATTGTTCTGAGTAACTTGTTTTTGTCAGCTGAGGCTTAAATGTTTAAAGTTGGAGCGAATGCTAAGATTCATGACAGGTATATAGTCAGAGTCCGGATCAGCTGTTCGGATATTGCGCCCTTCTCTTGCAGTTAACTCTTACCGTAAACTTCGAAATTCAGCCCAATCCCTTTAAAACTGTTAAATTTAGTCTGTCTTCTGATGGAATGAGTCTTCCCAAAAACCGTTACCGCTTCTCCCATTCTATTTGAATATTATTATCAAGTTCTTCTTGTCTGCTAGGTGCGCCATCCTATGCAAATTGTTATTGAGTTTGACCCTTGCTCGAATTTGTTCTACTCTTCCTCACCCTTTCCTCCACTCCTCCTAAACAGTTTCTGAAGGCATCATCTTGCACAGGCCTGCTTCAGATCCACCCTTTCGTATTTATGTGACCCTACTCTGGGCTAGCTGAGATACTACCATGCTAGAGGTTTGAATTCGAACTTTTATTATGGTTTCACATAAAATGTGTGAGAGTATAAATTAATGCGTACATTAGCTATAAATACGACAAATTAAAAATGGTGATTAGATGTGCAGAACTATAAACTTTTTTAGAAAGGTGTGACCTTTGAATGATCGTTGAATGCTTTGCAGTGTATACCGCACCTAATTATCATTTTCTTAATTAACTGTTTTATTAGTGATAGGTCATAATTTTTTCCTTCAATCCATTCCATCTTTCTCTCGTGTTCCGATCCCCTCACCGTATATAAAAATATTGAAAGCTGAACTGGGGGCCTCTCAGGTAAATGAAATTAAGGCTTAGATGAAGCACCTCTGTTCTCATCGTTTTTTAAAAGATTGGCCAGTTCCAAGCAGTTTTTACAATTACGTTCGTTTCCATTTCCCTTACCCTTTGCTCTCCCCTTTTTGCCTCTTTATTCATATCTTTGCTTATGGTTCTCGTCAGTGAGATGCGCATTTCGCATACTTTGAGCGTTTTTTATTTTTATTTTTTCAGATGTTCACGTCGTTCATTGATGCTAAAATTGTTTCACAGTGGGAAACACCGGATGAAAATTTGCAGTTGTTCGATGCACGACTGCAAGCACTGAAGGAGAGGCATGGTCTACAGATGGTGAGAACACCCACATACGAAAAAGCATTGCCTTTCAATATTACGGGTAGGTATTACTCGTCACTACGAATCTTCCAGTTATCTGGTAATGTCGTTGTTGTTAGCCCAGCTGGCGAAGTCCGAATAAAGTGTCAGAAATATAATTGATCGGATGAAATGTCTAAGTGCGATTAATCGGTGGAGTGGCGATCTGAAGAAGCTGAAATTTATTTTGCGTACTTTTGTACCGAAACTTGTTAACCACCTGTTCTTGAATCGTGCTTGGATTTCTGAGTTTTTTTTTCTGCGAAAAACTGCTTGTATGAAACCAGCAGCTTTGAAATGTGCAAGTAGTTTCGGAATAATAAAATGTCTAAAGGCGAAAAAACCATTCCAGTCTTTCTAATTTCGAATGTCTCTGAATTTCCTATTTTTTGCAATGCTGGTTCACGTGCTGTTTCCGAATCACTTTTGGAAATTTCTGATGTTTGTTCGAGATCCCTTCATGTACTTACGTGGTTCCTTGGTAGAGTGAGATGGCGGGGATAGTCATATATGATTTTAGCGCATTTACTTGTGCGACGTTTTCGGCGGTGTGCGTATTTCGACGCTTTTACAACCTCAATTTGAACATAACTGTGATTTATACAGTCGGCGTCACCCCATTTTCTTTCTCCCGCCCTCCCTTTACTTCATATCTTTTTTTGTCTCGCAGCTATCTGAATATAAAAAAAGGCTCGTGAGTAGGAGGTGTCAGTCGAAAATATTCAAATTGAAAAGAAATCGAGTCTGCTTCTTGCATCCTCTGAAAGAATGAGAAGGGGAGGGGTGAGTGACATAGGTATTTTCTATTTCACCCCCGCTTGGCCTCGCTGATTCATACTTCGAAGGCCGTGGTTTTTGAGGGAACGAGGGGATGGGAGGATTTTTTTCATATTGATCGATTAGTTGTTCATTAGAGTAAAAATATGTTTTTCAGTGATATATTTTTCAGAAGACGTGATAGCGAAGCGTGAGGAAGCATTAGACTATATAGTGTCTCAACCTCATGCTCTGCCAGGTGCTTTACTGCGCTGCTATGATGGCACATTCCCAGAGTTGAACACTGTGCTGCTAGAGGGTACCGCAGCGCATAGTCCCTTGCCATCCCCATGGAAACAGAGGCATCGCCGACTTCGACCCAAACATCAAGAGGTTTTGTTTGTGTTGCTGAATTTCATTTGCATGCATGGCTTGTTTGAACTCGAACGTGAGCTGAGCGGAGGTGGTATATGGGAGGGACGGAAGATCGACTTTCATGATTTCCTCTTAACAGAGCTGCGCTACAACTATATTTTCCCTCTTCATCGATGGTGTTGCTTTGAACCGCTTGTTATTCTCCACGTTTTGACATTCCCTCGCTCCCAAGGCTGCTCTTCATCTAGGAGTTTGGTTGTCTGCCACTGTTTATTTTAAAATTCCAGTTCTTGATCGATGAAAACTAGCCAGAGGTCTTCGATGAGCTCATAGCCACTACTCTTCCTCCTCACCTTATAGTCGCAGCTTGATTTCCTGCCGTGATTGCAATTTGCTCGAAAAAATGAACGACATAGTGTTAAAACAGAGAGGACGGGTTATATTAATGGTAGAAATTGCAGGAAAAAAAGTAAGGTGACGATGTGGCTGAAATCTGGGGTCACAACTAAGCCAGGAAATGTTGGGAGGGTGAAGAATGGGAGTGGTAAACATACCTGTCCTGCGGATCTTTATGGTGCTTCAAGGGGAAGACGGATCTTTACAGAAAGAGCAGTAGAGCGCGTTCTATCACACTAGGTGAAACAGGATAGGTTCTTACAAATGCAGCCGGGAACTCCTGCAGCTATTTATAAATGGGTACAGTTTTCAAAAGTGGCCGTATTTTAGCTTTTCAATCGTTTCCATTTACTGCACTACCCAGGATGCCACATTTTAGACCTGATGAATTGAAATTTCGATTTGGTTCATTTCGCGACGAGAGTTCTATTAATAAAGTTTTAGTAGTTTTTAGTTTTTAGTCTTTTAGCAGTTTTTAGTTTAGTTAAATAATTTTTATCAAATAGTTAATAAATTCATATAATATTTATAGTATTGATGGTTTTTTAATAATTTAAGTAGAGCGTTAATAGAGTAAAGCTTTAGACATGCAGCTAACTGAATCTATGAGAAACCATCCTAATCTCAGTTGAACTACTATTCCGATTTTTAGAGCGGAATACGAGTATTCCTTTGTTTTGTTCCATATTTCTTGAACTCATATTGTTTAGGGTGGAGAACATAGACATGATACGTTTCATACAAATCGTGATGAGTAGCAAAGTTTAAAACTTGCGTTTGGAACTTACCGTCATTCGCACAGGATTTAGCGAACTTCATGATTGTTGCATATTTGGCATTAAAGGGTTTTTCAAGCAGCCTAAAATGCTCGTTAAGTATGATGCTATTTCATGCTCCAGCCCAATCTGCGCGGGCCATTTAAGCGTGCCTTATCCTTTATTACCAATAGCTTTTTTAAAACATCCGTGCCAGAGCCCTTTGTCTACAAGGAACGGATGTACCGCATGTTTCGTGAGCGGTTAGCTTACTCACGCTAGGCCAAGTTCGGCTTTTGCGGGCTGAGTTGTTTTTTTTAAATGATGACGTGTTTTGCAGAAAGTGACTGCACCAATCGGTGAACAGCAGGCAGGTACACGTACGAGTGCTTATATAGCCGACACACCTAAGCAAATCGCCCATCAAAATTGGATGTTCGTCGAACAACTGCTTAAGGAAACTAAAGGTTCATACCTTCTTTAGTTTATTCTACTTAAACTAAAGCTGCTTTATGATATATTTTGCAAAGGTTTGGAAATTAGAACGGGGAATCGCAGCTTTCGATTAATAAGTTGGAACCGTACAAAAAAAAACCGATGGTTTGAATACTGCGTGATAGCTTCATGACGGGCGAGTTGATGCGTTGCCACTTTGAAATGACTGTGCTTAGTGAATTATTGGCGTATCAGTAGCAATTTTAAAGATAGTTGAATATGAATTCGGATACCTTGAGTCCAATTAAACTCTCTTTGCAGCAAACGATGTAATGACGAGAAGTGTTGTACGTTTTAACTGATTGCTGATAATTTTGAAGAATTGACAGAAGCGAATGATTCATATCGACTTAGTATTCGTCAGTACATTTGGATGACTATGTGGGGAGGCGTGGGGGTAGGGGAGTGGACGTTTTATACTCTTTAAAGTTACGAGATATGTGCCCAGAGTTAGTATTGTATAACGATCGTGAAGCCTATAGAATCCCCGACATTTCCGGAATTTTGTATTCTTGGCGACTCACCACCTTTTACTGTTTTATTGGAATCATCCTTTTCGAAAAACGAAATGGTTGCCTATTATGCACCTTCTCGAAATCATCGGGGAGCCAAAGAAGAGGGAAAAACTCATCAAAAGAGACGAAGGTGGCTGTTCTGGGTTGTGATCATCAGTGGTTATTGGCACTTTCTTCCATTTTTCTGATATCTGTGTCATATAGTGGAGGTCATGAGTCCTGCTAATTTCATATCCAACTTCCATTCACAATGCATTCAGCAGAAAACGTGTAATCTGCAGTTCAAATCGCGTAAGCATAACAGCCGATGGAACAATAGGGCCTGAAGTACAGGACTGTATAACAGAGATGGCTCCC
>JPKZ01000317.1:597377-618315 GCA_000803305.1 Toxocara canis | reverse complement strand
ACCCTCACCTCCCCTCCCCTCCAGTCGGTTATGCACAACAGAGTCAATGTGGAAACTAAGCAAAGAAAGGAAGAACAGATGCAAAATGGAGATACAGCATGCGTAACGAAAGCGGAAGAAAGGTGCTTAACAGAACGGGCGCGTGATACAATCGATTTAAAGCGTCATTTTATTGTTACGAAGGACACGACTGGAATTTTTTTTCGCTAAAGGAAACAAATGAAACAAGACGGAGCCGAAGGGAATGAAGGGTGTGACCAGCGGATGAGGGTATTGCGAGTCAGTTGTAATTGCACAAGTAATAGTAAACGCATTTCCGAGAACTGTATTTTTTAAATTTTCTTCAGCATATTTTTTTCGAAATCACTCCAGCCTGGGGCAGTTTACCGTCTGAGGTGTTTTCCTTTCCTGGTAAGATCATGAGGGCGTAAAGAGGAGCAATGCAGAAACTCTTGTTTGCGCAACCTCGTAAAGCTAAGATGGGGAACGAGGTGAGCATGGACCTTTCACACTCGACATTCATGCATGGCGAACTTTTTTTCAACCGAAACTAATGGATGGTGAGGGAGGAAGAGTGATTTCGTCGGGAAGCGACGATGAGCACCCACCGCATCAGGACCTTTTCCTAGTGAAAAGACGACTATACGAGCGCTGGCCATTCTCGTTCAAAACGCCTAAAGGAATTAGGTGGAAATTAGGAGAAAATGGGCATGTATATTTTCGGGAACACAGTTCGCCGTGCTCAAAATCGTGTTTTTTGCTAGAGTTCTATTGCTTGCGATGCCCTTTTCCAACTTCTGTATATGGGTTTTATTTGAGGAAAAACGAAACGCATGCTGGTGGAAAAGATGGGTAAAGAGGCACTTCAACTAGGTCATGCAGACGCGTCAGTGAACGGTTTAGAAGAGAACACTCTGGTCGCATCATTCTGCGACCTCCTTGAGAGGATATGGGCACACGGCTTAATCAAGAAACAGGTTAGTAGAAAAACCTGCTCGTTCGATTGAGCTCAATTGTGTTAAGGATAATTTTTTTGTGTAACGATGCTGTAGGGTAGGTCAACAGGGAAGGCAAAATTTCAAATAGACGCGTGTTGATGTCGTATTTTGTAGAAAAAAAGACCTAAGACGACAAATTTCAAGGGTTTTTGCCTGAGAATTTCTCGAACTTTTCACCGATAATGTAATTTTTTTAAAATTTCTTTTTCTCTGAGAGGAGAGCTGAGGGCCGAAATTGCGCAGAACGAAAATATAAGGGACGAGAGCTCGATAACATCACACTTTCAATTGTTACTGCAGTTGCGCCACAGTCACTGTCAAATAGTATAGAGATTATGAGGCGTATAATGGATAGGGATGGTCTGCGCGATGAGAATCTCAGTGTTGTTTGCATCATTTTGGCGATCGCTTCTGAGAAAGATGTGGCCGGACTTGATGGAATGTCTGTAAAAGAGTTCGGAATTTTTTTTAGCCTCCAAATTTTGCTATCAATTTGTTTTAATAACAAAGGAAATAAAAAAGGAGATCGATTGTGCCATATTTAGACACTGATAGCGACTTTGTTAAGCAAGGATTGGCACAGAGGAGAAAGATGTCACAATTTATGTAGGTCTATTTGATGTCCTAAAATACGTTTTGAGATTTTTCTATCAAATTGCAGACAACGTGCAATGTCTTCGCAAAGGGAACCTTTATAAAAATTTGGTAAGCGGTGGAATGGACGTTAGTGGTTCGAAGTGGGATTTGTATGCGTGAAGATGGAGGGGGACGGGAAGGGAGGGAGGGAGGATAGGAGTAACTGAAAAAAAAAAAACGACGGAAAGCCATCGGTCTATGTGATGGGGTGGTGTACTTCCTGCTTGGCTGCAGTTTGTTGTTTGTTGTTTTAGGGCAAGTCTTCATTATGGGCGCACGTATTGCATCATCAAGAATTGGAGAAGTCATGTGCTATATCTCGTGGTGCATTCGTTCGTAATTCGATGCTAACACCAGGTTCCTCTTTCACCTGCATTAATTATTAGACATTTGAGAGCCTCATTTATCTACAGCGTTAAAGGTTTGCGATTATTCTTCTGGCAAGATGCAAGCTGTCAAAAGGGCGCTTCATAAGTTCGATACGTAGGTCAGTCGAACGCTTCTCATGTGAGAAACGTAACATTTCACATCGTTTGCGGAGGAAGGGGAGTGTGACGTTACATTACCATGAAGGAACGACTGAAGTTCGACAGGCAAACGGATGGGAAACGTCTTATTCGATTTTCGTCGTTCTGTAGGAAGAGGGTGTGGTGGAGGGGAAGGATGCTCATTCGTGGGTTTTCTGTTTCGAAATAGTTTAGTGGTTTTAGTTCTCATACGTATTTGTTAATTATCGTTTATTGCTTATTGACAGTGATTCTTAGACTCTTGCATGATTCGACATCGTAGACACATAGACGCGTGATTAAGCAAGAAAAAAATCCCACTGAAAAGTTGCCATAATTAAGCTGAAAAGAATCGTTTTTTTTGTTTGATGAGTCTTTTCAGTTCAGTTAATCCCTCAAATGGAAAACTAGATATGGAAGGTCGAGGTATGTATAGGAAGTGCATAGAGATGTAATGTTTTTGTTGAGGATCAAATCAATTTGCGTAAACGCTATGCTTAGCAATGATAAGCAGTTCAAGTTAATATTAAAATAGGATAGTTTTTATAAAAGGGCATCGGCGAGTTGGCCAAGCGGGAGGAGGGAGGGGAAAATGGGACGTTGTATGGCTCGCGTATTTAACACTAGCATACTGATGCCATCCGTTTTTGTGCGCGGCCTTAATGCGTTCATCAGCGTTCAGCTTCTTCCGATGATAACTTATTACCGCGATGAGTCAGTCAGTTTGTCTCTAGCGCTAGCGTGGTTGGTATTGCGCCGAAGGTTTGAACGTAAGCATTTCTCTCTTTAGTGTTCGCCATTCATATGCAATTCGTTGTGCGTGTGTTGAAGTGTGATGGATGTTCTGTGATGTGCAATTAATTATGCGATCGGAGCCACGCTGAAATTCATTTGCATATTTAATTTGAATGCATTCGACCATGAAATGATGCATGACACTATGCGCGGTGATCAGTAAACAATGGATTGGCTGCAATCTAATAATTAATCGTGTAAATGAATTTGTGAAGAAATCTGACGCGGCTTTCGGCTTAATTGATTGTGGCTTTACGTTGAATCCGTGGGAGAGAAGGAGGGAAGATTTCTGGGATGCCGTAAAACGACCAAAACCGGTCAAAGGAGTGAGGGGACAAAAATGGAGAAACCATCGGTTATAAATATTGTAAACGGCAGACGAAGTATCTTCTTTATTTGTTCGCCTGCCCTCCCCTCCTCCCTCTTCTGGATTCTTTTTCATCTTTTGGCAAGGCACTCAGCATCAAACCTGTTTTATTTGAAAACACAATTTGATATCTTTTTTTAACAAAGGGAATAAATTATCGCGGAAAAGATATATCGGAACAAAATAGTTGCCAGAATCGGAGGCAGTCATCGTTTTATGTGATCGCGTCTTGCAGTTTGGGTCAGAATTATCGTTGCTTTCGGAAGCAGTTTGGTTTTGTGCAATCGAAATGCTTGAGTTAAATTGCACCGAAGTGATATAGAACGGTGATTGCTTATTGTTCTGATAAAGATTCCCTTTCGATATACCGAGCATGTATCATTTCTTATATAAGAATAGAGAAGATATTGAATGAGAGGTAATTATTTGTAAAATTTGGTGTTGTAAAGATGCCGGCGGCTTTTTGTGGTGATGCGATGGAATGTGAGTGAAATAGAGAGGGAGCGCTTGCTGCTCGAAAAATGGCTCTACAATGCGCTAGTAATGGTGTCGGTCGCTTTTTGTGTTGATATGAGTTTTTTGCGGTGTGTTAGTTGTTGTAAATTTTGCAAATATACTAGCTGCTGAATCGTTGAATTCGTTTTTTTTTTTTACTTATTTATTTGTTGTTTTATGGAACCGGCTAGGTTATCACTCAATTCAAGATATTCTGCTTAAAATAAGACAGGCCAATTTTGGAACAATGTTAGTGCTGATATATTAGCCTTTTGCGACGCAGATCCCTGCCATTTACGCTCTGTCACGTTTACACGGCAGTTACAGCATCGCGCAATGCTAGTCACGTACATCAAACTTAGGAATGAATTCAGTGATACTGAATAGTAGTAGCTCACGTGAGTGGTTGCACTAGGATTGAGTACTAGAAACATGAGAAATTCAACTGAAACGGGAAGCTCAGAGAGGAGTTTTTGAGGAGATCAAAAAGGAATCATCGGTGAGGGTAAACAAATGAAAAATGAGACATGCACTTAAACGTTCACAGCGCTTCACTCATTGGATCTGCGCAGCTAGCAAATTTTCAGTTTCAAAATTCAATCATGCGGGTAAAAACTCTGAATGATTATGAAAAAGAGCTACTTCGACTAAAAAATGCAATTTTGAGTGCAGTAAAACGATTGTGTGGTGATGATGCTGTGCCATTGTGCGCCAGGAGTTGTATGCGGAATGCTAACAGCTATTTGTCATAGAGAATTCACATCCGAAGGAACCAAGCCATATTTGTAGTGATCTGCTCTTACTGCATCTGTGAGCATTTATTAACCACTTCAAATATATATATATATATATATATATATATATGTATATATATATATATATACATATATATATATATATATATATATATATATATATATATATATATATATATATATATATATATATATATATATATATATATATATATATATATATATATATATATATATATATATATATATATATATATATATATATATATATATATATATATATATATATATATATATATATATATATATATATATATATATATATATATATATATATATATATATATATATATATATATATATATATATATATATATATATATATATATATATATATATATATATATATATATATATATATATATATATATATATATATATATATATATATATATATATATATATATATATATATATATATATATATATATATATATATATATATATATATATATATATATATATATATATATATATATATATATATATATATATATATATATATATATATATATATATATATATATATATATATATATATATATATATATATATATATATATATATATATATATATATATATATATATATATATATATATATATATATATATATATATATATATATATATATATATATATATATATATATATATATATATATATATATATATATATATATATATATATATATATATATATATATATATATATATATATATATATATATATATATATATATATATATATATATATATATATATATATATATATATATATATATATATATATATATATATATATATATATATATATATATATATATATATATATATATATATATATATATATATATATATATATATATATATATATATATATATATATATATATATATATATATATATATATATATATATATATATATATATATATATATATATATATATATATATATATATATATATATATATATATATATATATATATATATATATATATATATATATATATATATATATATATATATATATATATATATATATATATATATATATATATATATATATATATATATATATATATATATATATATATATATATATATATATATATATATATATATATATATATATATATATATATATATATATATATATATATATATATATATATATATATATATATATATATATATATATATATATATATATATATATATATATATATATATATATATATATATATATATATATATATATATATATATATATATATATATATATATATATATATATATATATATATATATATATATATATATATATATATATATATATATATATATATATATATATATATATATATATATATATATATATATATATATATATATATATATATATATATATATATATATATATATATATATATATATATATATATATATATATATATATATATATATATATATATATATATATATATATATATATATATATATATATATATATATATATATATATATATATATATATATATATATATATATATATATATATATATATATATATATATATATATATATATATATATATATATATATATATATATATATATATATATATATATATATATATATATATATATATATATATATATATATATATATATATATATATATATATATATATATATATATATATATATATATATATATATATATATATATATATATATATATATATATATATATATATATATATATATATATATATATATATATATATATATATATATATATATATATATATATATATATATATATATATATATATATATATATATATATATATATATATATATATATATATATATATATATATATATATATATATATATATATATATATATATATATATATATATATATATATATATATATATATATATATATATATATATATATATATATATATATATATATATATATATATATATATATATATATATATATATATATATATATATATATATATATATATATATATATATATATATATATATATATATATATATATATATATATATATATATATATATATATATATATATATATATATATATATATATATATATATATATATATATATATATATATATATATATATATATATATATATATATATATATATATATATATATATATATATATATATATATATATATATATATATATATATATATATATATATATATATATATATATATATATATATATATATATATATATATATATATATATATATATATATATATATATATATATATATATATATATATATATATATATATATATATATATATATATATATATATATATATATATATATATATATATATATATATATATATATATATATATATATATATATATATATATATATATATATATATATATATATATATATATATATATATATATATATATATATATATATATATATATATATATATATATATATATATATATATATATATATATATATATATATATATATATATATATATATATATATATATATATATATATATATATATATATATATATATATATATATATATATATATATATATATATATATATATATATATATATATATATATATATATATATATATATATATATATATATATATATATATATATATATATATATATATATATATATATATATATATATATATATATATATATATATATATATATATATATATATATATATATATATATATATATATATATATATATATATATATATATATATATATATATATATATATATATATATATATATATATATATATATATATATATATATATATATATATATATATATATATATATATATATATATATATATATATATATATATATATATATATATATATATATATATATATATATATATATATATATATATATATATATATATATATATATATATATATATATATATATATATATATATATATATATATATATATATATATATATATATATATATATATATATATATATATATATATATATATATATATATATATATATATATATATATATATATATATATATATATATATATATATATATATATATATATATATATATATATATATATATATATATATATATATATATATATATATATATATATATATATATATATATATATATATATATATATATATATATATATATATATATATATATATATATATATATATATATATATATATATATATATATATATATATATATATATATATATATATATATATATATATATATATATATATATATATATATATATATATATATATATATATATATATATATATATATATATATATATATATATATATATATATATATATATATATATATATATATATATATATATATATATATATATATATATATATATATATATATATATATATATATATATATATATATATATATATATATATATATATATGCATATACGTATAAATGTTGGTTCTATTCATATTGATCTTGAAAACGACGTCGGGAATTTAACACTTAGAGGCGATTTTTAAAATTTTTATAAATTTCATTGTTAGCCTAGCTGTTGCGAATGAATAACACTTCAGAAACTCTGAAAGTCCCGATTAGTACTTCGAAGGAAGAGGAGGATGGCAGTACGAATGAGCGGTGTCCACATTCTTCCTCATTCAGTTCGTTAAGAATTAGACATGCTGTACTTCTGCGTTTCATGTGATTTTCATGCATACGAGCAGGTATCATCATCGCTCAACCGCATTAGCCTTATAGAAATGTTGATACGTCTTATGCGGAATTTATTGTTTGAGTATTGTCTTGGCTGTCAGTTATGAGCGTTGTATTGTTTGTGTAGTTGTTTATTTAGTACTTTTAATAGCTGAAATTGTTTGTATTTGTGGCGTTGTAAATTTTTGTGATCACATGGTTTCATTCTACTTGCATTTCTCTGGCATTCTCATTGCTTTATATTCAGTTGATGACTGAAAACGCTGAGTTGCGATGCTGAATAAGTGTGGGGATAGGAAGGGGAGGGGGAAAAAAAGTAGTGCTTGATAACGTTTTCATGATTGCTTAACATCATCAAGTAACGGTTTTTCTTCATAGCAGCTCAACGGTTTAAACAATCCACTTCCTTTACTACATTCTTGCCCTAATATATTCTGTATTGGATCATACCGCTGTTTGATCCATGTGTCATGCTTGTGATATTTGTTTTAATGGAATTATTTTTGCATAGGCAAACGTATTGCTGTGATCATATGTTGCGTAAGATATTGTAGGACTTTTTAGATCCTCCCTCAATGTGGAATAGAGAGCGCCAGGAGAATATAGATGTGTTGGCAAGTGTGGAGCGGAGTATTTTATCTGAATTGGCTCACAGTATACAGAAGGAGCTCGATCCAGCCGCCGTACCAGCATGGTCGGTATCAATTTTAAGAGCCGCCAATTTCATTTGCGATAAAATAGCCTCCTCGACTTCGGCCAGCACATGTGCAGCCAGTCCAAAACTAACCACTTCTTCTTCGGTGGCATCACTTCTTGGTCGATCGCATTCGCTGCAAAGGACTAATCGACCGAGCATACACAAGACCAACTCGTTGAGCGGTAAGGTGATAGGATGGCACAGCGGTGACGTGATGCGAAGGGGGGGGGGGTATGTTTTATATCGGTGACCAGCCTGTAATGAGCTGATGAAGAGGAGGGGAACTCCGAGGATGTACTTGGAGAATAGTGAGGGAAGTCCGAAGGATTGACCAGATTCTTCGCATCATGCTACCTCACAGTCGTCAGTTTTTGATATTGACCGTCTAGTGTTGACACGAGCCCAAGCTTCCCACCTTTTCATCTCTGCAGCTATCCGTTTATTTTTTTTTTGGAGGGGGGAGGGGAAGGGGAGGTAACGCACAGGCCATTCGTGTGGTAATTGATACATAAACACGACGTTCGCACGTTTAGATGCTGGTTCCAGTCATTCCTTCTAAGGGAAGAGGAGAGAGGAGGTTGACTGAGGGCGAGGTGTTAGAAGGTGTAACCACGGACCGTTAAAGAGGAGGGTATAGTTGATGCGAAAAGCTGAAGCAAACAGCTGTGAGGGAGCCACAACTACGTCGGTGGGCAGGAGCGAGCATTCCAAACCAGAGTGGGGGTGGGGAAGTGCTGCCTGTTGAAAAGTGTGGTGAAACTGATGGAGAATTTGTGATTGCTGGAGAACTCGAAAATAGTTTTAAAAATTTTCCCACGAAACTCATATGAAATATTTCTATGCTGAGAAATCAAAAAGAAAAAAAACAAGTACACGCTCTCCAAGGTTATGGTCGGTGTGTGTTTTCATGATGCGATAACTAACCCTTCAAATGGTAAATCCTCATGATAGCGTGTAAAGTTAAAAAGCTCTCACCGCATATAAGTTATGGAGTTGTGCAGGAAATTCATGGCAGAATATGGCGCTGCACAGATGACGGTATTAGACGTTGTCGTGAGGATCATACTTCTAAGTTTGCTGAGTGCGTGATATGTTTGAGGACTTGGGACGATTCATTTAAAAAAAAAAAAAGTTCAACAATCTCCAGATGAGTATTTTTGGTTGGTAATAACCGTACAGGAGGATTGTTTGGTTAAGCGCTATGCTTCATCCAATGGTGCAACCCATTTAAAAAAAAAAAAAGAATTTTACCATCCATGGAGCGTAGCATGTTGATTCCGTATAAGTTTTGCATTTCAGCATCCCCGCGTTAGTTTCCGGCTGAGATGTTCGGCGAATATTAGGTAACAGTGAGCTGGGTTCAAATAGTCATATATGTTCGCCCGGGGTAGTCGATATGTCATGGATGTGGGGTGGGTCCTCATGAGATCTGTTAGCACAAGCGTTGTCCTCCTCGTGCTGTGTTTCTTCTTCGCTTTAAATTGATTTGTCATTCTGTTCGGCGAACTAATTTGCTACAGCCATCGAATATAGATCAACGTTTGCAAAATGCCTTTGTGCTCTTTCTGTCTTTGTTTTATATGTTCCTTGAGCTATTAACAAGTGCTGTTAACAAGTATTTTTCACACGTCGAGGCGGAGTTGCAAGCTGAGTTAAGCTGGTTTTTTAAGAAATGTAAGAACAACGTTTCAAAGTTTTTGATCGTTTTCTCTCGTATATCTCTTAAATAATCTCATCTCGTAAATACATCTTAATCTCTTAATAATCTCTTAAATAATCCATTAAAACAATGTTTTTAAGAACAAGTCCTTATGATCGTTGTGCACATCGCATAGAAATAGGGACTACACATATGTATCGCTGCATCGCCTTTCGCTCATAAGATCCAGGAAAATGAGTGATCCATCGCATCGGGTAGAGCAGTAGTATCTAAGTAATGCAAGAAAGCATCACATGCGAAGGGCCGTCAAGGAATCAGTTGCTGTTCACATTCTTGAGTTCCTTTAGCAGCCGCTGATACTTCGGTTGCGAGGGGACTCCATGCGACTGCTGTTCCTTCGGGACTTCGTTTTTGACACATCCTTTGCATAGTGGGGATTTGTGCTCCTTCCCTAGGGATTATAGGGAAGATACAAACAACTTTGGAATGGGAAACGCTGTCATTTGAATCAGAAAGGGAAACTAACTGACAGTTTGAAATGTGGATGGATCACGGTATCGTATAGCTTAGGAGCGTAAAGAGAAATATGGAGTCGGAGCGTGGTTCAGTAGAATTTTTTTCAAAAATAATGAAAACCTAGTTTGCAAGAGGGAGGGGGGTATCAATTTCTTTGTCTGAAATTTTGATGCAACTCTAATTTGGCATGTTTCATTAACCTGACCATGTACTTCGTCTGTTCGTCTGATTTTGGCACGCCTAATCCTTTCAACTTTGATGCTAATGTTGGCTAGTACGCACCAACTGACATTTTTCTTTTTCTCTTCTGTTCTTATGAGGAATGTCCATCTGTAATACTGATGCACGCTACTGAACAGCTGCTGTATGAAAGACACCGGACGTGCCTAGGCAGGATCTTCCGATCTCTCCTCCTTTCCTACCCTTTTTGATGAATTGTCACCGCCGAGGCGGAACTTCTTCATCCTCCACCCCTCTCTCTTCTCTTTCATGTTCGCTTCAACTGAGGTTGTAGTGGTTACTCATATATGAGGCACGCCTAAGGAAGCTGAGAGTCTCTCTTACCAGTTTTTTTTTCTCACCTTTCATTTCAGCCTATTAATCGGTTCGATGTGTTGATGGAGCGGTTTCCGGTGGTTTTTGAATCAGTCCATCTTTTTAAGTGCTGTCCAACATTTCGAGTATTATCTCCTGTTTGCTATATACTCAGCTGTTGTTTGCCAATGCAGCATTCTCACTGAATGCATTTCTCACCGATAAGCGTAACTGTTGTCGTTTGACTGCATCTGTTTCAATTGTCCTACGTCTTGATTTCAGTGTTGGCTAGTCACTTTGCTTTCTTTTATGTGCCATCATGATCGTACTAACCCATCCGACGGTTTGCATTGTTTTTTTGTTTGGGGGAGGGGAGGAAGGATTTAGTTTTATGCTTAATGGGAGGAGAGGGAGAAACTCAGTTGGGATGAAAGGGTTTCATAGCTTTGTGATAAATTTCAAGATTTTTTAAAGACGCCATTTAACATAACAGCTGCTTGCATTTACAGCTGTTAGCATTTGCGGGCTCATTTGGTTGGCTGACCCCAAATTCAGCCCTCCCATCTGTTTTGGTTGTTGATTTGGCATCATATAGCGTTCGCTGCAATGTGGTGACATATGGCCACATGGAGGGTAACGTCAACTTCTACAGAAGTTTTGTTTCAAATCACATATATTCACTAATTTATTGCATGAATTAAGCATGTGAATTATAATAACAATATTTTTTGCTGATTGCTTCTGTGTTTGTGTTATGCGGAGCTTATGGGGTCGTCGCTTACTGATGGTGTTGTTTGCTTACGTGCATGTAATATTACGAAATTTTAGTACGTAGAATACATGTTTCTCAATTTACGGATGTTAATTGTTTTTATCGTCTCTAAGTTTTGAGTTTTGTCAAAAACGCAGCACCAATTTCTCAAATTGTTTGTAACCATCTCATCACTTATAAGCCTAATTAGAGGTCGCATTATACAGTCCAACTGACTACTTTACCTAACCCCTTCCCTCTCTTTTCTATCACATACCGTCCAAATATCGAACAGTTGCTAATTGTTGTGAACTTTATGCTTAGTAGTGTGACTTTGTTTACTGTGACTGAATGCATCAAGAAACATCTTCCCTATGTCTTTTTTGGTACCCTATGTCTTAGGTACAATTTCGTACGTGATCCCGGCTATTAGTTGATATTGTTGTGGTTTGCCGTTAGCGCTGTTGTTCAGTGGAATGCTGAAATAGAGAATTACGACAGTTCAGCTGTGGGGTTATGGTATTAAACGTGATTACGATACAGATTTTGCTCCACACTGGACAGGCGGAAGTTCAACGGAGAGCACACCAGAGGGCTCTCCTCGTAAGCGAAGCTCATCTCGTGCGCATAGCCCCGATCCGAAACAAGTATTGCCACCGCTACCAATGTATATCGCATATGACCTAAAGTGAGTTCTTCTTATTAATATACTCATATTATGTGGCAGGTAAATGACAGGTAAAGCTGCCCCTCTGAAGCAGCGGAAGAGTCATCTTGTGCAACCGTCAATTTTCGATACTGTCAGCGGAAGGTTTACTTATGCCCTCCTTTGGGCAGACCGTCGCATGATTGGTGGCAATTTTAGCTCTTTGTTGTGTACTCTTCACAAAGCAGCCTTGATGATGTGTAGAAGAGCGGATAAGTATTCGATTAGTTGGGAAGTCTTTCTTCGTTTTAAGCTTGTTTCTTTTCCGTCTGCTTAGGCTTTCAGTTCAGGAAGTCATGGAGCATATTTCGCAAATGGTCTATGAACGGAGCTCTGGAGGGGTGCAGAGAGGAAGCAGAAGTCGGCTAAAGTTGTAGTAATTTAGATTATCATTATTAATAGGCTGGAGAGGATTTCTTTTTTGAAATTTGTTTTCGCTGGTGTGCATTTATTTGACAGAAGCTTCGTTGTGAAAGGTAAAGGAATAATAATATTGAATGCGAGACACCGAGAAGATGCAAATCGATGAAATGGAGCAGTAGAGCGGTGTTATTCTGATTGTGTGTTTTCAGTGCTGAAAAGAATTTATGCGATCAGTCGTACTGTTACCCCGTCGGTCAGAGCTCTCAGCTGTCACGAAGCAGAGCACAGCTTTCTTGTTGTTTCTGTTTCTGTTGAGGGGAAGTGCTGCCTGTTGAAAAGTGTGGTGAAACTGATGGAGAATTTGTGATTGCTGGAGAACTCGAAAATAGTTTTAAAAATTTTCCCACGAAACTCATATGAAATATTTCTATGCTGAGAAATCAAAAAGAAAAAAAACAAGTACACGCTCTCCAAGGTTATGGTCGGTGTGTGTTTTCATGATGCGATAACTAACCCTTCAAATGGTAAATCCTCATGATAGCGTGTAAAGTTAAAAAGCTCTCACCGCATATAAGTTATGGAGTTGTGCAGGAAATTCATGGCAGAATATGGCGCTGCACAGATGACGGTATTAGACGTTGTCGTGAGGATCATACTTCTAAGTTTGCTGAGTGCGTGATATGTTTGAGGACTTGGGACGATTCATTTAAAAAAAAAAAAAGTTCAACAATCTCCAGATGAGTATTTTTGGTTGGTAATAACCGTACAGGAGGATTGTTTGGTTAAGCGCTATGCTTCATCCAATGGTGCAACCCATTTAAAAAAAAAAGAATTTTACCATCCACGGAGCGTAGCATGTTGATTCCGTATAAGTTTTGCATTTCAGCATCCCCGCGTTAGTTTCCGGCTGAGATGTTCGGCGAATATTAGGTAACAGTGAGCTGGGTTCAAATAGTCATATATGTTCGCCCGGGGTAGTCGATATGTCATGGATGTGGGGTGGGTCCTCATGAGATCTGTTAGCACAAGCGTTGTCCTCCTCGTGCTGTGTTTCTTCTTCGCTTTAAATTGATTTGTCATTCTGTTCGGCGAACTAATTTGCTACAGCCATCGAATATAGATCAACGTTTGCAAAATGCCTTTGTGCTCTTTCTGTCTTTGTTTTATATGTTCCTTGAGCTATTAACAAGTGCTGTTAACAAGTATTTTTCACACGTCGAGGCGGAGTTGCAAGCTGAGTTAAGCTGGTTTTTTAAGAAATGTAAGAACAACGTTTCAAAGTTTTTGATCGTTTTCTCTCGTATATCTCTTAAATAATCTCATCTCGTAAATACATCTTAATCTCTTAATAATCTCTTAAATAATCCATTAAAACAATGTTTTTAAGAACAAGTCCTTATGATCGTTGTGCACATCGCATAGAAATAGGGACTACACATATGTATCGCTGCATCGCCTTTCGCTCATAAGATCCAGGAAAATGAGTGATCCATCGCATCGGGTAGAGCAGTAGTATCTAAGTAATGCAAGAAAGCATCACATGCGAAGGGCCGTCAAGGAATCAGTTGCTGTTCACATTCTTGAGTTCCTTTAGCAGCCGCTGATACTTCGGTTGCGAGGGGACTCCATGCGACTGCTGTTCCTTCGGGACTTCGTTTTTGACACATCCTTTGCATAGTGGGGATTTGTGCTCCTTCCCTAGGGATTATAGGGAAGATACAAACAACTTTGGAATGGGAAACGCTGTCATTTGAATCAGAAAGGGAAACTAACTGACAGTTTGAAATGTGGATGGATCACGGTATCGTATAGCTTAGGAGCGTAAAGAGAAATATGGAGTCGGAGCGTGGTTCAGTAGAATTTTTTTCAAAAATAATGAAAACCTAGTTTGCAAGAGGGAGGGGGGTATCAATTTCTTTGTCTGAAATTTTGATGCAACTCTAATTTGGCATGTTTCATTAACCTGACCATGTACTTCGTCTGTTCGTCTGATTTTGGCACGCCTAATCCTTTCAACTTTGATGCTAATGTTGGCTAGTACGCACCAACTGACATTTTTCTTTTTCTCTTCTGTTCTTATGAGGAATGTCCATCTGTAATACTGATGCACGCTACTGAACAGCTGCTGTATGAAAGACACCGGACGTGCCTAGGCAGGATCTTCCGATCTCTCCTCCTTTCCTACCCTTTTTGATGAATTGTCACCGCCGAGGCGGAACTTCTTCATCCTCCACCCCTCTCTCTTCTCTTTCATGTTCGCTTCAACTGAGGTTGTAGTGGTTACTCATATATGAGGCACGCCTAAGGAAGCTGAGAGTCTCTCTTACCAGTTTTTTTTTCTCACCTTTCATTTCAGCCTATTAATCGGTTCGATGTGTTGATGGAGCGGTTTCCGGTGGTTTTTGAATCAGTCCATCTTTTTAAGTGCTGTCCAACATTTCGAGTATTATCTCCTGTTTGCTATATACTCAGCTGTTGTTTGCCAATGCAGCATTCTCACTGAATGCATTTCTCACCGATAAGCGTAACTGTTGTCGTTTGACTGCATCTGTTTCAATTGTCCTACGTCTTGATTTCAGTGTTGGCTAGTCACTTTGCTTTCTTTTATGTGCCATCATGATCGTACTAACCCATCCGACGGTTTGCATTGTTTTTTTGTTTGGGGGAGGGGAGGAAGGATTTAGTTTTATGCTTAATGGGAGGAGAGGGAGAAACTCAGTTGGGATGAAAGGGTTTCATAGCTTTGTGATAAATTTCAAGATTTTTTAAAGACGCCATTTAACATAACAGCTGCTTGCATTTACAGCTGTTAGCATTTGCGGGCTCGTTTGGTTGGCTGACCCCAAATTCAGCCCTCCCATCTGTTTTGGTTGTTGATTTGGCATCATATAGCGTTCGCTGCAATGTGGTGACATATGGCCACATGGAGGGTAACGTCAACTTCTACAGAAGTTTTGTTTCAAATCACATATATTCACTAATTTATTGCATGAATTAAGCATGTGAATTATAATAACAATATTTTTTGCTGATTGCTTCTGTGTTTGTGTTATGCGGAGCTTATGGGGTCGTCGCTTACTGATGGTGTTGTTTGCTTACGTGCATGTAATATTACGAAATTTTAGTACGTAGAATACATGTTTCTCAATTTACGGATGTTAATTGTTTTTATCGTCTCTAAGTTTTGAGTTTTGTCAAAAACGCAGCACCAATTTCTCAAATTGTTTGTAACCATCTCATCACTTATAAGCCTAATTAGAGGTCGCATTATACAGTCCAACTGACTACTTTACCTAACCCCTTCCCTCTCTTTTCTATCACATACCGTCCAAATATCGAACAGTTGCTAATTGTTGTGAACTTTATGCTTAGTAGTGTGACTTTGTTTACTGTGACTGAATGCATCAAGAAACATCTTCCCTATGTCTTTTTTGGTACCCTATGTCTTAGGTACAATTTCGTACGTGATCCCGGCTATTAGTTGATATTGTTGTGGTTTGCCGTTAGCGCTGTTGTTCAGTGGAATGCTGAAATAGAGAATTACGACAGTTCAGCTGTGGGGTTATGGTATTAAACGTGATTACGATACAGATTTTGCTCCACACTGGACAGGCGGAAGTTCAACGGAGAGCACACCAGAGGGCTCTCCTCGTAAGCGAAGCTCATCTCGTGCGCATAGCCCCGATCCGAAACAAGTATTGCCACCGCTACCAATGTATATCGCATATGACCTAAAGTGAGTTCTTCTTATTAATATACTCATATTATGTGGCAGGTAAATGACAGGTAAAGCTGCCCCTCTGAAGCAGCGGAAGAGTCATCTTGTGCAACCGTGAATTTTCGATACTGTCAGCGGAAGGTTTACTTATGCCCTCCTTTGGGCAGACCGTCGCATGATTGGTGGCAATTTTAGCTCTTTGTTGTGTACTCTTCACAAAGCAGCCTTGATGATGTGTAGAAGAGCGGATAAGTATTCGATTAGTTGGGAAGTCTTTCTTCGTTTTAAGCTTGTTTCTTTTCCGTCTGCTTAGGCTTTCAGTTCAGGAAGTCATGGAGCATATTTCGCAAATGGTCTATGAACGGAGCTCTGGAGGGGTGCAGAGAGGAAGCAGAAGTCGGCTAAAGTTGTAGTAATTTAGATTATCATTATTAATAGGCTGGAGAGGATTTCTTTTTTGAAATTTGTTTTCGCTGGTGTGCATTTATTTGACAGAAGCTTCGTTGTGAAAGGTAAAGGAATAATAATATTGAATGCGAGACACCGAGAAGATGCAAATCGATGAAATGGAGCAGTAGAGCGGTGTTATTCTGATTGTGTGTTTTCAGTGCTGAAAAGAATTTATGCGATCAGTCGTACTGTTACCCCGTCGGTCAGAGCTCTCAGCTGTCACGAAGCAGAGCACAGCTTTCTTGTTGTTTCTGTTTCTGTTGATATGAATGGTCCGTAATATTTGCAGCTTTGTGAAAGGAAAGGGGTGGGGCGGTTGAGAGGGACTTTCTGGAAGTGAGAAATGTGTTGAAGTGGAGGAGCTGCTACGAGGCGTCAACACGAAATTAGGACGGTATCGAAGGGTGAAGGCGATCGGAGCTGCTTCCCCAATTTATGCTGCAGTAACATTTGCTATGTTTCACGAGGAAGAGGAGGAACGACATTTTTCTGGCTGCTTTCAGGAGGAAATTTTATCCATTGTTGTATGATATTTTTCAGGAACGTTTTGAGAATGACGGAAATCAAAACCGATATAGGGTATGCTCGTGCATTTGTGCGATTGGCACTAGAAAGAAAGCTGCTACACAAGCATTTGAAAACGATTATCAGCAATACCGCCCTTTTACAGTATGTTTATTCTTGAATTTTAGAGTTGTGTTTACAACTGAACTTTTAGGACTCCGTAACCAATCTTCTCCGGAGTTCTGAAAGTTAAGTGGTCCTTTCCTGTTTGTTTGTTTTTTCAAAATAGCATTTATTATTGTAGCTCGCAGATTCGCTCTTATACGAACTATGTGCAATGCAGTATTGTTTATTAGGCTAAAAATTTTGATTAATTAGTTGTAAGTATGTGAACTATTCGAACAGAAGCTTTTGGTAAGGCAACTTTTATTTCTTTTTATTACTTTTTCTCGTAGATTCTCAGAAAAAAAAATTTCTTCCGTGTTAAGCACTTTCACGGCGAATCAATAAAGCTAGTTAGGAATGTGTTTATATGGATGAAAGGAAGAACTGTAGTAATAAGTGATAAACAAAAGCAAAAAATAAACAATCGGAAGAAAAGTGTCTTAGAAGGAAGTTTGTTAAACAAATGGAGCTGCTTAAGGGGGAAATTTTTGTTTTCTTTGCTTATTCTCTCGCATCATCGGCCTTGCTGTCTATGCTAACGTTCGATTATCTTTACAGGCAGATATATAAAAGATACGCGTTTTTGCGATGTGATGACGAAAAGGAACAATTCCTGTACCATGTGTTGTCGTTAAATGCCGCCGAGTTCCGCTGTTTCACTAATACTTTCACAAAAACAAGTTAATAGCTATTTGCTTTTCTTTTTACTTTTGTTTATTTGTTCCTGTGCTGTGGTAATACCTCATATGAGGCCTCTGGGGCTACAAAGTTATCGGTTCTTTGAGGAGCCGGATTTTCAAGGAAGAGGTTGCTCTCTTTTAGCCTATATTGAGTGTCATTTATGACATAATGATTTTCGCTTCAGAGAAGAAGGCGAAGAAAGGCAAGTGTTTGGCCATGCTAAAGAGCTAGTTGCATGGGAGAGGGAAGTTTCAGTTCAAGTAACGTGGTGCAACATCCTGAGAACTTTCAAAACGAAATGACACCTCTCGCATTTTGAAGAGGCGCGATGAGCGTGTTATGAAAGAGTATATAGTTGCTACAGGGAATGTGAAGGAGTGATTTGGCACGGGATAAAATGAACGAAACGATTTTTTTTTTGGTTTTTGGAAGGAGAATAGCTCTCGCATTTTGAAGAGGCGCGATGAGCGTGTTATGAAAGAGTATATAGTTGCTACAGGGAATGTGAAGGAGTGATTTGGCACGGGATAAAATGAACGAAACGATTTTTTTTTGGTTTTTGGAAGGAGAATAGTTGAAGTGTTCGTGTTTTACCGACCGAGATCGATGAATGAGCTGAGCGGAGAAAAAAAAAACTCAAAGTTTTGAATTACTTTGTACCACATGCCCGAGTCTGTTGACGTTTAGTCTCAATCAAATTGTACGCCATATTTCGCCAAAAATATCACTAATTGTGGCACAGCTGTTGAAAATGCGGGCGGCGAATAGTTTTCGCAAAAGTGTTGTTCTACTCTGCAGCTCCGTTCATGTTGATATCAAATGAAAGCATGAACAACGGTGTACTTTTAGTTTTTTGTTTGAGGACGAATGGCGTTGCAAGGTTTCAATTGTTCGGTAGCGTATAGATATCATCAATGCCGTTATACTTTTCATTCGTAAAACAATGAAGCATATGTAATTCGTTGAGATCACCGCAACTCGTTCGCCCTCTTTCATTTGATGCGATCGATAGGATCGTCGAACGGAAAACTTGCGAAGTTTTCGATTATATCTAAATTCTTTATATCGTTGAACAGCTGTTAACGCTATAATATTCCTGTGCGTCATCGTCAGAAAGCCGAGTTCGAACCCACGAGCTTCTAAAAAAAATTAATTATATGAGTGTTCCTGTGTGAAAGCTTGTCCGCTTTAATTCGAGCTGGCGTCGTAGCGTAATTTATTTATTCAATTTTTCATGAGTGGTTTATTTATTCGCGAGTAATTTATTCAGTTTTTTTAAATATTTTTCTACCCTAATGAGCGAAATCGTTGCGAGGAAATTTGCTGCAGTTGTAATTTTATACTCGGGCCACTGGTTGCAGTTTGATTGCAATTCCGCATGCATTGACAGTTCTTTCTAATTGTCGCAGTCTTCTCTCACCTTCACCTGTTTTTGGAAGTTAGGCTTTCTACACCGAGCTGGAAGGAAGTAATACGGTTATTATGCGTTTTTTTTTCAGAAATGCAATATCGGGTGCTATTAGTGACCGGTAATACTCGATCGGTGGTGTGCTGTCCGATATGGGTACAAATCGCCGGATCGTTGTGCTCAACAACAGTTATCGATGTAAAGCCAGGAGTAATCGACTTCAAATTCGATGTAAATTTATCGGAGTGAATAAATAAAATACGCTGAAGAAGCGTTAATGTATTGCATTAGTGGATGGCTTTGATTCTGCACTGAGATAGCCTAGGCAAACGAGAAACCTCATACCACATCTCATATGGAGA
>JPKZ01000317.1:580623-596484 GCA_000803305.1 Toxocara canis | reverse complement strand
AAATAATCTAAAATGCTTGGCTACGAGCTCGCAATCTTCCATATGCGTTCCAGAACACCTTATCGTTTATCATATGTTATTTTCAAAGTCCACCGATGCGCATATTGTTTTTCCTTCTAGCTATGGGCGTTTCGATCGTTCGGGCAAGCTTTTGCGAGCTTCCCATAGCATATATTCATAGCAGAGTGGTGCATCGCAGTCGATATAACATGTCAGAGGTCGGGTTTGCTAAGGGGTTTTTGCTTTTTTTTTGCTTGTGTATGCTAAGAGGAGGGGAGAAGAGCCGAAAAATAGAGAGTAGAATGCTCCTCTCTCAAGTTTTTTCCGTCTTCCTTGACTAAACGCCTGTGTTCAATAGTCGCTATTCAGCACAAGAATCTTGGTATCTTGTCAACGATACGTATCGGTCATTCTCTGTCGGCGTTGAATAACGGAGTGCCTCCAAAATGGTTTCTCGATTACGTAAGTTTCTTTTCATCGTCAAGATATCTCTAGCGTTGGGTAGTGGCGTATGCAGAAGGAGAGAAAGGCGCATCTCCCCTTCTTTCTCTGTAGAGGGCAGAAAAGGGTTGGGAAACGTTTACGTGGTGAGCTCATTATTTTGCCACAAGATCTATACTGAAAGGATGGCATAACAGAACATACAATCGTACATATCAAAATGGCATCACATCAGAGGCGCTCGTTTGATTACAAGAAACACTGCATCGGGTCACTCATTAGCAATTTACGAAGTATATGTATGTACGTATGTATGTATATGAGTATGTATACGCATATACATGTATGTATATGTATATACATATGTATACATATATATATATATTATATATATATATATATATATTGAGGCCCTTGCGAGCACAGTGGCCGTACAGGGCCTTTATATTTACAGTGCTTAAATCAATCAAAAATAAGCTTTTCATATTGTTTTGTGTTTAGGCATTTCTTGATTCAGTGTGTGAAATTGGTTAATGCCTAGTGCTTGCGTAGAGTGTCGGTCAACAACGAACAACACTGACGCAGCGTAAGTGAATGGCAATCGGGATTGATCGTGCGCTCTGCACCTGACAGATTAAAAAGCGCCTTTTGCAGCAGTTTGTATTTTTACAGCAAAAGGTGACTTAAACTTATGATTGCAGCAGAAATAAGTTGCAGGCTGAATCATGTGATCTTCATCCAGTCATGTTCTAGGTCGGCATCCTTATATTACTACAATTTTTCTACTCTTTAAGAAATTCCTGATGAGTAAACATAATGGTGTGTAAAGTTTTTGGCGTCACAGACCCCTATCGGGTGTTAAAATCATAAGAAAGCATAGTGAAAAGCGAGACCTGAGAATTTATATAACTTTAGAAAGGTTCTCATAAAGCGTAGAATCGAGTTCCACAGATGAGAAGATAAGCCTCTTATAAATTATTGTGTTAGCCGAAATGAAGCCTCTTCCTATTTTACAAGCTCGGTTTGGCGGAGACTGGAAAAGTATCCCTTCCCGTTTCTCACCCTTCAACATGTATATCGCTTCGAATACTATTATACCTCTGGAAAGCTGGGAGTTTTATTTTCCAGGGGTTCGTGTTCGAACTGTTGGGTGTATGCGAGAAATTGCCTTGTGTAAAGGTTCGTAAGCCAAAGCTTTCTTGTTGATGAAAGAACTGCTGGAGGTGCATTCTCATTATGTCTTCGTGTGTTGGTCGCAGTAGTGTATGAACTTGAGGGATGGTTGCAGGTAATGGTGCGTAACGAAGTCACAGCGCAAACCTATCGTTTCAACTGTGGACGATGGTTCGGTCGAGGGGTGGATGATGGTTCATTGGAAAGGCTGCTGGTGGCAGAGATTTTGCCTCAGGTTCGAATCCTGTTCGAGTCATTGCAAAACAATAACCAATTTTTGTTTACATCAGTAATATCAGAAGATCTTGAAAAGTTTCCCGACAATTCGCACAGTATGCAGCAAGCAACCGCTTTCGGAACAACATTTGCGGCATGAGTGAACCAACTAGCCAGCTGCTGAGAGTAGGGTTAAGATAGGTGTTTTTTTTTTCATATCTTGGCTACAGGTTTTTTATCATATCTTGGCTACCCTCTATTCCATCACCGCCTTCTAATTCCTGGTTTCTCGGCGTGCGATTTGGACTCAGAAAATAGGAGATGGCCAGAAAAAACGATTGAAACGATGGCGGAATTGTTGGATAATATTTAAGCGCTCCCTAGACCATGTTTATCGTTGTAGTCGAGTCACTAAATTGCCAGGTTGGTGTCTGAATTTGGGGGAGGGGCTGGAATGCAGATATTGCCACAGTTTTGGCTGACCCGTTTTTGTGCAAAACGTTCGAGGAGTTATGCGGTCGTTATAGGTAGATCCCGACGCAGAAGTATTGGCTAACGGGATGATTGAGCGTAGCTCGAAAGCACATTCACGTTCTCGTACGCCACCGCGCGCAAGGTCGCCAAGCACTGCGCGATCTGAGTCTACAAACTCCAAGTCAAGTAGGTTTGATGGCCATTCTTACAGCGTAAAGTGTTTTTGTTACTTGCACATCCCTGCATCACTATCATTCGATTCGCCAATATTACGCTTTTAAAGTTCGCATTTCGAAGCTTTGCAGGGGAGCGATTTGATGAGATTTAGAATTATCATGATACTGCAATAAAGGTCCTCTCATTGTGGTCCCCTTATCGTGAGAATGTCCAAGGAGCAGATATCACAACACCGCCTAGGTCATTAATCTGGATGATAGTAACTTAGTCAAACCCGTAGCAAGAAACAGTAACTTAGTCAAACCCGTGGCAGGAAACAACCAAGCATGTTTTTTAGAAGCTCGTCTATATTGATAGTCGCCAGCATCATTCGACGGCTCATAGAAAATAGTGAAGTTTTCCTCTGATTTAGTATAACAATGATGAGTGTGACTTCGTCAGATTTCATTTTCTTATCCCAGATAAACAGTTTTGCTGTAGGTAGTATCTTGGACCGCCATCAAGGTACGTGCGTTTACTATCATTGCTATGACCCGGGTGATTCTGACCTTTGCGAGCATTTTTTTCTACAGTGAATACATTGGTACCGGTGTTCAACCATTTTGGTTCATGAATGCTTTGAATGGTCTGATGATGTGATTGTTAAGGAACTCGGTTAACGGAAATTCAGCAACAACTGGGCGAAGCGGTAAACGCAATTGTGAAACATTTTTATTGTGGCGTAGGGGCGCGAAGCGAGTTAACGCAGCTGTTGTGCGCGCCTGAGAGAGGTCTCGTCAGTGTGATGGTAGCAGTCTTCCTTTACGGGCGACAGGATTCCATTTGGTCTGCACGCTTCTTCAAACAGCACTACCCTTGGGATTACGTCGGTACGATTTCCATCCTTCATAAGCCATCAGTGCCTTCCATATGTGATTTCGTCCCACTGTCTTTCTCCACATTCCTTTTCTCTACTCCCTCCTTCTGACTTCTGTCTCGTCCCACCCTCTCCCCCTTCTTCGTTTTGGCGAGCTTTATGAGGAAGTCGCAGTCCGATTTCGAGCTGTGGTCACAATTCTCTCAAAAAGCTAACTGGCGAAAATAATGTGTCAGGAGAAGGTAAGGGAGATAGGAAAAAAAATCGAAAGAAGAATGAAAGTGGGATGGCAGCTAAATGGAGAACTTGAAGAGTAAGCTCGTCGCTGAAACCGTCGAGGACGCAATATTATTTCTTAGCCGTATTGCCCACAGCTTATTCATATTTTGCTGAACTTTCTGATGTTCTGAGGGTCGCCTGTATTTTATTAGGCTTATCAAGAGCTGATCAGTTAATTCAGCACGACGATTGAGGCGAATTCTTACTTTCATTTTTTTCACATTTTATTTATTTATCTGCTTGATTGGGTGTTATTGTTTCAATTGCTTTACTCGGCTGTCATTCAGCCTCAGCTGCCTCGCCGCCTTGCAGCTTAAAATTCATGAATCTTAGTAAAGTGAACGTGAGCCCTATGGGATAATAGGGCGATACTGCGCTTCCGATTCGATCATAAATCAGTTGTGTGTTTCAGAGAAAGTCTGTGCTTGGTTTTTCGAGTTGATACGTATGGAAGACGCGAAAAAGTTGACACGGGAGCAACGCTCGCTGATATCGCACGCTTGCCGACTTGTAAGAAAGATCTCATCAAATACGGCACTCGGTAAAGATGGAAAATTTCAACTCTTCATACTCGTTACCGTGAGGTAAGTCATTCTTTTTTTTTAATTTAGAATTTCTTGAACTTTGATTTTTTTTTTCAAATTGCATTTCTACATCTTTGTATTCGAGCACTCAGCAAAGCAACTCGTTCGCGGACCATTTTCATCAAAATAATGTCCTCGGCTGTCATTCAGCCTCAGCTGCCTCCCCGCCTTGCAGCTTAAAATTCATGAATCTTAGTAAAGTGAACGTGAGCCCTATGGGATAATAGGGCGATACTGCGCTTCCGATTCGATCATAAATCAGTTGTGTGTTTCAGAGAAAGTCTGTGCTTGGTTTTTCGAGTTGATACGTATGGAAGACGCGAAAAAGTTGACACGGGAGCAACGCTCGCTGATATCGCACGCTTGCCGACTTGTAAGAAAGATCTCATCAAATACGGCACTCGGTAAAGATGGAAAATTTCAACTCTTCATACTCGTTACCGTGAGGTAAGTCATTCTTTTTTTTAAATTTAGAATTTCTTGAACTTTGATTTTTTTTTCAAATTGCATTTCTACATCTTCGTATTCGAGCACTCAGCAAAGCAACTCGTTCGCGGACCATTTTCATCAAAATAATGTCAAAAATACAGTGCTTACTCCATATCACCCTGGCGGTACTCGGGGCAGTTCCAGCATAGGCCAGTCGTCGGGTGTGATTTGTTAGTTGTGGGTTTTTCCGCTGCGCTACAAGGATTTGGGGAGGCGACGGGGGCTGGAAAGGGGAGGGGAATGGTGGGCTGTAAGTGAGCGGAAGAGGTCGGTGAAGTCGAAGCGGTGATTTTCATGAATGGTGTATTCTCTTAAATTAATGTGGTGAGGTCGTCTCCATTCGTTTCTTTCCAGTGTGCTCTACTATGTCCATCCATAGCATGCAAACCATTTCCTCATATTTCTAAAAATGACGCTCTTTTATAATTGTTTTTAATTTCGAGGTTGGTTTTTGAGGTAATGTAAAGTGGACTGTAATTTTGTTGCTAATTCTATGGGGCTCTTAATGTTTGCTTTTGAAGTGAGCAGAGGAATAAATTGAGAAACGAAGTTATTTTAACGTGATGGGATACCTTTTAGATGTTTAAAGGTGAACGGGGAAAATTATAATTTCCTTGCTAACAGATAGCTTCGTATATGCGAACAAATCCTCCGGTGGTCGCTCATCTGTTATAGGAGAGGGTGGTGGTTGGTTGCATATCGTGGAGACTTCGTCATCCCTGCTCCGTTAATAGAAGCATGAGGACGCGCATGTATGATACTAAAGTCGTCCTGGTAGTCGTTTTTTAACACTTGGTCTGTTGTGCTGTTCGGTACATAATATTAATGCTGATAGTAATGAATGTGGCACGTGCTAGTTTTCTTAGATACTGACGACTGTTGCTGGTATTATAGGACCTTGATCTATTGATTTTCTTTTGTGGAATTTTTAAACGCGTCTGGGGGTGTGGGGGGGGGAAGGGGAGAGGGAGAGAGTGAAGGTATCTTCCCTCATCTGCTCCTGTCATTTCTGTCTCGATACACCGGCTCATGTTTGTGCCTGATTTTCAGGGACCATGTACTATCAGGTTTATTGCCTTTAATGGCATGGACACCGGTCACAGCACAACTCTATGATGAACCATCATTTCTGAGGACACCCCATAATTTGACCTACCTTGCTAAACTGCTCAGCTCTCTTAACGAGTTCCAGTTCAACCTCGAGAAATCGCTTACATATGGAATCGACTAATTTTTTAACGTTTAGCATTTCTGTTTGTTTTGTTGCTTTTACTTGATTGGTTTGTATATATGGTTTTTGTATGTGTACGAGTATTCATAACTAACGAATGAGTTGCCAATTTGGTTTATGAATTGCAATAATGCTAAACAACAGTACAATGAAGAAATTGATTTTCATTATTATATAAAAGGAATTTGGTAAAACGTTTTCTATGAGTAAAGCTTTTGCGATTAAGCGCCTGCCAGGCGTTTAACGAGCTTGGAGGTTTTATGTGAAGTTTCCGTCTTTTTCATTTCACTTTCAACTTGATTTAATAAGCTTCAATTTTTTTTCTTTTTCGCACAATCTAATAGAACAGTGATTGGGGTACGGGAACGATAGAAACTTTGCAATTTAATAGTTGAAATGTGCATATATGCTCTACGTATGAGACTTAAGTGTTTTTCTTTTATTCAAATTTTTCACGGTGCTAACGATATTTTGTACGTATGAACAATTTATTTGTTTTTTTTTTTCCGCAGTCTTTCTTCGAATGAATGAGAATGGGGATGCAATATATGAATATTGGACTATTGTGATATTTGCAAACGAAAAAGCTGAAAGGTGCTTTAAAAGAGAACTTTTTTTGGTTGGACATTGTGCTGTCGACTGTTTGCAGTGGTTCGTAATTTGATAGAGAAATTTTAACGGAATAAAGGGCTGAGTCTATCGAGTGTTGTTCACGGAAGCGGTGATTATCAAAAAATGGTTTGCCTTTTATGAAATCCGGAAATTGGAAACGACTTTCCCGTTTTTGTTTTTTTTTTAGTTTCGGAATTTTATAGAAGACATCAGATTTTGTTCAATGTCTAGCAGGTAGACCGTCCTTCGAAGATACAGATAGACCGTCCTTCGAAGATATCATCTTTAGTCTCTGTTTCCTCTCCCTCTCTTAATTACCTTCCTTCTCCTCCATCTCTCCGTTTCCTCTCGCTCTTTTGATTACTTTTCTCGCCGACATCTCCGTTTTCCCCTTCCCCCTCCCTCTTTTGATTATCCTCCACCTATCCCATGTCTCGTTTTTTCCGTTCCCTCCCTCTTTTGACTATCTTCCTCCTTCCGTTTATTTTATACCATGTACCATTTAAATATTGAACGAACGGGATGTATAGTTAGGATTATCCGAGCTCACATCTACTATATAGAGAGAAGGGAGTTGCAGACAAGTGCATAGTGAAATCGATGTTCTTAAAATGTACTTTATCATCCAGAAACTTTTCACAGTAAAATGCGCCAACTGAAGTCTCAAACCCCATATTGCATATTTTAGTTTAGTTCCGTCGGATCGAATATTTTGCTAAGAGCGACGACCACCCGACAAGCAAACATCACTTCCTGTATATCCTATGATTATTACTTTTTTTGTTAGCTATTCGGGAAGAATTATTTTACGGATATTATATTTCTTTCATTTAAGTTCCATATGTACGTACGATCCGTGATCCTCGAAGAAAGACTGTAGGTGAAGTTTTCGGCTTTTTTTTCGTTTTTTTTTTCGAAAATAACTTTCAATATACTGGTTTGTCTAATCGATGTACCAAACCGTTTGGTGCATTCTCTGCTTCACATTTAGCGATGTGCATTTGTCAGTACTGTAACCTGTATCGTCTCTAATTGGAAGATGTGATCAGATTCTGGATAAAGCTAAAGGAAGGGGAATTAGATGGGGGCAGCGAAATATTTTATAACTCTACTTGGATCGATGGGTACGCTGACAACAAGTTTCCTAAATTACGACATTTAAATTTTGATATAGAAGACGGGAGGCGGGGAGTGGGGGAGGAGGAATAAGGGGGCATGAGGAGGACAAGAAGTTTAGGGTTTCTACTGCAGGTTTTATGACGTATGTAATGCGTGGAATGAGAGCCTTTTTTCGATGGAAACGAACGGTCACTTGTCACGAAACGGTCAAACGTTTACCCATGCTTGGCTTACGATGGGAATGTGCACAATTCTGCATCATGTACCTTTCGACCCAGTACTCAGTCGAATCTATTCTTTTGGATCATTTCCACTTGTCCTCCAAATACCGTCCTACCCCCTCCCACCCGTCCCCTTGGTCCTTCCCCTCCCCCCTCTCCACCTATCCCACCTCCCTCTATCCTGCGTGGTCCTATCCTTTCGCCTCAGTTTTTGCAAGTTTCGCACGATTCTTGACAACCTCAGGATTTTGCATACTCTCCTTTCCTGCCATAAGGAGAAGGAGAGGGAAAGTAGAGCTGATATGTTCGGTACAACCGACCTTATGGCTAAAAAGTGATCAGTATTGGGCGCCATCTGATCGCTGCTGTTTGATAGTCATGGCTGGTCAGTCCGGATGGCAGACACAGAAGGCGAAGGCCGGTTCAAAGAAAACAATTTTAAGCTTCCAAATTTACTCCAACATTATGCATGACCATAACTTGCGCCAACGTGGCCCTTCCTGTATCATTCCCCATCCGTCCTCCCTCGAATTCCCCCTCCTCCTCTACCTCCATCCGCTCTCCATCTTATCCATTACTGCGCTGATTTGGGCGTATGTGCATGACACCAGCTCGAAATTGTAGGCAGCGTGGGTCAAAAGTCCCAAAAATTCCCATCTGTCTAAACTTCGACGTTGTCATTTATACCCGTTGTTCACCGCTTTTCTAAGACTCGACCTAGTTGCTCAATATTCCTGAATCAGGATTACACGATTTATAAATGGTGTTTGTTTCCATCAATATCGTATTCTTCGATTGTCTTACTGTTTGTTTTATTCTGCAGTCCATTTCTATTGTCATTGATATTCAGTCCAAAACAATCTGTGCAAATAGTCGACAACCGTTTTGTGAGCTAAAGCCGGAGTTTTTTTTTTCTTGTTTTTGTTAAAGGGATGCAAAAGCACCCAAGAGTTATGTTGTACATTGCATCATACTTTCAAGTATAGCGGTATTTGTGCAGCACCAAGTTGAGCATCACACAGTAAATTGGGCACACTGCTTTCGGGCTTGTCGGTTTGCAGCCTAATTTTCTTCTTTAATTCTCATCCCTCAATTTTTTTTTCGGAATCGCTTCCCCCCGCATCCCCATTCAGTTGGTTGTAGTCAAACGATTTGTGCGCCAAACTGTACGCTAATCAAGCGGTATTGTTTTGGAGTACAGTTAGCTGAACGAATCCGGTTTTTTCAATTTCGTATACATCAGAGCTGTTGTGCGGTTTTTATGTTTTTTTCCCCATGCATTCGTTCTTTCATTTTAATTGAAACGAAACGCTTGACGTTAGTTGAAATATCTCACCAACTTTTAGTGTTTGGCTTAGGGTTTTGTGTTAATACGACTTGATTGTGCAATGAGAGATTTATCGTCTATCTAATCGATGAACTTTATTCGTAACTATGTTGAGAGAGATGGTTCGCGTTGATTTCCATATTCTTCGATTTTGCAAAGGACTCCGATTTTGCCGTCGTTTCGATAAAAACAATAGTGTTTTTTTTTTAAACTTTATTTGTCTTTGTTCTAAACATTTTCCATGCACGTGATTATTTTGGTGTGAAATTTATGTCAACGGAATATTATAAATGCATCCTCACTGGTCGGTTCGAATGTTGCTATAAAATGAAGGTTGGCTTTTGTTGTGCATCCGCAGGCTCTCATGAGCTATGCTTTTAGTGAAGACATCGTGTTTGTGTTTATAAGTATAATGTACATATATATATATATACATATATATATATATGTTTCGATCCCGAGCTGAGACTAGAATTTCAGCTTGGGGTGGACCGAGAGGAGCTTTGAAATTTACGGGGACAATGTATGCTGTCGACTGTTGAGTACCGTCGTGTGAGAAGTTTCAAAACTAGCATATAATTTCTATCGGTCACGTTGGAGAAAACATGCTTTTTGTGAGGGATTTTCATCAATGGCCGAATGCGATGAAATACGTATTATTTATGGAATTCCCAAGTGATGTGCGCTGGTCTGATGAGTGTGGTGATCATATTCTCTTAACTAGCTGGCACACATTTGTTTCTACTTGGAAGCTGATAATAATGATTTAATTGAAGCGGCATTGAAATGGCGCCACTGATTTGGTGGCTGGGTTAGGGTGGAATAGAAGAGTACGCGATCGGAGATGTTTACGTATAAGTCGATCTGATTGACAGTTGATCTATGGAGTTCATTGTGCTCATTGTTTGTTTGGCAGGACCCCAAATGTCATTCGGACGCCAGCGTTCTTGTCTATGACATTGTGGAGCCAGACTGAGTCAGATATATTCAAAATTCAATAACCCTGTGATTTAGCCATATTAATTTCAATACCGAATCTAATCGCCTTCAACGAGTACGGAAGTATCAGATCGAAACATTGATATGATATGTACTTTATTTTTCTGTTTATAAGTGTCTCATTTAAACGTTTTGCAAAGTTAGAAAGCGGGCTTATGGCCGAGAAGAGGCGAGGGAGGTGGCGGAGGGAGGAGGGGAAAGGGGTTGCAAGCGAAGCTTCACTGTAGGTGTTCTCACATTATATTGGTTTGTCGTCAGCGTACGCTCTCCGAACTGTGCGTTGCGTAACGAACGAAAATATTTCTTCATAACTCTATGAGTAGTGTTAGTTGTTCGAAGTGTTCGTGGGGCGTTAGGTGATTGTAGGTGTGGTTGGGTTAGCGATTTTTTTGTGTTGCCATGAGCACTAAACGGCTGTAAGTTTTTGACTTAGCGGTATCTGTCGAATGCATAGCATCAATAGCTTCGCTACCAATTTGTCTTAATTAATTAAATGGTTATTTAATAATTGATTAACTAATAATTAATTAACGTGCAGCCTTTCTAATCGCTTTTTAACCTCTTCGACAATGGCACTTTGCATAGCGCAATATGGCACTACTGAGTCTGGGCTTTTAATGCGATTTGACTGCTCACCCATCAAACCACTCGGTTGGACCAGCTTGACTAATGTCATATCTTATTCAGCCTGATCGCTTGCAAAATTTTTTTGCCGAAAACTCTAAAGGGTTAATTTTTCACGATCAACCAAGGGATCTATGCGGTTAATTTTCATGATAGACACCTACAGTGAATGATATTCTCGCATAATGGCGAGTGAAATCAATGTCCGCAAGCAAGCAATGATGAGCAAAACCCCGCTGGCGGACTTTTCACTCGCCACGAACTAAGTTTAATTAGTATGAGTCAGACTTAAATGCTCTGTATTCTCCCGAAACTTGATTATATAAGAGCCAACCGGTCATGATAATTTCATCTCCTTTCTATTTATGGCGATAGGCGCTTATCAAGAGAGCCTGAGTGAAGCTGACGGTATAAGATAGTTAACCTGTGCGGTGGAAGACGCATCCGTAATAGCTCAATGGTACAACCCTAAAACCTTAGGGTTGCGATGCTGCTTACTGCCGAAGGTTTTGTCTTCGATCGCGATAAAATGCTAAGGAATTGCTTTCTGCGGCCTAGTTTGTAGGATATGCAATCCGACTGGTAAAATTGCAGGGGAATTTCTCCATTAAAAAGAGTACAGCTCCAACCGACGTAGGTGGTAACTCCGGGGACATTTATTTCAGATTGATACCTTACGCCTGCTTGAATTGAACGGCCGTGACCTCCCAGAAGTGTCGATGGAACGGTTGTTGTCTGCGCAAGATAATGATCGGTTGGTTGTTGTCTGCGCAAAGTAATTATTGGTTGGTTGTTGTTTGCGCAAAGTAATTATTGGTTGGTTGTTGTCTGAGCAAAATAATTATTGGTTGGTAGTTGTCTGCGCAAAATAATGAGTGGTTTGTTGTTGTCTGCGCAAAATGATTGGTTGGTTGTTGTCTGTGCGGAATATTGATTGGCTGGTTATTTTCTGCTTGAAAATTGACTGGGTGGTTGTTGTCTGCGCGAAACAGGTCGATAGACTGTTGCCTACACGAAATACTCATCGAACGATCGTTATCTGCTAGAATTATTGGTCGAACGATTGCTGTATGGAAATATGATGGAATGGTTTCTGTGTGCTCGGTTTTTTGGAAATATGAGAGAAATGAGTGCAATTTTTGAAAACGAGGCAAGGATGGATGTAGTTTTTAAGAGCGTAGCGTCTTCAGTCACTATTTTTAAGTTAACACATCGACGTATAACCAGATCAGCGTAACGCGTTAGTCAAATACAATGTAGTGGTTAACAACTTGTTGGTTTTTTTGATAATAAAAGAGATGCAGATGGTGTGAGGGCTGGCCTTTATAGCGGCATTGTTGGGTATCATTCATTTCGTGTCTATGTGAAGTTGTTGGAGTTGCATATGTAGTTAGTTTTTCTGTGGCGTCCGTAAAAAGAGTGAGAGGTGACCGTTAGGGTTTTCGCGGCAGCCGGATAGCGATAGAAATTTTATGCCTAGAATGTTGTTTTAGGATTTCGGTTGAGTGAAAAGAATCTCCTTATGCGTTATCGAATACCACTATTCCCGTCCCCCTCCATCCCTCACCACCTACATCCTCCTCTCACCATCTTTTCTCTACTCGTCCATGTTGTTGATGTCATGCTGCAGTCAGTGCAGCGAGAAGCATTTTAGTTCGTATATTATCATACTGGCGTTCTTCTTTCGTTATTTAATATGATCGATTCGCATAAGATGTCTAACACTTACATTTCCATCTCGTAGACACTCGCTTACTGAAATCTCCGGTTTCCCCTTTTTTTAAATTGTTTTTTCAGTGCAACATTGCGTGCTGATTGCGGATGATCTGCGCGTCTAGCATTGACGATAATAACTTAGATTGATGGTACACATAGTATATAGGCAAATTTCAGGTTGGCTGAGGACGTATGGAGGGGACGTCAACACTGGTGCGAATCGGCGCCGCAGTTGCCTATGGAGTTTGCTCGATTTTGATAGTCTTCATCAACAAAATACTCCTCACCAACTTCAGGTGCTTTTCGTGCATTTTTGTCGTGGCCATCACAAATGTGTATTTGTAAATGCTGTAGTTACGCTTGGGATTTTTTTTTTCGTGATAATACGAACTGGAGCATTTCTTTCTCGTGGTAGTGGGATCCTGCAGGAATAGGGGCAGTTTTTTTTTTTATTTTTCTTGTCCAAGGTTGGAACGGAGTGACGGTTTTCGTATCATTCTGCGTCCTCAAAATTTCCTGCTTACAAATAAACATTTCATTGTACAACTGTCAAATTTTCATTGTTGAAAAGTATACTTTGGATCACCTAGCTTGAGGACGTTTTATAGAATTAATGACATCTGAAGACTGATTCATAGAAGGGAACTTTTCTCACCTTTTTTTGAACAAAATTTTTCTCTCACGGAAAAGGTCACATTTGTATTCAGTAAGGGGTCATTTAACTGTGAGCGAACTTACTTTCGAGGTATGTATGTATATAATTACGTGCATCGTAAATATGCATATATATGTATATGTATATATATAAGTACATACGCGTGTGTATATATGTATGCATATGTATATTATATATATATACATATATGTATATACATATACATATACACATATATGTACATACATATGTGTACGTGCATATGAGTATGCATATATATGTGTGTATATATATACATATAACACTTATATACGGATATATATATATATGTATACGCAGTGTATATATATATATATATGAATTGGGAATTACGGTTTGGCAGTCAGGTTGTCTTTCCTCTGTTCCGGTTTCGATTCCTCAGTTTCAGGAGTAGCCATGTGATGATTTCAGGATGGCGGCCCATTATAGTTCCGGAACTCAAGTCCCTTCAGATTTTGGGTTCAGGTTCTTGAAATCAAGATATTGTCGAAATATACAGCCGTGATCGGCACTCGCGTGTGTGCCTCTGCATTGTTCCTCTCAATCTTGTCGCTTGTCCCTTCCAGAATGTAATATATCCGTTCATTTTTCGAGACGGCAAAGAATCGCCTCATTCAAATGAGTAATTTTTGACCGTAGTTAACGTAGGATTATTGTAACAAATTGACGCACTTTAAGCGGTCGCTACCGGCAAAATGTATTTGGTTCATTCGAATACTCTTTAAACCTTTACATCCCTGTCTTCACCCCACTCTCCCTCTTCCCCCCCCCCTCCCCCACCTCCTCTTCTTTCATCCTCCCATTCTTCGTCTGTTTCCGCCTGCTCTTACCTTTCTTGCTTGCGCCCCCACCCGCATCTCTTCTTTCCTCGCCGTCAGTTTTGGAAGCGTTGAATTGATCTTGTACAATTTTCAGATTTCCATCGTTTCTTTGCGCAGGTATCGGGCAGATGCTGGCGACGGTGTTGATTCTCTTTGTTGCCTCTTCACTTCGAATCGTTTCTTTTCCCTCATTTGATGTTTCCATTCCTCAGAAGTTTCGTTCTTTATCTTTTAAGAAGTGTGGAGATATCTCATTATTAATTATTAATAATTGCTAGTACCAATAAGCTCGAAATATTACCGGATCTCGAATAGTTCCACATTGTTTTCCATGAGAAAGACGTTGAGACGTTAACCTCATCATTAAAAGCCGATTAATCTCTAAAATGTAACTTAGTAATATTAAGGCAGAGAGTTGGTGAGTGTTAACATTTGAGGCTTAGAGCGGATTATGTATTGAGTTTAGTAGTCATTAACCAGGTCATTTAGGTTTTAATAACTCTTGTTGTGAGCTTTTTGGGAAAATATTTAACCCTTTCCTCATTTTAATCTCAAATAAGAGAATAGTTTAATCGATACAGGGCGGAATTTCAATTTTAGCACCGAATTGCCTGAGAAGGGTCGATCAGAATTTTTAGGAACAAAACAGCTCGCATCACGATAAGCAGCTCTTGGAACTTTGGGAATGCTCTGGTCGTAGGGATTTACTTCTGGATTATGGGGCTTTTCTTTGGGCACGACAATTTGTTTTTGTTTTTGTTTTTGGCATTTTTGGGCACAATCTGAAGGGCGTTTTTGCAATGTCCTTTCTGTAGCGTCCATTGCCAAGCACGACAATTTACGCAGAGGGAAACGGCATCCCAGCGTTGAAGCTGTAGGTGTATCTTCTACCCTCCTCCCCCCTCGCCTTCCTCCACTTCCCAGTTCTCCCTCCTTCCATTCGCATTTGCTCTTCAGCTACGTCATTTGGTGTTCTGCCGATGTTCGGCTAAATGGATTTCACTCAAAAGTCGGCTTAGCGGGGGTAGACTCAGCGATGAAGTTGTAGAGCGATTCATCGAAAGCATCAGACAGGCGGACGATTTGGCTGGGAGAAAGGCTTTACCAAAGTCAAGGGTTGCTACCCTTCGGATCACAGCAAAACTTAAGCATCGCTGTGGAAATAGTTTTTTTTTTTAGATCTTCCCGTTGCCGTTCATCTATGTACTTAATTTGATATCAGGGCTTGGAGGTACACAGAAGCTCAAGTAAGTATACGATTGACTTCTTATGCTTCTGATGCGGTTTACAAATTTGATTCTTTCTAGTTTCTTTTTTTTTTTGTTTTAGAAGAGGGAGAGAACGGTCATAAATGACGGAATCGCTCGGTGCTAGATTAGAGACGCAGTGAGTGCAATAGCACAGTGTTCGGGTGCACTGTCAGCACTCACTTTACGCTGTAGGAGTACCAAGTGGGTAACAGCGATATCCAAGGTGCAAACCGTTACCTTACCGCATCAGTTCCTGCCTACCATCGCATACTTTTCGGGCGCTCAACCGGGCAACAAATAATGAAGAGAAAAAGATGAAGAGAGTTTTCTGGTCTTCCTCTCTCAGTACTAAACCTTTTGGGTGGCCTTTATGGTATCTTCTTATCCACTCGTAGGCGAACTATTCCGACATTATGACTTGATTCCTTTTGAGATGTTACGTTTAACCACAAGTCTGACCTACTTCCTTCTTCCTCTCGCCACCTCGATCTTTTCAGAAGTTTTGCTCCGATCTTCACAATTTAAAAATTTTGCGTGATCTCCCTCCCCTTTGCCGCT
>JPKZ01000317.1:546531-565631 GCA_000803305.1 Toxocara canis | reverse complement strand
CCCCCCCCCCCCCCCCCCCTCACCCCATCATGGAAGATGGAACTTGTTTTCAAAACTTATTTTCTGAAAAAAAAAGAAAGGGAAATGAGAGATGCTTTTCTAAGCAACTTCTTTCCTAATAGAATAAAAGTGTTAAATAGAACGTACCATATTACCTCGATTAAAGCCCCTCTCGACATAGCATCCTCCCGCGATCAATACCCTTTTTGTCGAATAATTCCAACTCTAGTAAGTAGTTAACTTTATAGTGCCTAGGAGCTTTATGCAAGGTATTACGGTAAACTGAAGATTCTGAATACTCAACAACGATAGAATTTGCACATAACAAGGCTTCATGGAATCTTTAGGATCGCACATATGAACCCATCGTTTACCCAGATCTCTTCTATCGCTCCTTCCCTCCCCCCCTCCCCCTCCCGCTCGACCTCCGACCGTTGATTTTCTCGGATATTATCCAGAGGTTATTTCAGTCCACAGATAGTAAGCCTTAATTTGAAATGAACAGGGTTTAACAAATGCTGCGATGAGATTTCATAAAAGTTTTCATCCAAATGCATCGAATATTATGCATCAACTTGAAATGCAGCCATACTCTTGGAAATGTCTTAAGATCTCCCATGTGGAGGTCAGGAAATTTCACAGTTATAACAGAAAAACTAACAAATATTCGCACAGAAATACTGCAGCTCTTACCATTTACATTACGATTTATTGTCGTTATCGTGAAAGAGATAACACGCATATTTGTTAAAATTAGCATCCAACTTTTGCCCAAACCATTCATATAGTGCCTGTCTTTCACTGCGAAATTTACTTGCTACTTAATTATTCCATGGGTCCCGTCATGAAGTACCTATGGGCGTTTATGGTACATAACATCTAGCAGAGCGGATTTATATTGGCTTTAGCGCTTGGCGTAACAATTGGGGAGAGCAGACATCTAAGCGTTCATTCACATTTACGAAGCGAGAATGACCAGCGAGATAAAATGAAGCATAAGGTGACAGCAAGAGGAATGCTAAGAAAGAGAGAAAAAAAAGAGAAAGGAACAAGAAAGAGTCGAGAGACAAAGTGAGTGCTGGAAAGAAGGAACTCGTATAAGTAGCAATAACGCCGTGCCGGCTCCTCTTCCGTTCAGATTGGAACCGTTCCGGTACGACCCATCTTCGATCGAAGCTGACCCGCAAGCAGTGGGTTAATCGCATACAGCCAATCGTACATCTGAAAATTTTATAAAGTGAATAGTAACTTTGGCGCATCGGCAGCACTTAACTTTCTTCTCATGATAATGTTCTTACATTGTCAGTTTTTTTTTCAAGTGGTTAAACCAGAGTCATAAATCCCCTTAGCCTAGCGAATGAACAATGAGACGACGGTAGGTATGCAGTCGATTCACGCAGTGTTTCAGCCATAGTTTCAGAGGGTGTTTGGTCTGATCGTTCGAATGAAAGAAAAAGTAAAGTATTTTTAAAAGTAATAAAACATCCGTAAAAAGTGTGTAGGTTTAGATCGTTTCGATGAAGACTTTAGCAGCTTATAAAATTTTACCGCTAATTCATATGTCACTCTTCGTTAATGAAAAATTCCATACACTACTTATAAAAGGCATCAAAGGCTAATTTTACCACTAATTGTGCTAAAATCACCGTCTCGGACAATCATACGTAGCATTACACCGAATAATGTTCCCTCGTCATATACCACCTGCACACATCTGTAAAACTACGAACTCCGCAGCCCAAAAGTCTTTTTCCAAAGGAATACGATAGGTGTCGAATTGAAATACCTGTTGTTTTTGATCACTTTGATATACCTGTCATCGGCAATATACCTAAAATTGAAATACCTGATCATCGGTAACTGTCTGCATAAGAAATCCGCGATGGTTCGTGCATACGGAGAACGTATTTGGCACCTTGAGCATCGCTTGCTGATCCTCTGAATATTCGACCCGAGCATTCGCCAGATTTATTATGCCACGTACTACCTGAACTCGTTGTAGGTTTATTTTACTGTGGTGGAGTGGGGGTGAGGAGGGTCTGTACTGAACAAAGGATGTTACGCGTGTGTGTTACGCGTATAACACAATGAAAGGTGAATAACTATAACGCTTGTGAAAAAGAAGCAAAGCAATCACGCACGGCTTACATTTTCGATTCATTATGGTCTGTCGCCCTCTCATGAATCTTTTTTTTTAGCCAATGCCTTTCATGGCATATCTTGCTTATAATTGGAACAATGGAGCTCCTTGAGGGTGAAATAATCACCCTCTCTTCAGTCTATTAGAGCGTCGAAGAGGCCGGAAGAAATGTCGTAATCTTGCCACTGTCCTCTCCATTTCATCCTTTTATTGATGATTTTTTCCTTAGTTAGACCATCCCGCTATAGGCTATCGATCACATTGAAAGGTTACTTTAATTTCACGGTTTGCTACCCTTCCCCGACAGCGGCAGTAGTAGTAGTGCTTCGATGATCCCCGTAGACTGCAGTACGACTGAGAGATCGATAGAACTGGACTTCGACTGTCGAAGCAAAACAGCATCTATAGCTCACGGATAAACTAAACTCCAAAAAGAATAGTTAGTCGTTCCTTTCTTATTTGTTAGCGTTTACCTATTGTAGCACATACAACCGGTTTGTATATGTATTAAAATAACACACACCTACACTTTTACGGTATCTACATAACTTAAAAATGGCCCTTGTGTTACTTAGACCTAGAACCTATATCCAGAACGTGAAGTCTATAGGGGAATATCCCAACTTGATGACACATCAACTTGCAGTTTTCGACACGTCAGCCACATGAACAATTTCTTCCTCTGTTTTTCGTAATGAGAGCTCTGTCAAGCAAACTTGAAGATTAAAAATAATCGAGGGTTCTATAATATATACGTGAAAATAGTGGCAGCGGGATGGCGGGGTTTGCGTTTTGGCAACATTCATCAAACAGTCACTTTCTCAATTTGTTCGCTGGTGATGGCTATTTCATTTTTATTTGACCCGGTCCAAATGAACTGTACACGCGCCCACTAAAGAAAGATTCGTGTTTTCTGCGACCAGAGCGGTCAAGTATGCAACTCGGCCAGTTGAGAATGTCTACATATTTTTCCGTTTCTAAAAGGTAAAACTTTACTTGATTCGATGAACTTTCGAGAAGCTCTAGGTATAGATTATACCACTGAAATTTTAAAATCAACTTAGTCAACCCTTTCTGGGTTGAATCAACCCTTTCTGGGTTGAAGCAACTGGACACATACATGTACACAGAGGCGGACGTCACCGTAATGCGCTTTGCATATTTTGCATGTTTGCCAAAGCGAATACGAACCGCTTTTTCCTATTAATAACTGACTAGACATTTATGGCAAAACTCAAATCAAAGCGTTTACGTGCAGGATTCAGTTTCTTTTTTTCCATTTTTTCATTCCTTACATTCGTTTTCTTTTTGTTTTCCATTTTTCATTTTGTTCATCAACAAGTATTTATAGCAGACTTGAATTGAAGAACATCTCTGTTAGAAGCAATTAAACGAATTAAGAATTCATTAGCAACTAACCAAATCTCGATCGTCGCGGAATAAAAGAATATATGGCCTCCTGACGACCACCCATCGTTTTATCCAGCCTTGCGTTTTCTCTTCCAAAAAGTTCATATAGCCCTTCTTTGAGACGACAACTCCAACTCGTTCCTCAGTTACCTACGAGGGGCGTTCATTCATCTCATAGCAAAAAGAAAAAAAGTTGCTGTCGAAACGTTTCCACAACTAGAGAAAGGAAAAAGAAGTATTTAAAGGATGTGTTCAATTTAAAAGATTTTTGTGATTCCCCTACAACTTCCAAATGACTAAAAAAAGGTACGACCAAAGAACATCGACGTGAGCTACCTGAAAGTTTCCATATCGTATGGTTGCATTCTGCATCGACTAATAATGTCAAACTCTACGAATGAACGTTTGACTCGATAACTTCTTGTCTTCCAAATGAACGGCAAAAGGGCCAAGTACTATATGGCATTCAGGTTCAGTCTCATCTGAGATTTCTGTCTCCAGCGGTTCTTTTCTATGAAATAGTGTAAGATTCATGTAAATAATTCACTCGGGCGAAGTCTTTGGATATACTGGTATACTAGGCGTATCGTTGTAGATACACACTAGAGGTGCCGGGATGTAGGACTTTAGGCTTACCACCATATTAACACACCGCGGGGACCGCTATATTTATTGATGTATTAGGCGTGCCGGGATATAAGTCCGTGGTGTGTCCAGCAGCTCGTGTAACCTATGCATTAGGATTAGGAAAACTTATTCTGATACATGCGCAATACATGTGAGTCGCTATATGTAAAAATAATAAAATAAGGTCAAAATTTTCAAGAAGATGCATGTGATAGGAGGATGCACCCTAGCTGTTCTTTTCTGAAGCGGTGACGGTTATCAATTACACTATCGTTTTATGCTACACTTTTAATAATTGTGCTTGACGTGATCTCCGGGTCTCTTTTTACGTTTAAGCAGAACAATGCGCTCACCTCTGGTACAAGAGTAGCCATTTGTGAGATGCGGCTTCCGCTCATTGAGCGCTTCATGCCACTATCAACTTCAGCACCCTCTGAGCTGGTCACCAGATTCTGGTTGGATTTTGAGCGTGACTTACTGAAGAGGTCTACCGATGGTGATGACTTCAGTAGCACATTGTCACCACTCCTGAGCGAAGCACAATAACAATCGCTTAAAATCTAGCAGCCGTCTTTAACACATAAGACTGCGTTCAGGAGTCTTCTTTAATGATCATTTATGAAATGTTTGGTTTGAAAAACTCAAACAACTTTGTCTTAAATGTTGTGCGAGTACTACTGCGCGGACGTTCTCCATCTTCATTGTCTGCTTAATGCAGTTCATGACAATTTATAATGAAATTCTGGTGATTATTGCTCGTCAAAAAATGAGACAAATTGGTTGCTTCGGAAAGAATTTTACCATGCAAAAATAAGCTCTAAAGAAAGATAACGAAATTGGGTTGCTGGCACTAATGTTGATAGCATGTTCCGGTTTAAGAGATAATGCTCTTTAGATGTTCAATCCTAACATCGTTTCTTGATAATCGTAACAAACATAGCACCGGAAAAGAAACTGGCTGAGCTATGTTATCACTTATGTTACATATGGCATCACTTATGGGTGCATAAGTGTCAATAACAAAATTCGGTTGCACTTATTCGGCACATTACAAGCGTGAAAAAGTGCTATGAAACGCGAAAAGATGAGATATGGGAAGGACAAAAAAAAGATAAATAATGCATACGAAGTAGACAATTTCTACAGAATGTCTAAACACACACTTTTCAAGCGAAGGACTTGTGATACTATCGCCAAGTGACGAAGAACTCTGTTCGCTTTGCTCCATCTCCTGAAGTGAAAATAAGTGCGATGTAAACGCATGGAACGATGCCATCATTTAAAAAAAACATTTGGTAACTAATCGTAAAATCATATTTATGGCTGAGGGCGCAAATCAATTGAATTATGTCCAGCCGAAGGAAATAAACACTTATGTGACCTCCATTCGTGCCCACAGGTACCACGAAGCGTAATTTCTCGTTTAACAACATTTGAAGATTCCTTAAGTAATTGTTTTGACCTAAACGGCTCCGCTGCTTTAGGTATTTAAATGTTTCTGTCCAAAGTTTACTTTTTACAATAATCTTAAGGGCGTTTTTATACCGCATTTATCTAGTGGTCAATTATGAATGCCATTATTCTTAAGCACCAACAGATAACGCTAACCGAAATGGTAAACGGGTGGTATTTTCTGTTGAGTACGGTAGGAAAGTTCCGGAACTTTTGAAAACGCTGTAGCAGTTTATAGTTTTACGGGACGCTCAAACATAGAATACTTTTCTCCAAAAAAATGAAGAAAATTCCTGCGTTTTCAAAAGTTACGGCAATTCGTTGCCATATTTAAGAGGAAAAAAGACCATTGGGGCATCATCACGCAAAAGAGACGAAACGAAATTCCAGTGAGAAGAAAAAGAAAATTTCGTCTGCGATTTTATGTAAAAGGAAATATAGAATCGTCACAAACTTGTGGGAAAGTTCTATGCCTCCTTCCATTACTGTGATTCCTTTGTGATGTATTCCCCTCTCTTTACTTGCGTTTTTCTCTTCTTAGTTGAGACCGTTTCAAAAGAAAAACGAACATTCAGGATGGATGCAGCATCAAGTAATCATTTACGGTAGAATGCTCGCGCATTTTCAATTTGAACGAACCGCTCAGGATGGACCGAATCTTGTGTTTGTTCCATGACTCGCAAAGTGTATTACTTGCATGAAACATTGAGATCAATTATATGGTGCGGCGTTAATATATACGTATAAAGCGATTACTGCCGTACTAGCTAAACATGAAAGCTTTGCTAAATGCGATCGCAAACTTCTACTTCTTGAAAGTTTGAGAATAAAAGTGAACGAAAGCTAAAACATACAGTTGCTTTGCCAGTTGGTGGTTCTTTGTTCATAGGCACACGTTGTTTTATTAGTCGAAGAACTTTTTTTACGATTCCGGCCTCTTTTTCGGTCAATGTGACTTTATCCGGAATAGGGCGTTTTGGTTCCGTCGGTGATACCGGTGTTGTTACTTCATCGCTACTTTTCTTTTCTTCTTTCTTCTTATCCTTCTTCTTCAACTTCTCACGCAATCGTAGAAAGAGTCGTACTCGTTCCACCTGAACAATTTGCGACTACTTTTGTTCAGTGGCCAATATTCGTTTAATCACGTTGAATCATCGTATATTGTTTAGTGGTCCATATTTAGCATTAACTAACCTTAACTGAGAATCAACGATCATCCAATTTTTTCTAGCATTTTCGCCATAATGAACATTTCTGATAATAACTTTTGGTTATTTGCTAGTTAACAAAAGTGTGCATTACTGCTACCTCTACACAATTATATTTCTACAGGCGAGAACTTCCCACTCTACCGACCCCTTCCTCCCCCCAACCAGCTCCCTCTTCCGTCTGACAGCTGATTATGGAAGCAAATCTTCAAGAATTCATTTTTTTTTCAATTTTTTTTCCATTTTACTGATATATTACAATATATGATCTCATGGTATTTCGGACTTTCATTGTTTTTAAATGAGCTTTTTTTCTCTTTAACGTTTTTTCAATGGGCCTTACAATATAGCGTTCGCCATCATATCTCACTATGACATCGTACAAGAGATGAAAGTGAGAACGGTGAATGAAACCTGTTGCAGGCGAGTAAGTTTCTCGAGCTCCCATTGGTGTTCGAAAATAAGCGAATCACCACGTGGTCGCCATAATCCCAGATTCTCCTCGCCTCGCACATACGCCGATGAAGTATCCAATACACGACGTTGGCGTCGAACTGCGCCTACAAAACATCCTATATTTGTATAATATATATATATATATATGAACATATGTATATATACACATATACATATGCATATGTACATATAAATATATGTATATGTATATACATGCATACTACATATAAATATATGTATATGTATATACATGCATACCTCTTCATATGGAAAAATCTTTGTTCCTTTAAACAAGAATGCATGCTTTCATATAAGTGCTTCAGATCGAATTCATGCTTTGTTTAGATTTCATTACTGGGCTCGAACGGCTGCAATATTGGTTGATTGCTGTTGCGACAAGTAGCCATAGTAAGTATTAAGTTTCAGCAATTTTCAACCGTTTTACTGTTACACTTACTGTGATTCACTCAAAATATAAGTTCAGTTGTAGGAAAAAAGAAAAATGGACAGAAAACACTACTGAAACAACTGCAGTGGAAAAACCACATTGTAGCGTTCATTTTTTAAAATCTCTGTATACTTTTCTGTTTATTTTCTTCAAATGAATGCATTTGTAACAAACGTTTTTCGAAGATAACAAAGAATAACCATACTTAGCAATCACGGTTCACATCTATCACAATTCGAGTATCTAGTACATAATACGTGAGCGGACTTAAAAAATGGTTGATTGCCCTTGCTCGTTGGATCATTTCGCATTATAACCGTATGAAGTGGTATATTTTTAAGTTCATGGGTGAAGACCTAATTAGATCTAATAACTACTATTGCTGAAGGAGAATAAACGGTGTAAAGAAAAACCCAGCGTCCTCCTAACACCCGTCTTTTCTACATTCACTTGAACCCACTATATAAAAAAGACTGTACAGAGCCTGCCGACATAGTCTGCGCCAAATCGGGCCTAGGTGATCACTTGTGAATAAAGTACTAAGCAAGGCCATCACTGTCAAAGCTTAAAGCTCATGTGCCTCACTAAACATGAACTTGTTTACAAATGAATTTCCCGCGGGCAAGAAAGCTTTCTAGGTAAAACAAGAAACTAGATTAAAACTTTTCCTCTCATGATGGACGTGTCACAAATAAAAATCCCCTCTAAAACTCTAAAGGCAGAAGTTCAAGCATTGCTCTTCAACGAAACATGAACTATTCGAATAGTTTGCAATAACGTTAAGTCTCTCTGTTTTACGACCGCGCTACTGAAATATTCTCATGCAATATACGGACCATAAATTCACAAAAAAAAAAAAAACGACAAAACGGTTCAAGGAATGGAAGTAGTACGATCATTGTTATGCTTATATAACATTCGATTTCTATTTCGATAGTGCTATTTTGTTCTCTGTCTCTTGCACCTTTCCTCCTCTTCTCACCCCCCCCCCCCCCTTCCCTGCCACCAAATTAAACCATGCATTTTTTCACACAGAAATGCATAACGCAAATAGCCAACCAGCCACACAAAAGCAAAATGCAGTGGTTTCATTAGTGCACGCTACAGTGTGGATCATGTTGGAAATATTGTTGAACTTATAGCCAAATCTTGAGACCTCCACATTCATGACAATTACTATCTATCATGATGCGAAGCGAATAAAAAACTGTGGCGCAATATAGGCCCTCAAAGGAGAAAGGTAAAGCGATGTAGCGAGTTTCGGTCGGTTCAGGTGTGACCGCTAATGGCATATCGTCCAGAAATCGCATTCAGTTCTGCAGACAATCAAACAAAAGTGCCGCCAAAAGTGTACTGCGCTCATGCACTACAGTACCGACACTGTGCAACTCTAGCGCTGCATAATGAACATATTTTGACTCATTTTATTGGTTGCCTTCACACTGTCGATGCATTTTCCATGCTGGTGTACCAGAATGTTACAGAACAAGTGATGCCATAATTGCAAGTGTGCAACTGATTGTGCAGTGAGACAGAGATTCGGACAATACTTAAAGCAGTAGTGATCGTGAATACATGCATAGGCCTCCAATTCCAACCCTCCTTCCCCCTCGCCCTCCTCAAACATCTTTTCATCTTCCTATTAGTTTGCCTTCCCCCAACATCCTCCCTCTAAAAAGCCATTGCGTTTTGTGCACAATACAAGTTGGTTGTTAGCATTAGTATGCCACTAGGGTCTCGTTTTCTTTTTTTCCGCTGGATTTCTGCTGATGATTAATTTTTCACTCTTTTGTGCTCCCACAATTTTCCTCAAGGACTTCCGTCCACTCTCCGCTTACTGGCTTACTACTTGACGGGAAAGCTCCCTCACTCACCGCTTCTCCTCACGGTGGCCGAAAATCGCTCCTCCCCCATGATACAACGCACTTAGCACGGACGGCTACTGAAGCACAGCACCGCCACGCGGCAGAGGAACTGCTGATGTAGGTAGGTAATCATTTAAGTGAACAAAAAATGCTGTCCATTTTATTGCGGCTTATCGATGAACTAGTTGATTACATCTTATGAAAAAACTCAAGAAATCACGTAATTGAGGCATCTGCTAAGAGTAAATTCGTAGCTATGACCGTAACGCATAGAAAGACGCCAAACGACGGCCTTGTTGACGCCAAGTATATAAATCAAACAAAAATGCACGAGCTCATGCCGCCAAGCAAACTGATTAAACAAAAAAAGTTGGCGAAGAACGAGGTGCATCGTTTCATCGTCACGTCGCATATTCAGAATCGACAAGGAAAAAATATTGTTTAAAAAAGGAACTAAAAACTAAAAAGAAACTTTGGCAACTCTAGATGTTGTTGGAGCGTTTAAAGCAAAAAGAGTATTCTGTAACTAGACACGATTAGTGCACTCATTAAGCATTCTGCATGTTCTCTTCATTCAATTATTGTATATTTTCAAAAGATTTGAGGTAATTTGTAATAAAAATACAAAAATTTTGAGTACTCGGGCTTATCAATTCATTTGTTCACTGATAACAATCTTACTATAAATGGGAAACAATTACTTATGCCATTGTACGGGTGGTACAAATTAGAGACTTGCAAATGCCTTCAATAGAATTCTCTCTGCGTCTTTGATAAAGACCTCTTCTTCAACTTTTCGATTAAAGAACTGCATCTCACTGCGCTTCTTACCGGAAATGGACCATTCGATGAAGTAAAAATGCCCTTTCAAAATATTTTTGCAACTTCGATTACATTCCTCTCGGCAATGCAGGCATTATAAGCGGGGGCTTCTATTAGATTTTATACAATACAGTATAAAGGTACGGACTGTAATACTGTGAAGGTAGCAGGCCACGGGGAGAATAGTTCGGAGCAGACATGTCTTGATGAAACAAAGGGAAACCGATATGATGGAAGTGGCAGGTGAAGATAGGACAAAACAGAACGAATGGCCGGCCCTTCGAGAAATCGCCGTCTTCCCCTCAGTGCAAGCGCAACTGCAGAAAGCATTCGTAAACTGGCGGAGGAAGAGGAAGGGACTGGAAATATGGGAGCATTTTTTTGCAACAATAGAAATATTTTCAGTAGCGAAATTAATTTTTGGCAGCGAAGTTTTACTTCAAGTAAAGCTTTTTCTGGTTAGCTGAATGAGAACATCTTTGCGGCAACTAACTTTTACTTTTAGCAAGCGTGTTGTTCATAGCTAAAATATCTCAGAACCTTTCTTCAGTAATTTTAAAATAGATGAGCTGAAGATGTGGACGTCACGCAACGAGATGCACAATCATCAAGCAGTCAGTGCTCGTCGAACAGAGGAGCCCTCTGCATCATTCATAAGAATGGACCCTATTACTACGCATTCATATATGACAAATGACAAATGTGACAAATTGGTCAAGATGTGACGTTGCAAAATGACTTAATGACGAAAGTGACTTAATGACAAAAATGACTTGTAAAATGACTTGATGGTCAAGATGACTTAATGACAAAAAATGTGCTCCAAATGATAACCATTGAGAAACGGTCAAGATGTGACGTTGTAAAATAGGCTGAATCTAATCGACGCAGCGTTCAAAACGCACGTGCAACGTTCGCTGGTAATCATAGCGTTTTGTGGTGAGGCGATTTTAAGCTGCTCGAAAACAGGCCCAGATGTTTCTTCTATTTATAATTTTACTCATGAAGCTGGCTTTCTTGTGTAGGAAATAAGCATTTTTTTTGCGGCCTCTATGAATTAACCTGCGGTAAATGCAGCAATGCTTTGAGAGTAGGCTTCATATCTTGTGGTGTCTACAGATTTGATATATGAGTTTTATTTGTGGTTTTCAGATTTTTTCAGACATAGATTTCAGCGACTCCCAAAAGCCATATTAACGATGGGAATTTAGTGAGCGGAGCAGGAATGGATACGTACCCAAGCTCTTGAAGAAGGAATTAATGATGGGTGGGGGTGACACTTATCCAAGCTTTTGAAGAAGGAAGTAATGATGGGCGGGGGGTGACATTTATCCAAGCTTTTGAAGAAGGGAGTAATGACGGGATGGCGGAGATTATCACTGTGCTTTTGCGGCTAATTGTTCGTCCACTATCTTCTTCGCCTGCCGGCGAAGCGAGCTGTCATCAAGCGGAAAGCATTAAGAATGTTGTTTTTAGAAGGGTGTGCAGACGTTGTGCTGAGACGAGCAAATAGCGAGAGCAAAACAAAGAAGAAACTTAACGATGAAATACGCCGCATGAGGTGAAAGACACCTTGATGAAGGGAAAAATTTTTTTTTTGGTGGCCAATGTGCACAGAATAGCCGCCATGAGAAGTAACCAAAGCAGAGGAGAGTGGCATGCAAACTGACGAACTGAACTGAGCTCAACGAAAGGAAGCAGCGCATCGTTCCACACCTGGACTACCTGTATCGAGTGATTCCTTCAGCGATAACTCATAAACGCCGGGTACTCGATTCATCTCGGGACTTTTGCTGATACCACCAATTAGTGAACGACAGAACCTTAAGAGAGCCAACTGTAGGTCGCTGACCAGCATAGATTGGGCCATTACCAGATACCAGATACCGTCGAGGAATGCCCCGCAACTAGAATGTATTCGTCCTGTGCTTCCACATTCATTCCACTTAAGCGGACCAAAAACCACCAACTTCATGAAAGCTTCCACTCCAACCTTCGGCTCCTTCAACCCACACCTCCCGAACGCCTGCTTTATATTAACGAACAAAACTAGGAATAAAAGTTTGTATTTTCAAGTACGGAAGCATCGGAGAGCGGAAGCTTGACATGAGCCATCGAATTTAGAAATGCGGAAGCGATCTCAGTGTGTTATGTATTTCTTAATGCTCCTTCAAGTTCACTGACTACTGTGTCTGAATTTTGCACTCGTTTTAGCAGCCCATATTTTTCATTGAGTAATGCCGCCCACATTGTGTGTAGAAACATGCGACAAACATTATTCCTAAACAAGGCACACCCATCTTGTGAAGAGAAGAGTACTTTCGATGTGTAGTTTCAAGAAGAAGTGGCTAAGAACCCTGAAAAACGATTAAAGCGAACAAAACTGCTACTGAAATTGAATCATTACAGTATGTAAATGGAAACTTGGAAGTCAACAGTTCGAAACCGTGTTGGCATAAGTTTTTTTTTTCACTGATGTGCTTTTATGTCAGTGCTCACTGACATTTAGCGAACCAATGCTTACGATAGGTGTGAATCTTGTCATGTTCACAAAACCCTTCTACTATCTTATTGCTATTACAATATCGCTGCGGTTTACTATTTATCTATGACAGTTGTCATTTACTAGTCAAAATTCTCTTTCTACCCAGTCCTTTTCTTAGTAACACTTATGACTAAATTCTACTTAACGACTTTCACCCACTGCTAGCATAAAAGCGAAAGGGGAAAGTTCAACGAAATCATTTTACAAAATAAGGGAAACCATGACACAAAAAAATGAAACAAAAAAAGAGAAAACTAAGAAAGAATTGCATCGACAAAAATGAACGAAGAGAAGATTTTTAGCATAAGAAAAGCGAACGACTAATGGCTGACCTGCTTGCAGCAGAAATTTTCGAATCACGCGCATAGATCATAACACATAAATCCTTTGTGATAACTGCTGGTTGTGAACAATTCTCCAGTTCCATATAGGCAGACAATGTCATATAGACTTGTTCACCGTAGTTGGAAACTTTGTTGAGAAGTGGTGAATTGTGTAATGAGCTGTCCCATGCTGCTTCGAATTGGAAGAAAACCCTAAAAATTGTAGCAAAATTTTACTGCAAACAAGGACGTCGATAAACAACGCTGAGCCTGTTTGCGGAATTGGATTTCGGTTTCACAATCCAATAAGGCAGAAAATACTTTCGCAGCAAAACGCTATATTCCAATATTGTATAGCATGCTTTTAATTTTTCATCGAACTTTAGTCGAAGAAGTTATTCGAAAGAATTACGCACTAGTTTAAGTACCACCAGCTTAATTTTTTGCAAAGGAAATGGAGCAAATCTTCTGGTTCCCTTCAGATATTCGATGTTAAAAATAAATTTTAAAATTTCTTTCGATTTGATATCTCAAACTGTTTTTTTTTTCGTCTCAGCGTCTCAATGATTTCTGAGATATGAACACTCACTCACGAAGGCAAAGTGATACAAGACGAACGGACAAGAGGCATAGCTCGTTGGAGACTTCAGAAATCGACCCGATCCTCTTAATGGGTTGATGTTCGATCCGACTGATCAAAAACGCGCTAGGGGGAATGGCTCAATGGTTAACAGGTTTAGCTAACGATGGAGGCAACACGCATTAGACAGAGTGAAGCTAACTGTGGTCATAACAGCATCAATGATGCAACAAAGTGACGAAGGACAACCAGTGGACGAAAGGAATATCCCAATTGTTTTGCTGAACAAGCTTTTGGAGTGCCTTATGGCAATGATGGCGGCCTTACTTCTGTTGCATCTCAATTGTATATGCACCGTAATTTGACTGAACTCTTAAAATACTATTGTTACATCTATCTAAGGAATACTTCTAACATATGATCGTCACCATATTATTACGGTTGTAGCCACAAACCTGTCGTCCATGGAGAATTCAAGGAATGTTCCTGGGAATAGGCCCAACGATAGAACATCGATATCCTCGCCATTCCACTCGGGTGTGGAACGGATTCTACCGACGACCAGCTCTTGACAATCTCTCCACTTCACATCATCGCCTTTCTCATGGCAGATTGTTATTTTGATTCGCCTTTGGATACCCTGATGTAGAAGGAAAACGCCATGCGTTGGAAGACCTAAAACTACGTTGGGTAGAAAAAGATAACGTTCTAAAGATGGAAACAATGACAGTTTATCTAAACACAATATATTTTCTGGTCTGAGAACTCGAAAAATTTTCGACGTTCAACTTGCATTAAATGATACAATATGATTGTGGAAACAGGCAGCTTTTGGGCCGAAACGAAAACCCTTTGATGAGGAACGATCTCAAAGAGGATAAATAGGCGATTTTGGTGACTAACATCGAAGAGAAACAAAGTAGAAAAATTGTTCGTTTGTTTTTTCTCTGTGGGAAATCAAACATTTTTGCACAATTTAAAGCATTCATCGGATTCATGTAATATATGCAACAGCTTTGTGAACGTCGCAATATGTTTATAAACTTCGGACTTTAGTTTGAAAGAGTCCATTGTTTTTCTTTGCGCCTAAATTTGTAAATAATCAGAAAATAATTAGGAAATAAATCAGGAAATAACAATAATGAAGTTTTTTTTTCGCGAAACTAATTGTATGTTTGGCGAAAAATCGTACAAAGGCACTCGTAAATAGAGCTCAACATCAGTTTTCTTGATTTTTAAGCACTTGGGTATTTAAGTACTTGAGTATTTAAGTAAATGAGTATTTGAGTACAGATGCTTTCGAAATTAAAGTTTATCCCGACCAATGCACAAGCCTCTATTATCAGTGATTAGTCATCATTTCCGATGCAATTTCAAATGATTTTCGCTATTCGTTTTGTTGTCTGCCAATTTTGAAACCAAAAATAATCACGACTAACACGTCAGCATTACTACAATATCGCAATGCCATTGTCAACTGCAATGTAATAACTAGAAATTGCAAAGGTGAAGAACAAGATCCAAAAGCGTGCTTACCTTGTGCATGATCAACAATGGCAGGCACATATTCGCCCGTGTTGGCCAACTCACAGATTTCGAACCAGACGAGTAAATCGTACTTGGAATGGATTTGATTCAAACTGAAATTCATGCATACAATTGTTTCGCGTTCTTTTACAAAAATTCTTTTATTGAGCCATTTGTCGTTTCACTTTCGCCAATTGGCCATTCAAGTCGAACAACTCGGATCACTTTTGAGGTTGCAATTTTACGTTGACTTCAACACAAATTATCGCCAATTTTGTAATAAAATTAGCGGCAAAATACTGATCGACTTACGGCGGCCATTATCGACAAAAATGAACCAGTGCTTTGTACTTAGAGCGCATGATTATGCCTGTTAACATAAAAGAAGGATAAAGAAAAATTGCGACAGTCCAAAGCAGTAGCCACATGGATAGATTGCTGATGACGGAGCGGAACGTAGAAGAGCCCAAGTTGCCGTCACTACTGAATCTACTTTCCGCTTTTGTCCTTCAGTCTCCATTCATACTTATCGGCAATATAATGCAAGGGCCGATTTGAAAACAACGGCGACAGTTGAAGCAGAAAAATAGGCATAAGCTCATTCAAATTGCATATTTGGAACGGTATAGTCTTTTTCTCATGACTTCATGACTTACACAGGCTCCTTAGAATAGTTTATTTGCGCTTTATTGTGCGCAATACAAGACTCGCACAAAGCGGCAGCAAAGAATTAAAGTACGACGCGATATATTATCTATAATTTAGGCATTGATAATGCCGTTTTGAAGTCGAAACATTTGTCACTTCATTATTCTTGTTTATGGCGCATAAGTAAGGTCACCTTAACCTGCGCGGAACAAGCGCATTATATTGCCTTAAATCGTATACATTCCCTTAAAGATGTTAACGAATACTTTTTGTTTTCTTTCAACCTATTTTTTTTTAAAATTTTCTCTTTATCACTAATGTTTGTATGTTTACCAATTTAACCTAAAGAAGCCTCTCAAAATCTCTTCTCTTATGCATAGCGAAAGAATAACCTCCATTTCGGAAAGCCCATCCAACTACTGTGAGCTTCCATGTTAAAAATGCCACTCATCAAAGGCCGACCTCTCCCATCCTTATCGTTCCCGATATGCCTCCTCAGACAAACTTACTCTAAGACAAACTTACAAACTTAATCTGGTAATAAGACGTACTAGATTTCAGCAGAGCAATGATACGGCAACAACAATCATTTGGCGTCAAGAGGTGCATGCAATATCTCAGTACAGATTGTGAAAAGCAGTTTATTGCAAGATGCATGCTCTTCCATGATTCATGCCACTCATGAAAAAGCATTTGCATTATCCCAAATAGGAGCTATTTGTTGATCATTTCTTGCCTACCAAGTATCCGTTGTTGTTTTATGGTGTGAAAGCGGCAAATTCCAAACATACTAAATGGACGAAATCCGATAAATAAAACGAGCAAAATACGATGGCGCATAACAACAGTAGGCATGTGAGTATGGAATATCATTTTAAACATATATACTTTGGGTGGAAATGCAACTGAATAATTACAAGTGAAGTTTAAAAAAAACTCAGATACCCATTTGTGCTTTTCGAAAAGGAGAAATGGAAAAAAGAAAAAAAACGAATTGTAAAAAACGATTGTTCACGTGAACACAGATATTAGTCGGCATGCTGCTATTATCGTAGTTGAAGGCATTCCATTAAACGGAAAATGAAATTCATCAAACTTGCTGAGAAAGCTATAAATGTTAGCTATATAAGAGGCAGTCGAAAAAAAAGAAGCGTGCATATCATCATACTTCTCATCATACTTATCATCATACTTCTTACGTAAGGTAATACAACATACATGAGAGAAGTAGCAGTCAGTCTCGTATGCCTTTGGTATATGAGCATAACTTACTTCTTCGATTTGCTCTGATCACAGTATTTTTTCAACGTTCTTTTTTCTGCTTCATAAATCATCTCTTCCGAGCAGATTTCCCTTCCTTATGCTCTCGACTTGCAATTAGTAAAATTGTGCAATTTTTGTAAAAACTCTTCTCGATTTGTGGAGTAAAAGTTGGTTGACATCTGACAGATGCATTTGACGTCTGATGATGCTCCAAAAAAATTGGCCTCAAAAATTTTTCATGAAATTTTCGTCTTTAAAACGAATGTCATATCTTTTTTTTCTTCCACCTCCATCTTTTCTTTTTTTCGAAAATTTTCGAGATTATAATTTTTTGAACTTTTGCGATCATAATTCAAATGCCATTATTCAGAGGACGACAAAAATTAAGTCGCCTTCAAAACTTTTTGAATTAAGCACGTTTGCATTTGCTCATAAAGCTTCTAATTTACTTATTGCATACTTGTGTGCTGATTGCGAATGACATCTCAAACACATAGAATTTCCTATGTATCTTCTCCCTGTTGCAAGTAAAATACGTTATCAGTTGTACGTTATCAGAAGTGATTTTGACGAATACGATCCCAATGTATTACTTTTGTGTTCTTCGAACAATATATTAGCATAGCTTATGAAAAAAATACTAAGCTTCTTCGTTTAAAATTCTACGATAATAAGGCAATAGCCGGAGAAAAAATCGCCACAAACAAAGCGATGAAACAACAGAAAGTTCGCCCGTTAATCGAACAGCAGGTAAAGGACGAACTGTTCTCAGCTAGTTTAGCCGTTATGTCTCAAGCAAATCGTAATCCATGCTGGAAACAAGAAATGCTGGCTGACAATCCGCTCAAAAGTACTTTTTCGTTGTTGTTTTTTTTCTCTCGAAAAAGCTGAAAAGCAATGATATTTGAGGCAACGGATGGAATCACCTAGTTGACGCACTTCGGTGTTCAATGTAATGATGGATATGTTGTGAGTAGCATAAAAGCGAATGAAAGTCTCGAAAATCGACCGTGCAGTCGTTGTTTTATAGAACTGCTGACGCACCTAGACTACTATGCACGATGCTACTGAAGTACGGTTATTATACTTTCCACTGAAGTCACTCTGAACTGCACAGTAATACAATGATGTGGCAAAGTAGGTTAGCCAGACTGCACAAAGAAACGATTATCGATTTTTTTGAAGCGTTTCTGAACTCACAACACCGTCACTCGTTCCTTTATTGATTTGATCGTCGTTTCTATGGGGAGTGATTCCACCATATCCGTTTGAAGAAAAAAGTACTTTTGAGTTCCGTGCGGTATTAGTGTTGCAAAAAAAAGAAGAAGGAAAAGAAAGAGTGAATAAAGGAAAGCAGTTAATAAAGCGATTACTTCTTGGGAGTAATAGTGAACGAATCGTACTTATTGGGAACAATGGTCGCCTTCTTGCTCTTGACGGGCGTCGAGATAACCAGCGAAGGCTGTTGGAACGTCAATTTGGTCGACATGCGCCGTCTGTAACATTGAAAAATCTTACTTGTGGTTACAATGTAGCCAAGAAAAAAACGGTCAATGAATTAGGACAGAATCGAACCTAGGCGCGGAAAATCGCTGGCTCGCAGGCAAGTCACGCCCAGTCACCCAGTCGTTAGCACAAAGGCTCACCTAGTCTTAAATTGGCTCTAGCATGTTAGCAGTTAGCTTAACAGTCCGATGGAAGACAAATCAGCTGGAAGTAGTGCAAAATTAAATTAAAATTCTTCATTTGTTTCCGATCTTTTAGAAGAAGCATTTGTTGCCACACA
>JPKZ01000317.1:530373-546496 GCA_000803305.1 Toxocara canis | reverse complement strand
ACAAGCCACGGGCACGCATTTTATCATATAATATGGCAAGAAAGCCATACCCAAGTGCGCTATTTTGTCGTTCGAAAGCGAACTGTTGTACAGCTGGCCGATAATGACCGAAAACTTCAAAGATTAACGGGAAATGATTCACGTAGTGCAGAAACGTTGGCGACATTGATACGCGAATATTCTGAAAACTTTTGTGATGGTGTAACTCTTCCGACACGGCCAATCAAGATCCGTTCCTATGTGACACGGCAAATACGCATTTGTAAAACGCATTATGCAGACGTCGGGTCTGCGCATGTGAATTGTGCGTATGTGTACGTGCACGCGCTGCCTGTGAATTGGCACTGTGACTTTCACGGCCAATCAAGATCCGTTCCTATGTGACACGGCAAATACGCATTTGTAAAACGCATTATGCAGACGTCGGGTCTGCGCATGTGAATTGTGCGTATGTGTACGTGCACGCGCTGCCTGTGAATTGGCACTGTGACTTTCGGATGTATGTGTTTATGCCTTTATGGGTTATGCGTGTATGTATATATATGAGCTGAATGTGCGCGAGTATGCGAGAGTTTTTCTACCTAGTTGGTAGCCTCGCCTGAGGGGATCCATGAATGCTGCAGTTCTGAAATTTGTTGGATGTGGTCCACGCTTCAGACTGACCTTTCGCACCTAATTTTCAACAATTTAATCGGTGTCATAGCAAGTCACCCCGCTCTATAACAAGTAAGCAGTTGTAAACGCTTTTACCCAATCGAGCAGCATATTCGGTAGAACGGGTGATAGGATACTGAAGTTGTACATCATGTCAACGGTTGGCACAATATGTGCTTCCCGTATTCACGCTTACGTGCAATAAATGCCTGTATAGCAAAGGAAGAATGCTTGAAAACGCACAAACATTTGCACTTTGTTTGCGATCGAGCAGTTGCTACTGTTGCGCACTGTGGTGATGGTGATGATAAAGGGATTTGTTCAACAGATCAGAAGTGTCACTTTCACATATTTTTTTGCACTCGTTCTTTCAAAGTTTCCCGTCCTTCATCATCTAGAAATTCAAATTTCGAAACGGAATACGCGATGAAATTTGCATTGTCCTGCATCGCATTTTGCTATAGTTCTATCCCAACAGCTGAATTTAATGAGGTTTATTCCCGTGATCTACTTTTCCTTATTTCCGAGACCTGCTTTTCCTTATTCTTGTGACCTACTTTTCCTGCCTTATTAATTTCCATATCCATGTAACTCATCCAAGCACCGGCAAATCCTTTAGACTTCTTCGTTTGGGAGACCTCACAATGCTTCTTTGCTTATATTTTCTAAGTTCCATAACAAGCGATTTCTGATTTGCAAGTTGAAGCCATTCGATAGATGAACAGCTACGCATGTACGCATTCATTAGCACACAGGTCACAAGCCCACAAAGCGCTTCAGTTGCGGTCGAAGGTATATGGCGTGTCCATAGCGAACGATTGAATCAAATAAAATTGGAACATTGTTGTTTCCGTTAAAGTCAACCGGCTTGATGAGTGAATCATTAGAGTACATACCGCGCCAACCCCATAGTGTGTATTCCTACGTCTTTATAAACTTCACCTGCCTCTCTTATTACCCTGAAATATGGAAGGCCTACGCCTTTCTTTTAGCCGGCTGAATACATCTGAGCCCCCTCAGCATTAAATTCAATTGCACACAGCTGCGCGTGTTACTGAATAAACGACCATATTTCTAATCAATTTTTCAGCGAAATTTTATGGGTCTGGCCTTGAAATAAAAAATTCTTCTAATATCCCAATTAAAGGTGAGTTTCTATCATTATTTTTATTGTTAAGCCTCAACGGCATTCCATTCAGTACAATCATCTGTTCAAAACAGGTCCTCTACTGAAGCAGACTACACCAAAATTTTTATGAGTAAAGTTCTATAGAAAAGAGGTTTAGAGGGAATGAGAAGGAATTCTACGTTATAATAGTACAATAAAGCAATAGCTTCACCCTTTTCCTCCCATCTCCCCGTCCCCGTCCCCCACCCCACCCCACTCCCTGCTACCTCCCGTCCACTCAATTTCGCAAAAAATATCCGATGTGCAATTATCGCCACAAATGAGGTAATAGGATATAGTTGATTTTTTCCTCAAATGAAACTTCCCGTTTGCTTCCATTTGGTGTATATTAGATGACACCGTTAAAGACCACAATTTCTTTCTTCTTTCGCTGGTAGTTTTGAATGCGAATTGTAATCATTTATGGACATGGACATTTTTTGACACGTTACTGAAACAATAGCCATTTGAAGCTTTAAAAGGACGCATTCATTTGTTAAAGTCGCCTATTTCTACTTTACATACAATAGACTATATTCTTTTCCTTCCTGTAAAATATAAGTGGACATTCTCAACGCTTTCAACGTAAAAATTGCTTCTAATTGAATTCAACGAAATGCCTTGTCCGTTTCAATAAAGTAGCACTAATCAAGTTGGTGTTGTTGCTATTCGCTTCATGCTAGAACGTTTTGTCATCGCTTGGGCAGCTTACTGTTCACTCATTTCTAGCAATGAACAAACGTCGAGGAAAACCCATTCAAATATCATAGAATCTTTCAGAGATACTTAAATAATTGTAAGCCGATACCTGAACATGATTAAAGGTGAGTGGACATTTCGATGAGTTCTTCATTGGTTCCGTTGAGAATGCCTCATCATGACGATGTAAGAAACTGAAACATTTCCACATTAACTTCGAATGGAAACCATAAAATTTTAATTACATTTAGATTATAAAGAAATACTCAACCGAAAGATGATAGAAGATGGTGAAAGAATCGCGGCTTGAAACTGAATGCAAAAATGTGAGGCTGTTAAGATGAAGTTGGAGGGATCAGATAGATAACCACACTGAAATGAATTGGTTGGCAGTTTCGTGCAATACGATCCTTTCAAAAAATTTGCAAAGACCCTGCCGGGATGAATTGCGATATAATTACGATAGATGAAAAAATAATTCATTAAAAATTACCGATTGCATACAAGACATAATCATTTTTAGTGTCAACAGTGACAGGGATACTCTACAACATGAGCAAGTTTCGTTCATTTGCTTACTTGAATTGACAAAAGACGTCCGCATATTGCTCAGAGATGCCTGTTGCTTCGATAACCATTATCCGGAAACAGAACTCTGCAGCTTTCATGTGTTCAGGATATTGTGCTGTAAAGTCTTCAGCACTCTCTGCAATCACAAAAAAAATTTCGGAATAGCTTGAAAAAGCACCGATTGACAAAATTTTCACACTTGAAATGATACTGAAAAAGACTTAAGCGGAATGCGTTGTTCTGTTTCGATATACAAAGGTAGTTCGTCGATATTCATTAACTCAAAAATATTTAAAACACTTATTGTGAATTCGACACAGACAACACATATTCATACTGAAGAACTTGAAAGACCATTATTAACTGAGTTATTAATTAGTGGTTATTAATAATGGATGTTAAGTCATTATTAAGTTATTAATAAAGATATATATATATATAATAAAGGACCTTATTAATTAATCCTTTAGCATTTCTAATTATATTTAAAAATATTGAGAATATCAGTTTTAAGGAGAATTTCATTTTTTAAATTGATTTTAATATGAAAATTCATTGAGTACTCTTGATTGCGCTTTTTCATAGGCTGCAGGGGAGAATAATACCTTATCTGGTTGCCGGTGTATTTGATGAACGGTGGCTTGGCCGACGAAAATTTTTAGCCTGACAGTAGTAGCTTGAGAAATGATCTGATTCAAGAACGGCGTAAGAAGCGGCAGAAAATAATCGTAGATGATATTGCTTCGATTGGGGCTCCAAATGCGGTATTTTTTGCACCAAAACGACGGTAAGCTCTATTTGTGAAAGAAGCATTTTAAATGACGCTCGATAGCGCTACATGTACATACGATTTAATATGGTGTGATCGTTGGCGGCAAAAGAAGATGTCATGAGCACAGACTCCGACGAGGAGGGTTCTTTTTGTTCAGGCGATTCCGCCTATGATCAATACGGCACTAACTAACCTTTTTGCTGTAATTCGTCGTCTTTGCCATTGATTCCCTCAACAAAACGCTCATTGGAAACGTCAAGATGGCCTTCGCTTTGACGTACACGTTTCAGGAAATCCTCTTTACGGAAATGACACTTCACCGACTGCTGTACGCCTTTCGATTGCTGTGTTACCTCTGAAAACGTCCGACGCTTACCTTAGATTAAGCATTTATTTGGCAATAATTTTTCATAAAATCTGGCAGCCAGGAATGGGCCTTGCTCTTAAATCAACTGCATCAAAATTGAGGAAAGCGAATACACACGGTACTCAAATGTGCCGTGTCAGCTAGCTATAAATGGTCTCATTTTCATGGAACAGAACAGTTTCTGAGCAAGGAAGAAAGCATTTTAAAATCAAAAATAGCGTAGCTTGAAGGGCAAAAACGCAAAAAGCTTTAGCAAACAAATGGGATGCATGCATGGGGACAACACAATATGCAACACTGCCCACCTAATCGATGCGTTACGCGAACAATTAAATAGTTAAACCATTCCAATGATGGCACTGCTACCGTGAAATAACAATCGACGATTGTGCAAAACATCTTTAAAAGATGATCATTTTGCTGTTCTATCGCTTACCAGACCAGCTTAAAAAAATGCGCAAATGATGGATATTCAAAATTTTCGGTTGCCTCCAGATATTTTCACCTCCCTCAATAGCTGATATACCGGCACAAAAGCTGGCGCCGGCGAGGCCACTTCAATTGTATCAAAGTGAAGGAAATTCTGCAAATCTTCCTGCAGTGATTCCCGATTTATAAAAGATGGATAGGCATTCATACGTACGAAGAGATATGACGTTATCATAACTTACTTTGCGAATGCAAATATTCGCAAAAATATAATATGGGGTCAAAGCGAGAAGTGGGTGGCGGGTTTTTAAACAAAGTGCTATATAAAATGATCCGACCAATGAAAGCTTTTGATGCTTTCTATTTATAAGATACTGGAAAATTTTTTTACAAGCGCTGTTTTCACTTTTCGAGATTTTTAAAATCGATTTTAGTTCTCAAAAAAAGCTGTTTGACGCCCCATTGGCACCATAAATTTCATCCGCTGTCTTTTCTAAAGAAATGCTTAGTAAGTTAGTGTGCACCTGAATTTTCTGTAATTTTTTCAAAAATTCAACCTCCTTCAGGATGACTTATTGTACTGGTCTTTTTATACACAACTGAGTCACTCATAGGTTTGTATATAAAGATGGAAGTGAAACGCAAACGCGATGACGAACCATTTGGAACGGGTTCGATGGTGACACGGAGATGGCCCTTGACTTCGCCTTTCTCGTTGACGATGACCACCTTATGCACCAGAGGAACATTGTGTATTAAGTTGTTCAAATAGACAAACGCCCTGAAATGATTTCCAGCATTGGTGGGATAAGAAGGTACAAGAATTCTCGGTGATCAGCTCGTATATAATCAGGATAACCAGGTTTTCATGACTGTTTGTGGGACGAAAATGCACATCGCAAAATCACTCTTGAGATAATGATTAAACGACGCTATAAGCTTTGAAAAGATAGCTGCTTATGAGACTGAACGACGGGACTCACAATAAATCGCAAATTTGAGACTCCCTGTATCTGGAATCATAATCAGTTCTTCACAGCCAGATTATAAAAACCAAAGAATATGATCATGCTACTGCTAATGAAACTCGGCGAGTGCATTCAAATAATTTCAAACATGGGCTAGAAAACTCCGACGATATTTCCTTGAAAAAGAGGTCAGGTCATCTATGCATTTCAACTTTAGACAGGGTAGTCCTGTATTTGACAGAGGATTCGCACATAGTAGAAAGTATGTCACCTGATATTAGCAAGAAGACCAATAGGTCAATTTATGTTACTTGTTCCACAAATATGGCCTTCGCAATTGCAGCTCATTTTTCGAATCAATCTGATCAGCGAAATGGTGAATAAGTAACGCCTAAAAACTGAAATGTAGTTGCAAAAGAAAGAGGAAAAAAACGAATAAATACCTGCCGACCATACGAAACCATGGAAAACGATCGTAAAATGGATCAGTGCCCATAAGTGCATCCATCATTGGATCCTCAGGGCTTCCAGGACTTAGCTCACCCTCCGTTTGATACATCTCACGCATCAGTTCAAGTCGTTGCCTAAACTTGATTAATTTAGAAAAAACAGTTCAGGTGTCATGAAAATATTCTTTTCAAAGATATGGAAACCAGCAAAGCGATATACAATTCCCTGCGCCAAAATAAAGAAATAACAATCGGGAATGAGCGCCAAATGTTCGGAATTACACGGGCTTTTGTGGCTCAACCATTAAACCAACCGGTTTTATGAACTGCTCGCAAATGATGGAAATTCATGTTTTATTCGGCCCCATCATTCATATTAAGGAGCAGTTTCCTCTGCGATTCAGTTATGCATAACCTAGTGAGGTGCAAAACGCGAGCAGTTTTTCGATTTGAGTCTCGACTTACCTCAGGGTCGATGAACTGGACACAGGGGGTGATCCCTAGGTGTAGATTATACCTACCAAAACTCTGAAATTTAGTAGATCCCTAGGCACAGATTATACCTTTCAAAACTTTAAAACAATAGCTTTTATTAGATTCCTAGGTGTAGATTACACCTAACAAAACCTGAAAGCTCCAGCATTAGTAGCTGTCCGGTTGAAATTGTCAGATCGACAAGCACATGCGTGTACATGCATACCTACACAGACTCAACCACGATGTAATCACAGAGCGACTTGTTAACTTAAATTTGCCCAAATGTATCAAATCAGGCGAACATGACATGAAAGCATTCCATTTCAGAACAGAAGAAGGTTGCAGAACGGAAAGGAAGGGAAAGTCTGGAACGTTGTGTGGAATGGTTAAAGTTTGGCTAATTGTATGTTGTGTTTATTAGTGGTATTATTGGTTGAATTAATCTTTTAAATGAAAAATTTGAGGTAAAAATTTGAGGTAAAAAGATATAAACAGCCTTCTCCCTCTCTTTGCGCTTCCCCTTCCCCCTCCTCTTCCCCAATCTAGCCACCGAAATCATGAATTCTCAAATCAGAGATAGACAGCGACTTTGATATCGCCTTAATGTGCGATGGATAATGATTTTAACGAAAAGCATTCAAAGGCGCTTTGGGAAACTATGTAATCGCGAGAAGTTGAACGAAGTATAAAGTATACTGCTTTACGCTAATATAAGGAAGCATGATAACATTCCCGACCTGATAGCATTGAGCATCTGCTAAACTTCATACAGTCCAGAGCTCATCAAGCTGTATAGTCAGGTGTGTCAGACATTTGGGTTCGACGTTTTTTTTACGAATAAGCGTGTGAATTGCGACGAGCGGTCAAAACCTATGCCTTGCCAACCACATCGACAACTACTCTGAAGTTTATTTATTCTCATTTTCAACTGACTCAATCAGCAAGCATATTCATGCTCATTGTTGTTATGAAAGAAAGTACACGGCAAGCAAACAAATATAGTTATACTTCTACCGTATAATTGATATGCCGAATAATGGTGAGCTGTTTTGGCATGGCATCTCCTCAGCAAGCTTTAACTATTCGCATTTCAATAGCTAAAATTTATTTGGCGTCAGGCCGAAACGCCTTAAGAGATCGTATATAATGATCTCTGAACGTACTGGATCATCGGTTGCTTACTTCGCGAGATTGCGCGTTTATAAGCTGATCTGATCCATACAATAAACTTGAGTCAGAAATAATTCATCATCGCCAGAGTTTTAGCATCTCCTTATCGCTAATAAAGGAAAAGACAGCGAAGAGAAGGGAAAGAAAAGAGGAAGAGAACATTGTCAATAATGAGTTTATTTTAGTGATTATCATAACCTATTGCCATAATAAATTCGAAAATCTAAGGCAAACGCCGTAGGATTACGTATATGGTGCGAGCTTTATGCGCGACATTCGGGGGACGCGGGGGAGGGGGAAGGGGGAGTGGAGGGAGGAGGGGGTTCACCTAAGGCACACTATGTGCATAGTACGTGGCACATACTTATGTTTTCGTATTTGCTACGATCGTATATAGATGCAGTGATTTCATCTCGCTGATTTATTTCTAAAGCTTTGAAAGCGTAAGAAATAAACAGAGGAATAAATAAAACCCCTAAAAATATATTATCTCTCTCGAAGAAGCACTCTAGGAGCATCGCCTCGAATCTTATCGTTTCTATTTTTAAAACCGATTTTCACATCAAGTTTAGGCGAGACAAAATTTTGTTTAAACGGATGCATCAATAAATTTTTGCACACAATTCGTTTCGATATGTTCACTTCGATTCAAAACCAATGATATCAGCATACCACTCCTTAGCATGAATATTGTGCTGTATTGTTTTCCGGAAGTAGACTGAATATCGTACCAAATCTTCGAATTTCCTTTTTATCTGACTATTGTACTGTACCATGATGGCGTACTATAGCGTTCATACAATCCAGAGAAAATAAATGATTTTTGTACTTCGATTTCATTGATTCATAAGCATTTAACGGTCGGGTTTGCGCCGAGTACTGGGGAAGCAAAGACGAAGCTAACGACCGTTTTCCACTGAGAACGTGTAGGGGACCTGGAGAGGGGGAGGGAGGAGAGGGGGAAACTGAAGGAGTAAAATTTTCGATTTGTTTGACTACTGTAGACTGAAAACGCACTGTTTCATCGCAGCTACGCTTACTGCAGTTGTACTTCAGTGAAGGATTACTGACATTGGCCCTCTATATTCGTCTATAAAGAACGATGCAAAAAGAGAGAATGATATAGCACGGAAAGGTGAACGGCGGATTTTGCTGTTACGTATTTCCGCAGCTGTTGCTCTTCTTCTACAGGATAATTCTGCATATCTATATGAGAGAACAAAACAGCGCATAATGTGCAATAGAATCCACTACTCAACGAATGCAGACACACTCTCTCTCTCAGTAAGGTCAACTTTCTTTCATCCACATATTTCAAGAACCGATGATCAATGCGCTTCGTAGATTTAACTGCTTTAAGGGAATGGGCAAATGAAGCTCGAGTAAACAAAGATTTTAAACTCCTTTTTGAATGGACAGGCCACGGGCGGAGCGTTTTTTGAAACGATACGATAAATGGAAAATGCAGCGGTGAAACTGATAGGAAAAGCACAAGTTGTCATGGCCGAAATGATGCTGTGCAAGAGAAGCAGTGATACGCATGCGAATAGAAAAAGGTTCCACACATGGATAAACAAACAAACAAACATACAAACAAACACACACACACGGATGAACACACAAACGGCCCGCTGGCAGTGTCTCGAGAGTACAGTAGAGGTACGGACGGACCTGTCGGGTACAAGACGGACCGGATTGAGTTGAATGGCGTTTAACCAACACTGTTGCACGTCCCTCTGGGGACTGTCTGGAGTGCACGCCTCACTAATATCCGCGTTGTAATAACGACGCATCTCTTCCAATCTCATTCTGCAACCACTTTCTTCTTCATTGCCCCAAGCTGGGCCACCACGGGACACTTCTGTCATGAAAACTAGTCCTTCCTTCCTCCCCGTTCCACCTCCCTCCCCCTTCCACTTCCCTCCCCTCTCCCACCCTTAGCCTTCTTCCTCACACGGCTCCTTCGGCGGCACATCACTCCACTGTCTAAGGCCAACAAAGTTAAACAAGTAAATCACATTCTTGCTCAATGTAAACAATATCGAACTGTCTCAAAGAGAGCTATCGAAACGTCCAAAATGCCCACAACAAGCTCATTCTTTGCGCCGCCATTACATATCAGCTTTAAACAAGGGCACCCTCCAGCCTTAATTTTCATCTAGAGATACGCTTTGGAAATCCCTGGTATTAACATAATCATAGGAATTAGTTTAGAGAAAATAGGTGCTGCTGTGCAAACACAACGATACTTTGAACAGGGTGCGAGGTGCTACAGTATTAATGTTTGTTAGCGACAGTCGGCTGTGCTAAACACATTTAGATGAGTATCAACTATTATAAAGTTAGTATATCATTATAAAGTAAAGTTATAAAGTCAACATAACTAGTAAAATCAATAAAAAAGTTCGAATTTTTGCAGCGATTTGAAACAGAAGTTATGCAGTCGAAATTCCACTATTCTATTGCTACCGCAAAAGAAAACAACAACCTCGTAAAATAGGCTAATATTTCACCAAGGTATTCCGCTCAAGGTTCTTTCGCCAAAGATTGAATACCACGAATCACAGCTGTTCAAGGTATTCAAAGTAAGGTATCCCGCTCATAAGATTTCTCAAATAGTTAGTTAGTTGTCAAAGATAAGCTGAGAACGTAAGTCCATTAAGATTCGTCTCGAACGAATTCAAACACTCACTCAGTGACACCAGGCGACATATATGTATGCATTAAAAAGCAGCAATACGGAAAGACTTCTACGAGGAAAGGTATTCGCCTATGGAAACACATGTTGGCCGGCCACAATTCATTCGCCAAAGGTCTTTCAATTTAATTTGCCGCTATATCGCTTCCACACTGTAAATCCTCTCATGCCCATACGCGTGTACTGATTCGGTCCCTAATATCAAAACGAAGAACGCCAATGGCATTTATTTTCAAAACGGTTCTAAACTATTGACGGTTCACTTTGATTCTTGAAAGTTAAGCATTTCGCTTCCACAACCAATCAAATCAAATCCTTTGCTGATTTCCGAGGTTGAATAGATTTTGCTAAAATATGTGTACATCTAATGCATAGTTTTTTCTCATTGCTAACGAAAATATTATCTGTAACATTATGGAATATCACTTAAAATAGGTCCTCGAAGAAGGGGAACCACAACATAATAGCTTTTTTTAACAAAGAACAATCAACAATAAAACAGGGCATCTCAAAAGGCTGAGAATAAAATTCATTCTGTAACGGAAAAGAATAGAGATTGTTGGATACTTTTTTCTGCTTACGAACGTAAATAGGATCATTTTCACTTCCTACAGTCAACTGTTTCTGAATCTTTAAAAACTCTTTTTTTGCACTATACAAGATAATTTTGAAGTTTTCTTCCCGCTCTTCGTTTACACCGTAAAAGAAAATCTTCATGTCTACTGCACTCTCGACTCTGCGACAACGACGTATGATATATTAAAGCATGAAGGACAGACAAAGGGATCGGCTCTTGTTTATGGTGATCATCTAGCCTCTAAACGACAAAAGAAAAGCTCGCATGCGATCTATGGCGTTATTTTCGCGTCTAAAGCCGATAGCATTATCGAGCGATATCGTGCAGTGAGATTTTGCGAAGCCTTTTCACCTCCTTCTATGTTAGGATCATCAGCTCCTTCTTCTTTACAATTTCGCTGTTGACTTCTGTCCCCATATTTCTTACTTGTGAATAACGAGAAAGGACGTGCTTCAATCTTCGCTCAAAATGTGTCACTTGATAAATGCTTAATACAGTTTTCCATTTTCTGATATATTTCATGTGTTGCTTTTGTTTTCTCCTGCCACTTTTGTGGAACCTTCTCCAGCAGTGATATCAACTTCTTCCTGTCCGCCTCTTTCGGCTGTTTTTTTTCAGATAGAAAAGACCTCGTATTATTGTTTAAGTGAAATGTGCATGTTGATAGTGAAATCTGCTTTTGTATACGAACCTTAAAGGCACACCAGCTAAGAAAGTCGAAAGAGAGTACTGTAATGGGGGAACATACTTGAGTTTTTCGATACTCCAATAATGCGTGGCTCCGTTCTTTAGGTCCTGTACCTGGACGGCGACCACCGTTTTCGGATACGGACGAATTGTAAGATCTTCGCCCGGTGGCAACAGATCTGGCGGTAATGGGCTATACATTGTATCCGTTAGCAAAACGAATTGAAATTGAACCTATAATAAAATAAAGTTGAAATGTGTAAGGAAATTTCTACTCTACGATTGAGGTGAGATTAAGGGGAATTCTACGGGAGCCAATCTTTGGGAATAATCTTTCAGACATACGTTGTATACTCATATACTGTAACCAAACAGCAGTAAACCACTATCTAATCCAAGGATAGATCAGTACGGAAGTCGTCAGAGAAGTAAGTCATGTAAATATCGCGGATAAGCATTGTGAAAATATTTTTTAAGAATCTCGGAAACTAAGTAGCTGTAGATACCTGTAATTTAAAAAATTGTATTAAATAGGCTAACTACTGCTAACCAGTTGGTGCAAGCCTTTTCATAGCGTTCATATATTAACAGCTTTCTTTGTTTGTAATTTTCAGAGATGCCTCAAACTAAAATAGAATTGTGAGCTTCTTCTGCTAAATATAGACTTGCATTTAATTTTTGCAACCTTCGCAATCGAGCTATTTTAGGCGCCTTTGCACAAGTCGCAATTTGCAATGCGTATTATGACTGCTTTGCATCGGTTCTTATGAATGAGTGTGCGTGTGTGTGTGTGTGTGAATCTGCCTGCCTACTTTGTAGTTTCAATTCGGGAACCATTGAAACTAGAGTCATTAAAGGAGTCTAGTGTAGAAGATTAATGCGAGTGGAAATGTCGGAGAAAACTGAAATTCTCGTCATTTGTGAGGAATATGTGAAGCCGGATTTGCTTGACATATATGAGTTGCGAAAGCGTATATCATGCCAATTCTCTGGCACGCATGCCGACTTGTGTTTGGTGGCCTATATTATTCGATTTATTATTACGGAGCTAGATGTTATAAATAAGCCGTGTAGTAGCGAGTTGCGAATTACGCATGCGCACTGGCAGCAAACGATTCCATCGCAGAGTGAGCTCTAAACTGTATCTTTTGCGATGCACTTGTATCATCATGTACCCTCAAATTCGGAAATGTTTGGCGTGAGTGCATGCAACTCAATAAAAATGCGCATTTGGCAAAATAACATGTTTATAGCTAACCTTCTTTCTCAGCTCAACAGAGATGGCATTTGCCTCTTTGAGGAAAATGGCTGTACCCCACAGGTCATCACGCACAGAGGTGAATTGATGATAGCGCCACTTAGTGGCTGTTCGTCGTGCTATGCGCTCCTCTTTCTCTGTCCATTTGCACTCTGGTTCTGAACGAGAACCTCAAACAATTCTCATAATATTTTCTGCAAAAGTATGAACGTTTCATAAATTGGTGTTTAGAAGCAGTGTGGAGAGGAAATGAGGAAAATTCGAAAAAAACCACTTGGAAATGGCTGTTGTGCATGAAATTCGTTTTGGAAAAATGTTTTCATCGACTATCTTCCCACTTAATTTCTCTCACCTCAACTTTTTTAGTTGTTGATAATTGTGGTGAATGATAGGAGGAAAAAGATTTCTGTTCCCGAAAGCATGCATTGAAAAGACACTCCATAGCACGCCTTGAATCATGGCAGTATAATGCAACGAAAATAGAATCCTACAAATTAAATCAATTATTTGCCTGCTAAAAGTTACAAAGAGTTGAAAATGATATGTGGCTTTTTCAACAATAAGTGGAAATTTCTGTTTCAAATATGTTTTATGCTTGTTACACATTTTCATGAATTTCTTCCATCGAAAGAGCCGAAATTTCAGAAAAGCTCTTCAGGTGAACGAATCCAGCTGGTTCTGTAGAACAAAAGGAACAGGTTTAACGGGAATAAAAAAAACTACTGATGCAAAATTAAACAGCATAAAAACACGTTCTTCTCACTTTTTTCTGCCCATTCTCTACGCAGAAATGTAATAACAGAAGAGATTTTTCCATTCAAGGTGATTTAAGACTAGTTTGCCGGAAAAATTCCTTGGAAATTTCCAAAGTCTTGAGTTTATCTGAAGTTACGATTTTATTCTACATGTACTAGCAAAGCTTTCAATGATTAGTCAAAAAAAAACAAAGATGTGCGTCGCATAATCTAGGGAATTTAAATGAATGCCGTTCGGCGAGCAAAACAAAATTATTGAAGTTCAAAAAAAAACAAGGAAAAAGAAGAGCCAAAAGTGATTTGGCCAAAAAGAAAAGACGTTAGAGAGGCAGAATTAAATGAAAATCGAACCGAAACTAAGAAGACTATTAGTGAGGAATCGTTCTCCATCCCATGTTGAGCATGTTGACGATATCATACTTTGTGCAAGGTCCACTTGACGTTGCAATGTCTCGATACGCATTTCATACTCCTGAACAGAATCAAACAACTATTAGTGTTAAATTAATCTTTACGAAATTTTTTGTTTAGCTTTCCAGCGGATACGATTCGAGAATCTGCAACGTTCGAATCAATTTCGAGATTATTTAAATTTCGCATGACAAGGGTAATGAGTGAAAATTTAGGCTTATTAGCTAGCCATTCTGTCACGAACATGCTTCATATTAAATGCTTGATCAGCATAAACCATCACAAGCCACCTATTCGATCAGCCAGCTTAATTCTTTACATAAAATATTGATTTTTGTTAGAGGTATCTCGTTCAGATTTTGATAGCAGAAAATTTGATAACTTATGTTTGGTTTTATTTGTCAATTTTTTTCGCGCTGGCAATATCAATCAAACCCTAAGCCAAGAAAACAAGTAAAAGCTAGATGCTGTAATTTTTTTTGGTGGCGATTATTTCAATTTTTTTAGCGTTTCACTACTTTGCAATCCGACAAAGTAAACTTCTCAGTATATATTTTTTCAACCAGCCCAAGCTACTGCACATGGTGATTTTCTACTCTCTATGTGGACGAACTGTTGATGGGAGCTTTACAATTGTTAGTTGTTTTGAGGAACCAAAGTTGCATTTGTTATGGCTAACAGTATAAATAAGATTTTGAGGTGAACCTTTGTTTGACGCATCATCTTCAGCTCCAGCTCTTCTTTTTCGCGTCTATATTGCGATTCCATTTCAAGCATTTTCTTCTCCATTTCCGCTTTCAAGTCGATACCTTGCTTTTCGAGCAGCTCTTGTTGAGCATATTTCCAGTCTAACGGTTCTCCTAAAATAATTTCTGTACATAACGGCCAAATACAAATTTGCTTCATTGCTTCGACACTCTAATCCCATTTCTTTTTATCTTTCGAGAAATATAATTACTTTAGTTGGGAACGCTTTAAGCATTAACGAATGAAAGTAATATGAAGTAGAACCTATTTGCATTTATTAAGTACACATATAGTCGATTACCACATCGTATTTACTACAATTGGGAGTGCGCCAGTAACTTACCGGTGAGAGTGGATAGATTGTGCCTACTTTGTCGGGCCTCCTGAGGATCATTGTAGCGGAAGACGTGGTATTTGCCGAGAATCACTCTTGATCCAGTATGGAGAACGGTCGACGATACCACCGGTTTTCCGTTGACGAAGCATTGCGCATCCTCTGCTGGAATCAAGCTCACCGTACCATCATCGTTGAGAAACTGACAATGCTCATCGAGAATCAATTGCCCGCTCAACAAAATATCCGGTCGTCGAGCCGCTTCGGGACGACCAACTCTGAAATTGCTCATTTCAAATACCTTTAAAACAGATTTATAGATAATAGTGGGGGAGGGAATAATATCTCGAAAGTTTATTATTTCTAGCCCAGCATTTGTTTCCTTGAACGCTGATCAACATATTTAAGCATAAGATGAGACTCTAACTTGCACGTTCTACGTATCAAGTTTTTCAAAACATTACCCTCGCTGGTTCTGAAGTTGAATTTGATGGCAAGCAAGACATATACATGCACTCATACATAAGTAAAGTCATGATATTGGCAGAACGGGCTTTATGGACTGCAAGTTTACCGAAGTACATGAAAAGAGGAGAATAATGAATCCAAGAATGAGAATTCGAGCTTGTTTTCGGGATTTTCCAAAACTGCTTCGTTGTATCTAAAATGCAAAAGCGATTTTCGGCATTAACCCTGAAAAAAAAATCGCTGGGTGACAGGTAAGCTAACAATAATAAACAAACCTTGTTATTCCTTCTTTGAGATAATAAAGCAGACACTCTGACATGAGAGGATCCTCGTTGAGGTTGACCAAATGTGGCAACTGAAAAGTAAACTTTTTCGAACGAGCTCGTTCTGAATGGGAGCACTAAATACGATAATATCAAATCGTTTCCATGTCATCTTTCAGTTTAACAACCTCCTCCCCCCCCT
>JPKZ01000317.1:490617-510989 GCA_000803305.1 Toxocara canis | reverse complement strand
CCATGTTCTCTTAACTTCACTCCGCTCACCCAATCCCATCTAAGAACTTCTTATGTAATCGATTTTATTGATTTTCACTTCTTATGCGTAAAAATGCGACATTTTGTGCGTCAATGATAAGCAATTGCAATATCACTTCCAATTCCAGTCTTCGTCTGCTCAATCACAACGACTTCGAAGGGAATGCACAAGACAAGACGGAGGTAGATGAGCAAGCAAAACGAACCCTTCGAAGGAATGCTCCAGCATTTCGACTCCGAGATCGTCATAAACTTGCTTTTGACTTGCGAAATGGCTATCATCCTTATTGAATGACCAGTACGAGTAGTCAAAATTAAAACTATGCGTGCGCTCGTTCCCACCACCGCCAACAATTGCTGCAACAAATTATAACAAATTTTCCCAAATATTTTAAAACTTTCAGAAGATAATTGAATGCTGTGTTATTTCTCATTAATAATTACTTCTTAAAAGTTCATCTTTAAAATGTTCATCACTACTCACCTTCTAACTTAACTCAGGATAACCAGTTGTTTGGTATCTACGTCTACCTACAAATTTTACATAGTTCGCTGATGTTCTGCTTGTTTTGCGCACTTCAAGTGATCCAAGTAATCCCTACTCATCGCCCGCCGATCAAAAACTTCTGCGGCAACACTTCACTTCTTCAGTTGTTTATCAACTCTTTCCTTTGGTCGTAATAGTTTGGGATGGGAGTTGCGAAGGACGTTTGGCAAAATTGGCTACTGTTTCGCAATTTGCACTTTACGTCAACCAATGGCCGACGAACAAACGACATTTTGCCGGACGACCATTAAGTCAGAATCCCATCAATGGACGACGATGTCATTGCGCATTCACTCAATGCCGCCGCACATAAGCGAAATTCAATTATGCCAGCCAGCCAGCCAGTTGAGAGGGCCGATTCGGTGCTGTTCTATTGAAAGGAAGTCAAAGCAGCTTCGTTTTTGCTTTTGCACTTGAAAATTCACTTTCGAATACGTTCCTCTCATAATAGAACGTTGAGTGATTTTGATGGCCTTCCTTGATTTCATTCAGCCCATTAAAGGTACCATAATATTCACCTTGAAAAATGTAAAAGGTAAGCGTGGACAAAGGGAAAAATATGCTACTAGGTGACCCGCGCATCAGAACAGGTAGTTTCATAAATTACTTGTGAATCATGGAAACTGAGATTTATCCGACCCGACCGCTCGTTTGTGATGTTGAAGAATTATTCTCCTGCAACAAGCGGTTGGTTTTAAAATACGCAAATAATTTATTCTCCTAAAGGGGTATAAATTCCCTCGGGATCGATCATATTTAGCTTGACAGTGGATTTCGAAAACGAACGGAGCGCGTAAATTAAGCGCATGTTTAATTTTTAGTAACTCAGTTCCGATAGTTCTCCAGTGGAATTTATCGGATAAACAGGCAGACACTTCCATGCAAGTATACATACTACACGCCAAGGTTTGAACATGACTTCACGCGCTTTACAAATATAAATTTACCAAAGTGAAAAAGAGCAAAAAATTCAAAAAAAGATCCCTCACGTTCTGGTCAAACATAATGTTACGATAGTGCGCCATATATTAGAGACAGAATGAAGATGAATGCCAAAGATTTTATGTTCTCGCTGTATCATTCGTGAGTACAGGACCGAACCTATCGGCAACAACAAAGAACTGAGACAGGGAAAACCTTCATGCTTTGCAAACTCTTCCTATATTTTCATCAAATGGTGATTTTTTTTACTCTGCATTACTCAGCAAGGTCCATTTCAGGCGCATAGAAATTGATGCTGAACTCCAGAGGGGTTATTTGTTGCAGTTAAGGTTTCGTATTTGGTATTCCAGTTGAACATGCACGGCGTTCAAACATACACACACACCCACGCACACGCACATACACACACACGCACACGCACACGCACACGCACACGCACACGCACTCGCACACGCACACGCACACACAAACACAAGCGCGCACACACACACACGAGAATAGTGCGCGTTCCAGTTGCAACAAGAAAGCCACGATCGTGCATCGTTCTTACATTTTAGAGCACTATGGGATCTGAGAATTTTTGGTTGCAATGGGCAGTAACCCGTAATGTTGGGCGGACTGCCATTTGTTCGTGGTCCCTGCATCGCAGTTGGAAGCAAGACTGGGTAATCAGCGTATCACATCGGATCAGCGATGCAACGAGCATTGAGCAACCGGGCTAACAACATGCGATGATTTCAATCAACTGGCTTATTCTGAGATGTTGGATGCACGAAGCATCCTAAATAATAAAATTAGCCAAATGATGGCAACTGAGCAGACAGCATTCATTTGTTAGCTTACTGGTAGTGTTGCCGGTCATTGAGATGATCGGTTTGGCATTGTTGGCGATCTCGCGGCTGTTGAATGGCCGCACACGTACGGCCACCTTCACCGAGGACATCGCACGTTGTGCAACTCTAGCCTTTTGCAACGACTCTGAAACTACTTTGTGATGACAAGGTTATGACAATGTATATATGTTACGTGACTTCTTCGACGAGATTATAAGTACGACTTTGTTTTGCTAGTCTGAGAAATGGAGTGCGACGACGACACGATGAATAAGCAAGCGAACGCAATGCATGCAGCTCTAGTAGGTGCAATCCCGCAAAGACACTCGTGGGTGCAATTTGACTGCGCCGTAAATCGACAACAAATTTTGCTTATGCAGACCTAAGCATCGAGATACTGTCATCACTTTGCTTGCGAACACAACAAAATCGATTGCTGGCGTCACATTGGAGCACCAGAAATATCGAACGGGGGACGTTTTTACTCTAGACAGCCCCAAGCAGTTTTTTTTTTCATGGAAGAAGTAATGCGTTTGCAAAACGAGGGAGAAAAATGCCCCTTCTGATAATGATGTTTTTGTATCGATTTATTAGTGATAACTGGGTCTTGTTGATCTTTTCCATATTTTATAATGCTGACGAATCTGGCAGGAAAAACTTTTTTTCCCAAATCGAGCTCCGCATGGATACCCCCTGCGCCCAATCCCCTCTCCCTTTTCGATCGTGCAGTGTTCGCAAACAGGAAAAGGGTTCATGTGAAATTGTTTGTGGCTGGAAATATAATCTAGCACATTTCGAGGGAATTACAATAAGCCGTAAAAAATAGGCAGTCAATCATCAATGATCTGCAAAGCATACTGGGACGAGGTCTCGAATGGCGATACATTGAGGCAAAGATACGCAACTCATTTCTTTAGGATTTAGGCGCCGCTGTTAGGGGAAAAAGTGATTTCATCCGTCTTAAGAGTTTAGCATAAGAAAGCATCTATTGTTCGGAAATGAAGTTATGTGTATTAATAAACGGAGGAATTGTTAAGCATTAAGGAAGAGTTTAAGGAGAAACATTCAACTCGCTGACACCCTATCAACACTGGACGTTAGCTATAAAAGCCTGAAGCCACTACTGTCTGTCTCATATTAAAGCCGTTTTTTGATAGTTTTACTGATAAGTTATTACTGATAAAAATTTCGTGTGAAAATCTGGTTGAAAATCTCGTGATTTGTGGGAATTTAATTAAAAAGGAAGACAATGAAAAACGTTTCAAGACGTTGAAGGGGTAGAGGGGGGGTGGGAGGAGGGAGAAAGGGGAAGTAAGCGCTTCCGAAAAATATGTAAGCACTTTTCGTTATAGATTTTCATGCATTTTAGCGTGACATCACTAAGACATGTTCACTAATTATGTAATTTAACCTCCAATACATTTGTCAAATGCGGTCAGATGTGAAGGAAAAAAAAGTACAATTTTAGAGACAGTACTACTTAAACAAGAAGGACGTTCGAAAAGCGAACACAAATTAAGCACTGCTTCGAAGAGTGAAGTGCTCAGTGTTAGTCTCGAAGACTGTCCTTCCTTCTACTGTACAACTACGAAAGCTGCTTGCCCATAAGCTTGGTAAATCTAGACTTTAAAAAAAGAAAATAAAGCAGCGGATATACTGCCGTTCGCTGGGGCCGCCATGTGGGTGAAACGAAATATGTATGCCCTTCGTTGGTAAATTTCCGAGAAGACAGTCCAACTTGGTGGCTATCTCAAAGAGAGACAAAGGTAACTAAAAGTAAACAAAAGGGAACAATTCGACGGTGATTATTATGGCAAAAAAAGGTGGAAGCAAAATGGTGACACATTGATGCAAACATAAGAGATAAGGGTGAAATTTTAACCCATTCATTATTATTTGGTCGCGGAAACAAGAAATCAACGAATGATTCAGTAGTTGATGGTTCCCAAATTATCTACCTGCGAAAACAGCTCGACGACCGCTCAAAGTTACTGGTGAACAAGTCCAATTAAACAACAAAATTAATATAACATTTGCCTAATGGGTCAATACTAATCAGGAATCTGAATGTGATCAGCTGATAGATTATCAGCTGTTATAACAGCTGTTGTATTATTAGTGGCTATATTAGCTGTTAGAGCAGTCGATACAATAGCCGTTATATTGGTTGCTATATGATCAGCGGTTATATTAGCTGTTATATTACTAGATGTCATGCGAGTACTATGTGTTCCTACAACAGCTAATAATTTATCCGTAGTAGCTAGTAATAAGTTATTAACGGTCACTTGCTATTATACAGTCTCGCATATATGTCATAAATGCAGGTATAGACTCCATCGATTCCAGCAGTACAACATGCAATCCCTTCGCATAGATCAGGCATGACGAAAAAATATCTTTTACTCCAGTTACCGACAGATATGGAAAACGAATTCGTATGTATGACGTATTCGACGGTGATCGAAGAAGGCAAAAAAAAAATAATAGTTGCAATGACGCAAATTGGAACATTTGGGGCACATTAGAAGCAAATTTTGAAGAGAGCAAATGGTGATGTCATTTTGCGAGTGACCCATAAGTAGTGAAGTCATTTTGCGAGTGATCCGTAAACGATGACGTCATTTTGCGAGTGATCCACAATGTTTTCTCAATTTACATTTCAGCAGGAAACCGTTTTTGGTTTTCTCTTTTTTTCTGCAAACGTCACTACTATCAAATCAAAAAGCACTGCTAGATGGCCAGTTATTCGAAGGAAGTAAGGCCCGAAAAAGGTGAAAAAAGGCTGAAAAAAAGATGTTTCCTATCATCGCAAGTGGAGTGAATTCGTGCATCAGTATCGGTAGAGTCTATGCGCACAGGTACAGACTCCACCGAAATACGCACAGTTACAGACTCCACCGAAAATCTTTGCTGAAACTGGAAAGGAGCTAGACAAACCGGATCTAATTGGATAGCCTGCATCCAGCAGTTAACGGTTGTGCAAATCGGCTATACACTTCTGCAGCAAAACAAAAGCAATTCCATAGGCGATTTTGTGCGCTTACATTTTGAACTTTCCCCTTTCTAAACCCTTAAGAGAACCTAATCGCGTCAACATAGAATAGGGAAAGCCATGTAGCCTAATCTTAACAATATCAAACGTAAGGAATGACCACTGAAGCATCTCCTACCAGTTGCTGATTGCTCATTCGTAAAGCGAGAACACCTTGAAGCGAAGAATGCATAAGGTAGCGTTAAAAAAAAGAAATAAATATAGCATAGAAAATGAAACAAATATGACTTAAAATCAAATGTGTTGCGCAATTTGAAATGTGAGTTCGAAAATTTCATCAAGTGGCACGTTTACAAAAATCGTAGTATGCAAAAACGTCCCGGGAAATAGCAGGCACATCTGAGCGTACGGTCAACGCATGCCGTAACAAATAAATGCATTAGTGCGGTAAATTCTTTTGTTATGTGGCCTTGTTTTGTTACAGATAATCAACAAGCATTACTGATGAATTGAATGTACGTCGAAGTGTTGTCACATTTGATTCAGCGTTATACTTTTCATGATCATCGAACGATTTCTCGACGTATTGTTACATAATGATATTTGCTACCTAGGCCAAATTGATTCGATTCGAAAAGACGTGTTCAAATAACAAATTTTTTCATTATTTTTTGTCAGAACACACCAGACAGCCCATTATACTGCTCCGGGTTCGTTGCATACAACGACAGTTCGCCTTAAATTGCGTTATGCTCTTCTGAATAAATTGCCTCACTATAACGCTTCAGAACTCTACCTATACCATATATGTTCGTTATAAAGCTCTCTATTTATGCTGCATACGTTCAATACATAGCTCTCTATCTATGCCACGCATCTTCATTACAAAATTGTTTAATTGCGCATTTTCATGTGCGTGTTTATTTTTGTACAGCGCATAGTTCACCTGCGATTAGCAAACAATACGGAGCTTCACATTGAGAAACTGGGCAAATGACGAACGTGACGAAGAAAAGGGTCAAAACTTGCTAATCTTATGGAAAAAAAAACACTCAGATCACAAACTCGTTCATTAAAACACGCTCAAATTTAAATTACAAATCACGAAGTGGTCGTCGAACAATCCGTCGACGATACATGCAAACGAGCGTTGTCATGAAAGTAAGGAAGAAGTAAAATTCGGGCAGTCATAGTAAATCAGAAACTCAAAGCCCGGATCATATACCTATGTACACAGCATAAGCTTCAAGCTAGCGCTTATTCTCATGCACACGCACAAGTTGTGTATTGAACGCCTACGCATGCGAACGTGCCTTATGCTTTCGCTTTTCACCGGCTTCAGGTGTTTATGACCACAAAATTTCGCGGTATTTTTGAATTCGTTATCATTTACTATCAAAAAAATTCCATATAACTTTATTCAGCTTCTCTCACAGAATTCTTCACCTTTCTCGGTTTTATTGCCTATACGCCCCTGCGCATGCCTTATCGATGGCGCAGACTAGCCCTAATTATTTATATAAACTCGCATATTGATTAGCGTAAAGAGAAAGGGAGATGTTTCGGCCCTCAGCAAGGTGTATCAAATTAGTCACAGCTCATGAACAAAAACGTAGTAAATATCGAGGCATACACATTTAGGCATTTTACAGCGAGCCGTAGCCAATATCTTCCGCACACACCAAAATTCAGAAAAGAATTAAATGGTGGAAAAATTTCGTTTACTCACTGTAGAACAGCTGAAAGACTGCTGTTGTGATTCTTATACGCATAAAAATTTAAAATTTTTGCATCCCTCCCCTCCCCTCCCCCCCATCTCTCCTTTATCTTTGCTTATGAAGATAAGGAAGCAGTTTTTTTTTGAAAAATTTCTAATTACCGCCAGCAAACAGAAGTGAAAAGATTAGGAGCTTAGGCTAGCAATGCGAGCAAAAATTTACAAAATTAATGTGAATAAGCGAAATCAGGCAGAAATTTTCGATACGAAGCGAACGAACCACGGCAAAAATTTATGCACGCATATGAAAACCGTATTAAAAACAAAGTCCGCAGGTTTCATTACGAACTTTAAGTAACGAATCCATAAAATTAGATTAGAGGGGGTGTAAGCAGAAGAAAATTTGCCTTGAAGGCCGTCCGTCGTACCCGTAAAGGTTCTGCTAGGGAGCCAACGGCTGGACGAAATGACCTCGCAAGCACGATCCGAACAGGCGGCTGCCATATGTTGGCGTCATCTCAGGTTTTAGAAACACGCTCCTTTTAACGATATCAATTTTAAAGTCATATATAAGATATTTCGAGAACACGTTGATTTTCTTAAAAATGACGGCTTCATTACACAGAACTTTCATGGCGGAACAATAACGCTCATTGAGAGATGTAAATGATAGCATCAGAATGATGGCATAAGCAATGGGACAGACGAGGGGTTCGGCCATGATGGGACGCTGAATAGTCGCAAATAAAAGCGTTTTAATTATTTTCTGGCGGTCGCGCAATATAACGAACGATGCGTGCGCATGTGCAACTGAACGAACTCAATGAGTTTCACCAGTGAGGGACAAAATGAAGGATTGCAGAATGAAGGCGTCGACGCTGACGATTCCGCGTTGACTGCTCTCATGCATGGTTGGGGGCATCAACAGCATCTGGAGCTGAGTACAGTCATGAAGGAATGCCTGGAGTCGGATAAGCGCAGTCCCAACGACCACTTCCAAATTACGTGCTGACTTTGCGGCGGTTGTGTTCTGCGGAGCGCATTCGAGCCCAGCGGGCACCTCTCGGCTTAGAAGCATCGAACGACGACGAGACTAGCGTGCACTGAGGCAGGGTGCCCACTCAGAGAGTGCGCATTGGGCAAGCGGCACAGATCGATGCAAAAGAGTGACGTCGTCCCCGGAGGAGAATCGAACAAATGAATGCTCAGCAAGCAAGTTGACCACACGAAGCGAGCGAATACGCAGACGGGTAGCCTGGCAGCTAAGACCAAGAGGCCAAGATGCCTCAAATATCGCTACTCCCACGACACAATGCTATCATCGAAGTAGCTAACCAATAGAGAACAGCACTGATGGAGCAAAAACATCACCGCATCGGAAAACTAAGCTTCCACCTCATTCTACGTTTGCAAAAGTACGACATCAATGTCGTCAGCAACAACAGTCGAGAATCTTTCTAGAAAAATTACGCCGATTGGGCAACAAAAATGAATATGGTCTATGGATATGTGCGATTATCAAAAAAATTCTAATGAAAATTTCCTCTCACACCTGAGGCGCGTCTAAAGGCGATGCATTCATGGAATTCGAGGTCACGAGAACTGACAATTCATTAAAGCGAACGCGCCTGAATGAAGGTAATTCTGAATCAGGAAGTTCATTTTGTGAAGTTAATATTAGAAAGGTTTGGATATTAAAAGTGTTAATTAAGAAAAAACATTAAAAATTGCCATTGTGACCATGCCCTATAAACTAATGTGCAATTCGCGATGCTGATTAAAGCTGGCGCATAACGGTGAAAGTTACAGCGGAATCGTACATCAAATGCGTACTGGCGATCGTAAGCAGTTTTTTTTTCAAAGCTTTTCCTTAATTACCGACTCTAGCGTTCGTACCAATGAGCATTAATTCCGACGTGAAATTTTAAAAATTGCAAACGAATTAACTTGCGCATTCAAAATTCACAAAAATGCATTCCAAATAGCAAAAATATCTTAGGTTAAACGAATACGTTTGGATGCCACAAATCTGCAATCGGCTATAATCATCATAAATCTCCAAATGTGCTTGCTGCTAAAGTGGAACCATTTTTCAACGATAATGAAAGTTTCTAATTTCAATTTCCTGACCTGCACACATTACGCTTCCGTGTTCCTGTCGCGGGTGGGAAGTAGCTCAGTGGTACAGCTCCCGCTTCGTATGCGGGAAGACCTGGGTTTTAGATTCCCGGCTGCTTCCCCGACCGATAACCAGTAGGCTGACCACCAGGTGTTCCGAAAGTGGTCTAAGCAATTATGCGTGGGCATGGTTGTCAGCTGCATCGATACTTGAAGTGATGAAATTACAGCTGCCTTCGTATCCCCTTGCATTGTTGTTGTACCCTTCCAAGCCAGTTGCTGTTTCCCACAAAAAACTTTTGTTCCACCAAAAACAAAACCTTCATAAATGTAACGGTGTTGAATTTAGAGAATTTGCAATTTTTATTTTGGAAGCTATTTTCAGTCGGAATGCGGAGTAAATGCCAACTCTAACCACTTTTGGAAATTCGGATTTACGAAAGGAACATGCCAGCTTCCTCGACGCCCAGATATTGCACACCTTTGCTGATATATCATTCTTTTCATTACGCCTCATGCCACCTATGCATCGGCCAAAGCGTACCGATGATATATTACATCGAAATACTGTCTGTGGAAGTCGTAACTCAGCGACCGGGATCAAACCCCTGTCTCTCGCTTACCGGGCAAGAGCTCTATACCCTGAACTACTGTCCACTTTCCATTGCTTCAAGCATCCTTGCATCAGCATGCGTTTAATGTCAATGCTTCATAGCGCGTGCAACTCGACATTAGGGTGAAGGTCTAAATAAATTAGAAACTTGGTCAGAATTTTTGTGCTGAAAGTCTTATATTTTTTTAGGTGCGACTCGCACCACAGCTGATGCTCTCTGTGACCTCAGTATCAATTGTGGTACCTCAGCACTCAAAAAAAACCGCTGACACGGTTGAAGTAATCGCTCTGCGTTAATGTGCTGAAAATGTGGCATCATACGTCGTCTTGAGGCACTGAGTAAATTCTTTAAAAGAACTGAGCTGAATTTACAAACTAGGCCCTAATCATCATGGTTTATTTGGCTTTAAAAAGTGTTTTGCAATTTATACGTTGAGCACTTTTTGACGAAATAATGGATAGGACAGGCTTGCATATATCATATTAGAAGCACAAGAGCTTATAATACTGTAGCTTAAGTCAATGCAATATGTTGACACTTTGTTTTTGAAGTTGCAGGCTGAACTACAATTCGGATGGCAGGCCTTTATTGAAGATGGTCTCATATTATAGAGAGACTCCCATTGAAGGTTATGAGGTATATTTTCGTATTAGAACAGATTACTGAAACTTATTATACTTAATAAGCGCACAATGAATGATTGAATGTTTGAGAGTTAGAAGGTCTTCAATAAACGGTCAATATCAATCGTCCATACAAACTCCGGCACATTGTAAAAACATTAAGCAATGATGTAAGTCTACGCAATTATTTACTCTTCTATTCATGGCCATTACTCATTTCTATCGGAATTTATTTCCGCAACTTCCCTATTTTCCCCATTAATGCTACATGTTTCCTAATGTGGAAATGATGTCAAACTTATTTGTCAATCGAAATTTGCAAGTCAAGCGAGCAGCAAGCATCGCACTCTTATGAAAAGTATATCTCATGAATTAAAAAGTAAACCGAAATAACGCTTAAAGTGATGAAGGCCGCCGCTGAAATTAACATTCTTTGAACATTCACTCGCCGGTTTAGTAACTAGAATCTACAAATGGTTACTCTATGATGGGAGTGTTGTTTCGAGATTACAATGAGGCCAGAATGATTATGGAAGGAACGACCCTGCGGGAATGGAATTCCTTGGGTTGACGCCACAGAGTCTCGCGGATCTTCCAGGAATGTTGTCCATTCGTCAAACGTTGAGATCTACTTTTATGAGCTAATGAGCTAGAAATAAAAATGGAAAATCAATTTTTCTAAAAATGTTCAACCGTGAACTGAGTGATTTATTGGAAGAAGTTTTGAAGTTTTCAAATTTTAAAACACCTCAAATATGATAGCCATATGTCGTAAGTGAACGCGAAAGGCTAATCAAGTAGTAAATAAATTGAAAAGTTTAAAAAAAAAAACTTTAAAAAAGTTGAATGAAAAAAGGTTGCTTTTAATATTCCGATGTATCATTCATATTCGACAAAAAGTTATAGATTTTTTTAAAGTTCGAATAAAGTCTTCCAACAGCCCTCAAATAAATTAACACATATATCGAACGAAAAAAATGAGCGGATTTTTGTTCATTACTCCAAAACAAAAATCGCATAATATAATATAATTAGCAGAAGGTGAAAAAAATAAAAAAATTCCAAAAGAAACTTCAAGTAAAAAGTACTGACAAATTATCAAACAGAAAAATAACAAGCAAATCGTAGGTGAAAATTTCTATGTAGAACGTATTGGTTTGATTATTGGAATAAGTACGTTGTCTTGATGGGCTTCAGTTGTGAGTGAGTCAATTAACGGTTGAATAAAATGACTGCATTTCCACTGAAGCTTAAAATGGTAGCATCAAATGTGATTTCGATGTTTCGCTTAAATTGCCTCATAATTAAGAGTCGGCTACTCGATCGGATTGTGTCCATAACCGATGCGTACAATTTCCTCAGCGTTAAGATAACGAAAAGTTTTTCCGTTGATTTTTCGAAGTGAGGCATATTTTTTCCTAATACCAGAAACATTAGATCTCGACTCGTCTTGGTTATAGACATTACAAAAAAGTGATATGAAAACACAAAATGAAGCTGATAGAACGACAGCTAGCTCATCAGTGTCATCGCTTTTCTTCACGCGAACATTCAGTTAGTCAACAGAGGTCGAGAGAGAAAGAGGTCGAGAGAGAGTGGTGGGTTGCATCGATGTTCTGAAAGCGCAATCTGCATTATTCATAGGAATGAGTAGGTGATCGTTGATTATGCTTGAAATGACGATTGCCTACGTCATTTGTCTCTTAAGCGCGCCTAAGCTAATGCTGACAGTAATTGATTTTTATTTTGTGGAACTGCCAAGGATACATCGAAGTTGTGTTGACTGACGATGACACAACACTACTGAAATATATGCCATTGGTTGAAAGCAGTGGCGGGTAGGGGGTTGACACTGGCGAACAATACCGCGATTTTTAGATGTGGGATAAGTGAGTGAAAATTTTCTCTTCGTTTTTGCGAAGTTGAGAAGTTGAAAATCTCCGCTGCGGAAAATCGCTTCTATCAGATCTCGATTCCTTATTGCTATAAAAACTGCTTACGTAGTCTTCTTCGATACGCCTAACAGTTACAAATAGTCTTCGAGAAGCGATAAAACGATGAGAAGAAATAAAACAAATCAGTTAATCTAATGTACAAATTAAGACCTCTGGTCCAATTTTTTCCCGAGCTGAAAGATGAATAAATCATTTAGCATTTTTGAAAACTTCAAATTCAATCAATTCCTTCGCATTTCTCTTGGCAAATTATCTGCGAAAAAACGATACAGATTATTTATTAAAAGCGGGTATTGTGCAGCCTCCAACTGCCTCCTTTCGAACAGAAGCCTCTCCTCATACCCCCCCAATTAAACATCATACAATTCTTCTCGTTCAGCCCATCATTTCCACAAATGAAGGTGAATTTTATGGCAAGCTTTATTTTGCACAGTATTCGATGAATAGACAACTCGTTATTGCATGCAATAGCGAGACTAGTTAGAAATGCTTTGTAAACCAATTTAAGTTTCTGCAAGAGAAATGCTAATAACTCTTGACTAAATAGTGGATCTTATGCGAAATATCAAAAGCCAAACTAATCGCGCATGATTTCATATTTCACATGCGAAAGTAAGAAATCAATTGATCACAGAAATCTGGGTGGAAAGACTTTAAATGATACAAAAAATCGATGCTGTTCTTTCGTTGTTAAGCGAAAAAAATGCATTTATTTAATGTCACAATTAATATGTGAAATCTGAAAACGAATATGCAGTATGGCAAACTGCGGAAGCAAAAAAAAAAATTAATTTTCAACGAAATTTAAACTTAACAACAGTTATCTGTACGTTAGAGCGTATCGTTTGCGTGTGTTAAGTCAAAAGATGAAAATAATTGCCTTGTAAACAATCAGTTGAGGATTGATTCGAACTGCATTGAGCTATTTGTTCTATACGAAACCCGATTCTATAAATAAACTTTTTAAAACTTTTTAGCGTTTTCTTTCTGCGAGTCTATTGTTCGGAAAACCAAGAAGTTAGCTGGATGATATGGATGAAAAACGCGCGTATGGAACACCTTTAAAACAGTTGAAAAAGATGAGATATGCAGCTCCTAATGAAGGTAACATATGCGTAGCAGAATTTTCAAGTTAATATCGAAGGAATGAAAAAGCCTCCATTGGGAGGTAAATTTATGCGCAAACCGAAGGATATCTTGGCAAAAAGCATTCGTTTCAGATAGAATTAGATCATCACCAAAACAGTACTAATTGGAAGAGGACGAAATTGAAAGTGTCAAAGAGAGGCATTACCAGCTTTTACTTTCGCCCGACGCGCACACCCTCTAATTTCCCCTCGAGGTGAGATTTCGGTTGCGTGTCCTCCCTCGTTTCTTGTGCAACCCGCAAAATTCTGAGCCTAGTTATGTGTACCTTTCACAGTGGCACAAACATACGGGCTGAATCGATCACGCAAGAAAGCAACTGACGAGCAACGCATTGATTGAGTTGGATGTTAACTAGCTTTTCTATACAATTCAGTTTTTCTCTATTAATTTGAGCAATAGCCAGTACTAATTGGAAGAGGACGAAATTGAAAGTGTCAAAGAGAGGCATTACCAGCTTTTACTTTCGCCCGACGCGCACACCCTCTAATTTCCCCTCGAGGTGAGATTTCGGTTGCGTGTCCTCCCTCGTTTCTTGTGCAACCCGCAAAATTCTGAGCCTAGTTATGTGTACCTTTTACAGTGGCACAAACATACGGGCTGAATCGATCACGCAAGAAAGCAACTGACGAGCAACGCATTGAGTTCGATGTTAACTAGCTTTTCTATACAATTCAGTTTTTCTCTATTAATTTGAGCAATAGCCTTATTTATCGATTGCATCGCAGTGATTAAGACGACTTCTTTTTTGCGCTCACATAAAAACTACTTTAAACATTTCCTTTTGTCCTATTACATCTTTGGCCCACCTATATCAGCTCGGTTCCGTTTTCGTTAGCGTTGTAAGCGATCCTTACTTGGTTGGCTAATAAACAGTCATAACTCGCAACAAAAAAACTGCAGTCAAAACACTTCTTTATGCATTTTACAGTAGTACCAACTCAATTAAAGTACTCGCTCACTTCTTTTCAAAAACTCAACGTGAAAGCTCCATTAAAACATGTACTGTAAAACGTCGAGAAATTAGCGTAATGCTTACTGAGCTCCCTAAGCTGAAATGTGCTAGAATTTGAGATCGATCTAAGTAAAGAAGATCATACAAAACTTGTCAGCTTCGACAAAAAACCCTTCCCTCTTTTAAAGGGGTATTTTAGCTGGATTTGCGTGTTCACGTATATCAACCGTGTAACGGCCCATGATAGTTGGATCCGTGTTGTACGAGCGGATATTGTTTTTATTACGCTCGAATGCTACTCACGATTCATCAAATACTTCTGCAACTAACTCATGAACATGAATACAGACCATTTTCGCATGAATACATACCGTGCTTCATCAAACTTCCTATTCTGTCGAACATTGATTTATAAAGTACTCAGTATACATTAAATCAAACTCATTGAAGCTACTGAAATTCCCATCATTTCCTGCATCTTTCATTGGAGAATTTTTCAGCTCGAATAATTTACTGTCAGCAAATTTCTAATTTTTTGCGTTCAAGAAGAAAATTTTAAGTTGAAATGCAATTTTAAAAGGATCATCGGCCAGAATGAAAGCAATGGCGATGTTGATAAAAATCTCGAATTTCTACGTCCGCCATATACGTATGAATTTTTCGATCCACTCTAATCATCGTTTTCATCGACAGTCTATCGTTTTTTTCAAAATTGTTCCTCAAGAAAATTCGTCCGCATTTTAAATAATTCGCATTTGCAAATTAGAATTCCTTTTTTTTTGCTGAGCTCTGGACTGAGAGAAGTGGATACGGCATGCCGCATCCGGCAGGCAAACAGGCTGACCAACCAATTACATCGTTGTTTTGTGAAAAGCGAGTTGCAGATTAAATTAGAAATCGAGCGCACAGCTAGTCAGTCAGTGCAGCCATTCCTTGGCTCGATTTCGATACAAACCAATCTCTCCAAAAGAGAGCACATAAGAACAATATCATTTCAACTATGCACAGTATTATGAGGGCAAATTACGATTAGCTGGATAGGTTCGATTCGGTGAGAACAATGATTACTTCGAGAATATTTAATGCAGAGAAAAAAAAGCGAAAAGCACATCCCCGAAGAAAATTTTAAGTTGAAATGCAATTTTAAAAGGATCATCGGCCAGAATGAAAGCAATGGCGATGTTGATAAAAATCTCGAATTTCTACGTCCGCCATATACGTATGAATTTTTCGATCCACTCTAATCATCGTTTTCATCGACAGTCTATCGTTTTTTTCAAAATTGTTCCTCAAGAAAATTCGTCCGCATTTTAAATAATTCGCATTTGCAAATTAGAATTCCTTTTTTTTTGCTGAGCTCTGGACTGAGAGAAGTGGATACGGCATGCCGCATCCGGCAGGCAAACAGGCTGACCAACCAATTACATCGTTGTTTTGTGAAAAGCGAGTTGCAGATTAAATTAGAAATCGAGCGCACAGCTAGTCAGTCAGTGCAGCCATTCCTTGGCTCGATTTCGATACAAACCAATCTCTCCAAAAGAGAGCACATAAGAACAATATCATTTCAACTATGCACAGTATTATGAGGGCAAATTACGATTAGCTGGATAGGTTCGATTCGGTGAGAACAATGATTACTTCGAGAATATTTAATGCAGAGAAAAAAAAAGCGAAAAGCACATCCCCGCAATGCGAATAATACTATTCCATATGATATATTTCGCGCTTTTCGACGTACAAACCATTTCAACGCCATACCGTATATTCAATACATTCTTCAAGTATTTGTTCATTTTTCGGACAAATTAGAAATCTTACACCTTCTCCCTTGCTTTTTCCTCACATCCTTGACCCATTTCAGCGTTGCGCCGTTTCAGCAAAAATTAAATCGGATCGGTTCCTAAGTTTCATTTTTTTCTTTGGGACGAGGTTTCATTTGGTGATTGCAATTCAATTCAGTTTATTGGAAGCTGCAGGGAGATTCTGATTGGATTCTGGCAGGATATTTTTTAATATGATTTTTGAACACAATACGATGGGGAAAACATGCGAATTTAGTGGTGTACAAAGTATTGAGGTACAAATTAAATATGCACAAGTTAATGAAGGATAGGCTTAAAAAAACACAGTCAATGGACACGGATATTTGCTGAATAAACACCGGGAATGGGCGAACTAAGGCATGAAAGACCCAAAAAAAATATCTATTGACGATTTGGTCACAAATTAGCTGCTGTGACAACTGTGGCAATGCACATAAACAGTTGTTGATTCGTCGAAGTTAAACAACATGCATGATGTCTACGATCAAACGAAAATGCAAAAAATTTTTAAATATTCATGTAAACAAACCAAAAATGTATTGATGCCTTCGGCAAATGCTCGATTATGAGCAAAAATTGAATGATGTTTATGAACATATACACGAAACACTTGTCAATAGCATCGAAATGTTTATTATAGCTTGTGCGATTTGACTGCGCCAATAATGTACACTTGACATACTTTGAGTTTATAGCATCTTCGGAATTGCCTCCACAAACATATTAGCAAGACCAGCTGTTCGTCGGCGCACCATTTTCATTTCGTGGCTTAAAGCAAAAGTGATGACAAGAAAACGTACAACTGAATCAGCAACATTGTTTTTCTCATACCATATAAAGAAGGCAATAAGTAAGAGAAAAACGGTTCCTATAAAGCCTCTCTGTAGATGGAATGTGTGAGCATATTTGTACAATGTGCTCATTAAATGCGCGAAATTTTTTTAAAGCGTTTGTTTTTTCACATGAAATGCAATTGTACGGTTTTATTCCTAATAGATGAAAAAAAGAAAGAAACCTAGTAAAGCTGATAGCAGAATGAAAAGTCAAGTTTAGATACAGCGAACATGCGAAACAATTGCGATAAAGAATTATTTTGAACATGCTGTAAAATAAGAAACGTTTGCTTCCCGAACATCTATAACACAGGTTAAAGACGCACAACAACCAGCAACATCCATTTGGAAACACTCACTTATATATACTTGGCTTTTTGCGTTCCGAAGCATCGTCTAAAGTTGATTCCACGTATCGGATACCAGCCATTTTGATTGTTGTGATTAAAAAGCAGCGCTGCACACATTTGCAGGCACTGGCCAATTTTGTGCCAAAAAGTAGGGATTATACGCAACGTTGCTCTGACTTGTTGTTCTAGGTCAAGATTATATGTAATTATTGCATTTTTATTTCTGAACCCATTCAACGAACTTCATTCATTGCTTGGAATGCAGCATGTAAGCTGGAACAGCACTGAGTGAATACTGATAATGACGATCAAGAGTGAGCATTTGTTCTAAAACGTTTGATTTCTAGATTTAGTCTCGCGTTACATAAAGAATTCATCCTTATGCTGGTTGGTTGACAAAGTCCCTAATTGCAAAGATATTAAATAATAAAATGAACTGAAAGGCCTAGGATAAAGAAATGCCAAATATGAATGAAACTATGCAAATCGTTATTCGTATTCATCCATTCGGTGGGATAATATCATTACGGCAAAACATGCGAGAGCAACCATAACACACAAAGGTCGCATAAATAAATAGCTTGACGAAATACACACAGCCATATATGTCTTCCACGCTTCGGGACGCATCGAAATTCCTTATGCGATTCTTTGTGCAGCCTTATAAGAATAATCCAACAATGAATGATGACTCATTTGCAAGATAGTGTTCTCGAAACTCGTTAGCATTTCAAATGGCTGAATATCGAAATCGTGAAGAGAAACAACTTTGCAAATGGAAAACTTTTGCAAGGATTTGCGACCTTGCAAATATCTCACAAATTTTTTCGTCAGCTCGACACTAAGAAAACCTCAGAAGCCATTCATCCTTAAGAAATCACTCATTATAATGCCCTGTTCTCTAGTCCTCTTTATTTGCCCTTATATCAACGTATAAAAAATTGATTTGTTGGTGGAGGTGATTAACGTATAAAAAATGCACATTGTACGCAGCATATATATATGTATATATACTATATATACGTATATATAAACACCTACATATATCTGTATATATACAGTATTTGTGTGGCGCAGATACGACTAACAGGTAATTTGCCGGTGAACAGGAACTCACGATTCGAGAAGTTGAACTAGTTGAATGCATTAAAGCGACGTACAAGTTGCAGTAAAACTCGAGCGAGACAAATATCAGCAGATGCGCAGCCCCATTAGCAACTAACGAAAATACTATCAAAGTGATCGTTCGCATTACCTGACTGTAAATGTTTCATGTGGCTTGAAGGGATAATTTCAGTGTTCTGAAAACCTAACAGACAGATAATGACCAATAGAATTAGTGAGAAGATGGCCCACAATTGTTTGCCATAGTTAAATAACACCGCAGATTTTTTTCAGCAACGAACGTCAAGGTGCTTCTAATCAAATGTATCTTTATCCATTGTTGGAATCTGAATGACTCAAAGGACTGGAATAAGCAACAAAAATCTTATTCGAAATATACTGTTCGACTAAAATAAACGGAACTATTTTTCTCACATGTCAGCCACTAAGAACGGCCAAGTGGAGTGTTGTAAATGAAACGATAACAACAACAACCTGTTGACGATCCATCTGAGCGATCTCCGCAAAATGGATACTTGTGAGTCAAGCAGGACAGCACACGCTCAAAAAAGTCCCAAAATCGAATAAATGGTTGCCTGAATCGCTCTTCAATGGGCTGCTGAATTGAACACCACCTTCTAAAGCCCATTCAGTGGCTTGTTCCATCGCAAAGATGTATGCTATATCTACCGCAGAGACGTTATATATACCGTAAAGATGTCATATATTCCGCAAAGATTTTGTATACTTTCTCCGTAAGCATGTTATAACTATCGGATTAAAAACAAACTAATACAATTTCACGGAATAATGTCCTCATCAAATAAACAAACGCTAATGGCAATGCAATCCAATCTCGTACAGCGCCATCTTTACTTTGCCAAAAGGAAAATCTGTTCTACTCGAGCGATTCGCTTACCTTCTCAAGTTTGCGTTCTTAACAGCATAGAGTACCGCATATCGTATTCGACCTATTAAGTATTTTTCCGCGAACCTTTTCATGCGCCATCTTATCGACTAAATAAGCATCGCTAATTTAGTAAGTAACATCATAAATCATAATCCCGAAATCGAGTAGAAAGACATGCTATATAAAAACGGAACTGGTTGAACGAGTCTTTTGCGTTTGCCAAAACATCTCTCTCCCTTTCTCTCTCTCTCTCTCCCTCTCTCCTGACAACGGATGCTATTCGTTATCAACTGTGTTATTCTTGAAGTATGACATCACTTGCTCATAACAACTACGAGTCCCACTCTTGGACCTTAGCATAAAAAATATCGGGTTCTGCAAAACAACCTTCGAATGGAATTGTTATTGAAGATGTATTTATGTGAGGTCTGGCCTAAAAAGATACTAATTAGCGTGAATCACAACATATAAACACGGCTTCAGTATGATTTTCGTTTAAATAGCTTTTCGTTAATCAAAGCTGTGACTGATAAAGGACGATTAACGGGCGAAATTGTGCCAACAATTATCATTTATCATTTAACTGATGATAAGTTCCTCGTAAACTGAAAACATTAAAAAAATCTTATGGAATCCTTAAACTATTTTAAAAAGCCAAATCATAGAAGCAGATGAATGACTCGCTGATGGAAGTTCGCCGGCTCAGCTGATACGGCTCATAGTCGCTAACGAGTTTGTATGGTATGTGTCACGCTGGAAACAAGCTTAGACATAATGCAGTATGCATAAAGGCAAATAAATATGAAAAATGAACTTGCGAGGGAATTTTTGTTTCATTTTGTGGAAAAAGAACCGCGCAGGTCCATTACCTTATTTCCTCCTCCCCC
>JPKZ01000317.1:462626-482667 GCA_000803305.1 Toxocara canis | reverse complement strand
CCGGTAAGCGTACCGTTGGAACAGAAAATGCGATTGAGCTTCACATTTTAATACTTGAAGCGCGCAGTGCAATTTGATGTACGACCATTAGGCAATAAACAGCTTTTGCGTCACATAAGAACAACGAGGAAATGAAAATGTACTCGGATGGCTCGATTGTCTCGATAAAAGACTGCGAACAGCTAAAAATTTAAAATTTTTAAAGGCTACGATATGGAATTAAAAAGAAACACCTCAAATATGTGAGGAAAAGTTTAACATGTTTGCAACATTTGAGCTCTAACTTCATACCGTACTCTGAAACAGTGACTTAATGATTTTTTAACAAATCATTGCCTTAAAATTTTCAACCAAATTTGCTAATTGAATAGAAGGGGTAATGTAGATTTTTCGAATTTCTAATGCTTCCTCTACAGAAAAATAACACTGTCAAGGCTACCTGTTCGAGCTTGCCTTGAAGCTGTATAGAGTCTGTTAAGCAATGCTTTCGCTACCGAAGAGCAACGAACTGAAGAAATATTAGGGATGAACGAACAATATCGAGAATCAGCAAATAATAGAAGGGGTTAGGGAGGAAGATCAGGTAATGTAATGAAGTGAAAAGAAAAGAAACTTACCTCAGCTATAGACGTCTGTGGGGCAAGTGCCAATAGGTGAATTAGTCAAAATGTTCATGAAAAGCATCTGACAATAAAGATTCGCCAAATATACGATAAATGGAATGTGTTGAGCATATTTAGTTTTGTTGTGCCGTAAAAGAAACAATAATATGAATCATCAAGTGGTATGCTCTAAGTAGGTTGCTCCGCTTTCACAGAATCTGATCGATATGACCGACCGATCGTCGAGATAATCAGAGGTCGATAGAATAAGCTTGCACTTCATCATGCGCTGCAGAAGGATCCGAAGAGAACACAATGAAGGTGTCAAAATACCGAAAGAATTTCTCATGGATCGACTTGGCTATAATAAGCGTGGGGTTAAGGTGTTGTATGGATAGAATTCAAATAGAATCTCCCCGGACTCCAAAATATGAATATTATACTGCCGCTCACAACAGTCTTTGAACGACGACCATCAGCGGCAAATTTGGTGGACTTTCTGTAATTGAAAAAAAAAATCACATCCTAAATATTACGTTGATTTCGATAAGTGACTTGATTTAATCGTTGCCTGAGTCAAAAGCTAACGACATACTTGTTAATCATTCAGATCTCCTTCGATATTTTCGCTCTGCTTGGGTAGGTCAGAAAATTTTTTTCAGATCATCACATCGCTCTTATGGCAGCACTATTTGCTAAGCAGGATAGCCTGTTTGCAAATCATCCATATATGTTATTTAGGCACAGTCCTGAACGAACGTCTATCTGCGTTATTGTGAAGTATGCACAATGAAAAATGCAGGCTCTACATGAAAAATGATGTGCGAACGTCAGGCATCCGACCAGAAAAAAACATATTTCAAATTCTCAAGTAAATAACTGTATTACATATTTTACCATGTGGGAATGTGCGCCAGGAAGCTAATAGGCGCTTTGCTAACATGCCGCCAACCGAACCCGCCGACTTCACAAACCGTTGCTCGCAAATGACAAAAGTTCTAATTTTGTCCCACCGCTCTTACAAGTATTTTTGCAAGGATTTGACTACCTGAGGACCCGTAAATGTAGCTGACAAAAGTTGACTGTGTAATGCAGAATATACCTATCAATTTTTTCAAAAATCGATGGTTTCCAAAGAATGTATCAGATGGACAAACACACAGACATTTATTGATAAATGCGTAAAAATAAACATGACACCGCAACGACACTGCGCTTTGTGAACTGCAAATGCGCCAAAGCCCACATCATATTGGGCAGGTGGAGTGTACCAAACAGCTACTAGCTAAGTGTGTCTTACATGTAAGCACGTGAGTTATGAATGAAGTAAATTTAACTACTAAGATAATGATTTAAAGAAGAATACACACGCAAAAATGACCATCATAAATTTTAGATGAAAGAAGGAGACGCAAAAAAAATTGACGCTTTCAGCGTTACATGGAAATCGATTGCGCTCTCTAAGACATCGTATTCGAGCGAAGACGATTTGGTCAGAAAAAGGAAAAAGAGGGGACAAAAGAAAGCGTTCCCGAATTAAACGCACACAATACCGATCGTTCGCAAAAAAAAACGCTCAGTACCTAATGCTAAGAAAATAAACGAAGGCGTTGGGGAATGGCCACAAATTTCGTTTATCTCTAAAAGACGTCGGAGTGTCATATGGAGCGGAATTTCGGGAATCATGACCTTCTAAATGATGAATGATTTGAATGGAAAACATGATGTAAAAGACGGCAAAATTTAAAGCTAGATGAACGATAAAAAAATTCAAAGACACGCTATAGTCATCATAAATGGGCACACATCGATTGCGTTCAAAAATAGTTGGGGGATTGCGAAATCATAGGATAGTGAGACTGGCGGAATCGATAGTATAATCAGCGAGAGCGTTCGTAAACTCGCAAATAGTGGCGTTTGACGTTTGGCAGAGATAGGCGGAAAAGGGGAGGGGGGAATACTCGAAAATATATTGGATGCGTTGAGACGATCATCAGAATTTGGAATCGTCAAAAAACGCTTAGAAACGTTTATTCCTGATGTGATTGTTGTGGGTTCACACGTTGTTGAAGGTACAATTTTGAAATCTTTGTTGTTATTGGTACTTGCTCAAAACCCATTTTCCTTTCCGTTCCCTTCTCCCTCCCCCTTCCAAGCCTGCCACGGAATATTCGTTAGGGGTTCTACCTTAAAAACGGGCAGCGATGTGATCGTTTTGTTGTTGTTAGTAAAGCATCACAAATGCTGAGTAGCACTGCCTTAAAGTGGATTTGTGCAATATGAAAAAATCTCTGCCACATTCTGCCCTCGAGGAGAATGTGGCAGCATCGTGATCTCGTTTTTTTTTTAGTGTGAATAGGAGCATGTGCCCATTTGGAGCGGTTTCTGCGGGAACGAAGATAAACTCGACTACAGCGAATTCATCGCATACAACAACCCACACAATTATGCATGATGACACAGCGAATTTTTGGAGCAGCTCACATCCGCGAGCCTTTCATTCATTTTTTGAATATGCGCAGTTTTATTGGCTATAGAATTCGTATGCACTCATTTTTATGTCGATTTCTCTTCACCTCACGGTTGTTTCGTCTTGGATCCGATCTTCACGTTCCGAAGCACTTTCGTTTACAGCATTAATTTATGGCAGCTGAATTACCGGAGCATTAAATGAACAGATCTTCAACCGTGATCTCATTCGTTCACCCACTTCATGAGCTTACTCACATTTTGTTCTCCGTACTTCATCATTATCATCATCATCGCGGTGGGCGCAGGTCAACAATGGCAAAATGACTCATAGCGGAGTGTATGAGAAGATACTTGGTTCGATCCAACTTTCAGTAGCAAGTGGCCCGAGTGTATTCCCGTTTCAAATTGCTGCATGCTGTCAGTTAGAATACTATTCCCTAGGGTTCTTAGCCTGAACGAGCGGGCTGCGGAGATGCCATTTCCGCACTTTTTGTTAAGATTGTTCATGCTTACTAGCATTGTTCTCGATAGAACTGGTCGAAAAATTGCCTGGTCGAAAACTACAACAGCGTACTATGGTCGCGCTTTCGCCAACGAGTAGTTCCATGCCGTTTTCATTTCCGATCTTTTCAAATACTTCTTCCACGTCCTCCCTGCTCCCCTCCCCTCCCATCCCCCCCCGCGCACTTCCTTTCTCTTTTTTTTCGAATTTCTTTCACTTCTCCCCTTCGTCACGAACATCATACCCTGAACTGGTCTCCATGTTACACCTCAAAATAAGACCATGTTAATTTCGGATTTCGGTTCTGAGAATGGCATCGTTGTAAGCAGTGACATTTGTTCATATCGATCTGAACCATTTTATGTATTTCATTTTTACAGGTTTCTTAACGCACACTGATATACTTCGTACATCACTGCTTTTGCCTTTTGTTTTTTTGTATTCGAAGCGGCTGGAGTTGACAATAGCAGACGGGATGAAGATAATAACGGAAAGAACGAATGAAAGGAGTGTCGCAGACAATGCGCTAATGCACATTTTCCACCTGAACAGTCTTTTTTCTAACTGTGCATGCAAATATTCCAGAGAATATGCGAACTGCGACCACAGAGGAACTACTGCTTGAGAACCGCCAAGTCCAAAGGCGCGACTGAAGGGGACAACGAAAAACTTCGGAAAGTTCAAAGCGCGAGGAATTCTTGCGACATACCTTCGCGCTGACGGCAGTGGCGAAACGACAGATCGAAAGGCAAAGCAAAGAACAGGACCCCTAAGCAACCAGTATGTGCGTTTTACGATTAACTACATCCGGTCGGTGCTTGCCCACATTATGCCACTTTAAAGGAACGGTTTGACCGCGCCAGGCAAATACTCCTTTGTTTCAAGTGCCTCAGAGAAGGACACAGTGAAAACGATTGCACACGAAATGTCTCCTGCTACCACTTCAAGGACATCGATCGCGCCAAGAGAAACCGCGCGAGAAGGCCCAAGCACAGACGGTTAGTACCGTGGCAGCCATTGCAACGTCAGAACGGCAAATGTAGAAAACAAAATTTACTCCTACACACTACTGTCGAGGTCAAAGGTGGAGCATCATGTGCGACTACTCTCCAAGTGACTGAGCTATTCGATGTTGGGAGCGAACACGCTCATTTGCCGCGGTAGCTAGTCTGAAATCATTCAGTTCAGAAACTGGGCATAAAAGTGACACATTATGAACCACTGATTGTTGAAGCATTCGGTGGGACACATATTATGCGTTGCACGTCTGCACGCATTAAACTCAAGATGAGGCGCACTGATGCACGATTCCGCACTACGTCCGTGAACTCAGTGCCAAAACTGGTTAGCGAGATTTCAGTTGCCAAACTAAGGGGAGAAGTGTCGCGGCGGATCAGTTCGACACGGGGCACCAGACAGCCTACCGACGGTCGTAGTCGAACCCCAGATGCCTATGGGAGCACACCATTTCCACGAAATCTTCAGGGATGGCTTCTAGATGAAGTTGCCGTGAGGATTCCACTTGATACTTACCTGCCTTAGCGACACGGTTAGCGAAAAAAGATACAGCAATCGGAACGGTAGTCCTTCAAAGACCCTAACCAAACCCACAAACCGTTATCGTTGCAAGGTGGCCAATACGCTGCCCAAGCAGAATGCAACCTGGTCGAAGTCGAGAAAGTGAACAGAGACGACAGCGGAAAAACAAAGCGGTATCAAAATGTGAAATAGTCACGTGCTAAAAAGACCAGTGAACTTGTTGTACCCTCTCGAAGTGGCGGAAGAAGAAAGGGAGATACGACCGATGCCAAACACGAAGGAAGTCATGAAACATCTCACAGAAGAAACTACAAGAGGAGGAAACGGAGGAAGCGAAAGGGAACGGAACCAAGCATAAAATTTCCAGAAGAACGTTCTCGCACATATTGTCCGCAGTCAGGTTGATACTAATCGCAATCTGCGCATTAGCAAGAACCGCCCCGATGGGACCACTCTATCACATATGCATCAAGCATGGCCACGGCTTGGACGTAAGGATGTCCGATAGATTAGATTGAAAGGAGGTCCGTATGGAAACGCACGACTCCACATAAATCGTTCAGGGATTGAGCTGAACGTTCAGCACGTCAAACGCCACCTTCTGCGCGGAAGTAATACGCACCATATGCACAAAATGCCTCCTTCGACGGAGTTTGGCTGTCACGCAAGATGACAAGAAGGTCCATAACGTCGCTCCGTCGCAATGCTGGGAGATGCGGCGGTCCTTCGAGCTCAATGGCATCCGTCATGGACCAATCGACAAAAATTGATGAGCGTCCAATCAGCCGACTGAATATCGTTACGGCTGGATCAGAACGCGATACCATGCGAAAACAAACTACCGTATGGAGCAGGAAATCGTCATATTCTAGGATGGCTTAAGTCGCACAGTGTGATGCAATAAGAGTTTGCGGAAATGCGTCACAGCCACGGAGACAATTCTATGGGACCCGTCCGAACTGGCCGACCAGTGTCCTTATCGAACGACCGGAAATGTGACCGCTCAGTTATCAGAGCGATTCGCCACAACCTGTTCGATGCAAGCAGTATTCGTCAGAGTCAATGTTCGGAGAGCCGAAGTAATGAAAAAGGGAGTCATTATAGAATTCAGTCTCGAGGAGCAGCCCTCTCGGGACGAATCAAATCGTGTGCTCAGCGGAACAATGCTGTTTGTCGGGCAACTACCGGAACAAATCAATAACAAAAGCGATGCCTCTGTGAACGCCAGATTATAGTGCCTGTGTAACAACCTCAATGGACGGGAACGAGTGGCTCGAGATATCCGGCACCGACTTTGCGAGGAGCACGATCGCCTCCTTTGGCCCATCGAAGCTCTCAGCAGAACTGACCCAACTACGGCAGCGCGAATACTCCTCAAACGGATCGGCATCGCTGCAGAAAGCATCGGGGATATGCTGAAAGTGTTCCCGCGCAAGAAGCTGGAGATCTCAGAAGTTCTCACGAGCTAGTATCGGAACAAATCGATTGTGGCGAAGTCAGCATGAAGCAGGACGAAAAGATTGTCGATGACTGGACGCGAGAAACGGGAGAACATGAAGCCATTTTCTATGCACCACCGCTCACAGACATATCCGAAGAAAGGCTTTAGTGGGTGCTCGACATAATCGACAGGAATCGCCAGGCTTGGGAGCAATCCGCGGAAGTCGAGAAAAAGTCGACGGCTGACTCCGTGCGAGACAAAGCGGTGGAAATCGAAGCCGTCGAAATAATCGATAATTGCTCAGTGACGCTTGCAAAGGAACTCGAGGACATCGCCCTCCATTGGCGGTGGATCACGGTGGCAGCATTCATCGTGGCGACAGCAGCCGAGTGCGTCGCGGTGGTTTTCTTCTGACCGCAGCACGCTGTCTGATTGCTGCAATGTCGCCATGTACGGTGCAGACATACGAAAAGAAGAACGACAGAAAGAACGCCTCAGGAGGCAGAGATCCCGAGGAACTCGCTAGATTTCGATCCGATTGGGACACTTCCCGCAAATATCAAAAGCCGAGTGAGTGTCGCGATTCTCGAATTCAATCGTAGCAATTTGCTGACTTTACGTGCGAATCAGCGGATCATTCGCAGATATGAGAAAGTACATAGCGGAAATGAAGACGAAATAGGAGGGGCAACAAAGAGACTAAGGCGGAGCAAAGCGGCTCGATAGAAGCAGCTGGAGTCTAATTCGAGCATTCGCTTTCATACCAAGGGACCAAGGGCGGCTTGGTCCCCGATCAGAGGAATGTCGAGACTTTAGCGTACTGTGTCTGTGACGTTATCTATTTATCCTGACTCCAACAACTTCACAAAATTTTCACTTACACTCCTCATGCATCTCACTTATCAGCTACTGCTGCCACTGCCACTCACGCAGGCTACTGCTGCTAATTCCACTAACACCACTATTGCTGCTGCTGCCAGTAAATATATCATTTGATGCTTTGTGACCAAACGAACTACTGGACGGTGAGCGTTTCAGTCGTTGCTAACTCGTTCAGTACAAATGGAGCACATTCAATCCGTTCTTTTAAAGCGTTCAGCATCTCGTACAATCGCCAGATTCGTTCTCCGCATAGAAACTCTAAAAGAATGCTTGTCTGCTTTGTTCAGAGCGATGTTCATAAGGGAAGTCCCTAGATGTTAGATAATAACCCCGCTTCAATGTATATGTCATTTGTCTTTCATGTTCGTCATCTGATTCATTTTGAAATGATTGATCTTCGAGTTAGTTCCATTATGCTCGTCGCAGCTTAGCGATCTTACCGATTTCAAGGTTTTCGACTCTCGTAACTTCGTTCACTATTCGACGATTACTTCTTCTCGTCATTGGTCGATTCGTATTGGTAAATTTGGGAGTGCCAATAACTTCTATTCGATGAGAACTCATTATTTCCGTTTAGCAGATGCGTTACGAAATTCGAAAACTTGGTCTGTGATGACGTCAACAGCGTCAAAGAGCAGTTGCTCGTTTCGCCGTCATCTGTTAACCGCCCTCAAATAATTTTGATGTTTTGGCGCACCAGTTATGTGAAGTGAGCTTCGTAAGTGACTAGTAAATGTTCCAGTCCTCTGCAGTGCATAGTAAACAGAAGAAATTCTCGTAAATTGTGGCAGACTGTTTCATGACGTGTTTCCTTACGACGCGTTATTTTCTGTGGCAAATTGAAACAACATTTTTTTACGTGGATTCCATATTTCGTTGTTGTTCTAATTCAGCAACCAGTCAACTAGAGCGGGCCGCTGCGATTTGTCGACCTGTTTGAACTGTGGATCGAACCTTGATGAATATTTCTCAGGGTTTCATTTAAAAATTATTCGTATCTTAACGAATTTATGAAAACTTTTTCCATCTTTACACTTCCATGATCATATACTCGTTAACCTATGATCATATTTATATGACCGCTTGCAAAATATACCGTGAAGTTGAATGAGCGTCTGCTCATTTACATTATTTGTTTTGAAATTAATAGAGCTTGGAACTGCAATCTGTGGGTTTTCTTTCAGAAAGGTTCAGTCGAAAAGATTTCAAGATTTTTGGCATTTTTTAAAATCATTTCCTAATTTTAGTCTTATATATGAAAACCCTACGATACATGCGAATAACGAACAGATCGAATATGTGGCCAAAAAGAAAACAATAACTTGAGAACTTAACTGCTTAATAAAATGTCCAGAACATCAGCATTTCCAGTCGTATGTGTTTTGCTGCTTGTGAACTTTTTAAAAGTTATAATTGAGAAATGAAAAACAATGTCTGTTAGAGAACATTTTATTGTAGAACTTTTTTCTGCGGTATTAAAAAATATTGAACAAGAAAGAAAGAAAACGTTTGCATCGGTATTTGAATTGTGTTGAAGTGGAGTAACTAAATTCAGCTTTCAAAATATGGATCGACCGAAGACGAGAAAAAGTAATTGGCCAATATTGAACGAAGTTTGAGAGGCGAAAACCGCAACATCGCTAACAGCGATGAGCTTGAGGGAACTGACTCGAAGATCATTCCAAAATGAATCACTTGGCGGATATGGAAGACAAATGACAGATATAATGAAGCGTGTTATTCTTTTAGAGTTTCTACGGAATCTGGCGATTGTAGATTTTTAAGAGTTTCTACGAATTTCTACGGAAATAACGCGGAAAGCGAATCTGGCGATCGTACGAGATGTTAAACACTTTAAAAGATCGAGTCGAATGTACTCCATTGTTGTTCTCGAACGATTACTCGGTTGCAATTTCAAAGTTTAAAAAATGTGGCAGTCGTCCCAATCGTATAGAATGTCGATTCATAGCGGTTTTTTTAAAATCAAGAACAGATACGCTTACATGGACATTTCTGCTTAGAACGAAGACATTTTTTTGTTTGAACAAGGTCGTTTCTGCGTAAACGACTGCAGGGAAATATCAAAAGCGCAGACTTATGTAAGAGAAACAGATTTAGTTATAACAATCAGTATGCGGCATTCAAAGCTTCACCATTTCCAAATCTTATATTATTTAATGGAAAATGTAAAAACAATGAATAACAATCACAGAAACGAATTAAAAATGCGACTAAAATTACAATTTGGACTACTCCCACCACCACGGATTGTGAGTAGCAGACCCACTCCATGCCCATGGCAGTTGAAATTTGTTTACACCCCATCCCCAACCATTGCCCCATCCGTTTTCATATGCGTTTCCACTGCGTTCTCCTGCTCCAGTTCCAAACGAGGCGCCTTTACTGAAGCCTCCATGTCCTCCATAGTTATAGTTCCCCCAGTCGCTTTTCGATCCGTGTGCGGCCGTTGCCGCAAACTGTTTGTCTTGGCCAGCATTTTGACTGATATCCGTGCCATAGCCGTATCCCCAATCATATATAGGCGCTCTCCATGATCCTAGCCACGCTGGATTCCACTCATAAGGCAATACTGCAAATAAAGTTTCATCGGTGCACAGACCGTGTAATGAAATGAATAATACATATGGAGCCGTTGATGAACTGAACGATAAACAAACTCTTTCGGCTGTCTGAGTTTGGGCATAGCAATTTTTACTTCATAATACGTCCAGCAATTTTTGCCACAATTTTACACTGTGTTCAGACAAAACTTTATAACGAAAATATTCTTTCATTGTAATGTCTCATGCTACTGCGCACTGCATTATGCCAAACTATCATGCCACATAATTATATTGCGCTGCTTCCAGCTTTATTATTAGTATGGTATGATTTAGCTGCTCAATTTGTTATCTTTAGTATACTGTTGGAATTGCAACGTGCGAACATGGCAAATGTATTTGTTGCCGCTCTTCACTACAGTTTAAGGGCCTTAGGAAGATAATTTTGGGAAGTGCGTATATGTTGTTAAATATATCTAGTCGTATTTTTCGAGAAGGCTTTATAGTGATTTGAATGCTTTAGGGTAATTCAGTCAACGACTGAGTGTCATGGCACTTAAGTGACCAAAAATGAATTAATGGCCGTAAACGAGCAACTGCAAATCCGAATACGCAAATGCAAAAATACAGACGTTTCGTTTCGATCGCCCTCCGCCCTATGCGCTTTCGCAAATTAGCATGTGCGAAGTACATTATAACCATGTCGTAACCATGCGTAAATGCGCATGCTTGCGTGTCCGCTTATAAGGTTCTTCGGCGCTTTCAAGCACGGAACCGTTTAAGCTTGACTTACGAAGTTTGGTAGATGTACTCTAACCTAGAATCAGCCTTCATTTCTGAATTCAGAGGGATGCATCGACCCAGAGCAAAAGTATAGTCAAAGTTGAATGCTTTTTGCAACCGACTAGGTTACGTTTTCCTCTGATCGGGTTGCACCAAAAAAATCATCAGTAAATGATTTGTTCGACCGGTCAGACATGCTAAAATGTCAGTTTTCATCCCATAAGCGGTTTATGATATCGGTTGGTCTGCCGGGCACCGGTAGGCAAACCGTTTTTCGTGCCACACTCGCGGCATTCATATCCACTTGCTTTATATCCTTCATGCATGTAAAAATTTGGTAGCAAAAATATTTCCTGTTCATAACAGTTGGCTGATTTTCGATAAAATAACGACTTGGTTGAGGGGTCTAGTTTTGCAACGTGCTAGTAGCGTTACATCCTTCGATCATTTGGAGGTGTTCCGCTCATTTGTACGCTAAACGTTCTTAGTTATAACTGTTCCAAGATTATGCTTCGGAATATTTTGCTCCAATCGACGAAATCAAATGGAGAAATTTTAACGTTTCTAGTTTATGGTGTCGCTTGTTTTAATGATCTAACGATGAATAATTTCCTACTGTTGTTTCAAAAACGAGTTTTTATTTTTTTCAAAAAAAAAATTTCTTATGACTTATTAAAATAACGACAAGTAATTCATAGAAGAGAAAACGTCAACAATGGTCCTTAGAGCCTGGTATCGCTGTTAATTTCTTCTCAAGCAAATACTTGATAGCTGGTCTTCGTCAAAATGAAAAAGAAAATGCCGAAAAGTGAAACAAGTATGTTCTAGGTGTCCAAACTATACATACCACTTAGGTCTATGGATTTCTGGGGGCCAAATTTTTTGGTCTACAGTCTCCTGGAAGGTTCTCAAAGTCGCGAAAAAAAAGCACCAAGCATTGAGCAAATCAGTTCGCTTAACAAAATTCATTGTCATTAGTGAGTGAAACCATTGAATTCAGCTTTTTTTCCTTTCTCAGCTATTTGCATAATAAAAGGCGAACCGCCTCGTCGAACTAAACTAAGCAATCGTTATAGATTCAGTTGTACGCACACAAATCCTAGTGATGTCAAGGCTAATATGTATTATGCCCCTTCATAAAGCGCTAAATCAGATGCTTTAAAAGCATCTTAGCAGCACTAAAGTAAAAGCAAATCTCGCCGCGATAATCTGTATGTCTTTATTCTTTAAAACTATTGTGTGAAATGACGTAACTGAATTATATACTTTTCTTATTGGAAGAAACTATGTGCAGGATTCTTCTGCCTTGCAAAAATGATTTCGAGACATTCATCGCTATGTTTCTGTTTCACCCGCATCTAAAATGTGACACTAAGATTCATAATTAACGGTGTTTGCTAAGATGATAATCGGCAACGACGAAACATGTAGGAAAGGGGGACTCCAATAGAGCCGTACGTCGATGAAACACGTAAGAAGGGAAGACTGATAAAGTCACACGTCGATGAAACATGCAGAAAGGGGGGAGTCTGATAAAATGATTGGTCGACGAAACGATCGTTCTCATCTTTCGCCTTCCATAAAAGAATGTATGAAACCGAGAAGCATGCAAGGTGCGCGATTTATTGTACATAATGCGCGCGCGTTTTATACGAGCAAAATTGCAAAATGATCGCTCGCATAAAGTGCTCGCCTTATGCATAAGTATACGATACCACTCTCCGCGATGTGCTACTCTCTTCGATGACGAAACCCCCGTTACCAAGGGCGCTTTTGTCATGGGTTGCTTTTTGTTGCCGTAGCACTTTGAAATGTAATAGCGTGAAAGGTGACAGATGTCCGTGACAATGACGCTACGAGTGACATTCATGTTACTGCTAAGCGTTTCACCCGCTTGCATGCGATTCCGGAACCGGATAACTTTACTTTCACGAATTCCTCCATCCGTGTGTCTCAACTATTTTATCAATCCAACAGTGAGTGCCTTAGTTATTTCGTTTTTTCTTTTATTCGCTTTGACAAGTTCACATTTCCGAATCGCATTAGGGTGACGTCGTACCTTTCGCGTAGTATGTGTGCGAGCGTCCTCACTAACCGTCTATGAGCTACTACCATGTACAGGCACTATACGGCATCGACGAAGTTAAAGGTACGAAATTCGATTGTTGTAACCGAAGCAGTAAGACAATAATCGCGTGCACCTAATTTCGTTAGAATCGACTGACTCTTGAGTTGAAAATATTTTTAAAATCTTTTATGCAATTTGCATAAGACTGAGTTCCAAACTTTCTACTGGTCGGCCCCAGAGAAATTTATACGAACGGTCAGATTAGTTGAAATATATATTTCCCCTAATTAAAATCTTTTTCGCTATCTGCTAAAAGAAACTTTGGAGCCGGCTGATAGTATTAGGCGAAGTTGCACGTTCGCAGATCGCATCTTCCCCTGCACTAAGGTAATCCCAGTTTTTCCTTCAGCAGCAAGGGCGTAAACAGCTGTTCTCATTACGTAACACAAACACCCCACCTACGCAATGTTTGCTTCTAAATTTTACTCTTCTTCTTCTTCTCTCCCCCCCCCCACGTTTCGTATCGAAAATTTACGTTTGTTTCTGCATGGTTGAGTTATCTCCTATCCTCAAGCCCATTTCCGGTTTTTTTTATAGCCGAAACTGAACTCAAACCGCAGATTCTGACAAAAGCATTGCTAGCTCTCTCAGCCTCTCATAAACGAGCCTTTATTAAACGCTCAAAACCCCCTAGCATCATGCCTCCTCGCTTATTCTACGACCCAAGCAGTCCTGCATACAGATGGTAATAAAACGCATACCAATTTTTTAGCATCTTGAAGATGTACAGCCCCTCTCACCTTTCACTCCCCCCTCCCCTCCAAAAAAAAGTCAGAAATTGGTTGTAGCTTGCCTGAGAGTACAAATTACATTCACTAATTTTCGCACATTTGGCTTCAGTGGTTCCCCAGTTGAATCAGTCGGGCAAACACATCAAAACGAAAAACTTCATCTGAAAACTGCAAATTTGTCAAAGCGCACTGGAAAATGGTTTCAGTTCTGTGCAAAAGCAACTGCAACTGTTAAAGGCCATTTATCGTCGTCGCGCTGAGCGTCGTCGATTGGCCATAACAACCGGATCGATCCCTTGAACGACCAGTATTATACGACCCGTCGAATTTCGCGAATTGCTTCTATCGTACTGCAGGGATAAATTTCTTAAATGAAGTTTTTCGAATACGACTGACGATGCAATGTGCTGATTTGTTAATCTGCGCTCAACAGTCATGCAATATCGATAGTGGTAGTACTGATATCAGCAGTATTAGTCTTAACAGTAGACACCATACAGTTATCATTGATATTTCCCAACAGTCTAATGCACATTGAAATCGTTGAAGTTTTACGATACTTATACGGTGTATCGTGGTGATAAAGAAACATTCAACTCGTCGAATATTAATTTCCATAAACGATCAACAATGAAATGAGCAGATAATGGAAATGTTTGCAAGCTCAACGACAATAACACAATGCATGCGATCCGATAAAAAATCAAATGTCAAAAAGTCGAAAAAATAGCTACTGCCAACACCGACTCATTCAAAATGAAAATAATTTTGATGACAGTCGCTAACCAAACAGGGGGAATTCATTGAGTGAAAGAAAAGAGGAAATCTCAAACGAAAACAACTTTCTGGGCAAAACTGTGAAGGACAAGTTCTTGAACCAAATATTCGGAAAAGTCTTCAGCGCTGATGGAGTCGTTGGCGCAAAATTGTGAACAATTAGTCTCTTGCGACTCGCGGACCTTGGGTACATACCTGCGAAAGTCATATGGAACAAGTTTCTGCAAACAATTTTAGAATCATCGAAAAAGGATGGAGGAGAGAGCAGAATAAGACCGATACGAGATAATTTTCGAGAAAGAACTCCAATACGTATATTTTTCGACACAACAAGCCGTCCATGCATCTCCGTATTCAGCCACAGCCAATTTCGTCACTTTAGAAGCAGTTATGAGTACCGCTAAATTTAAAAATCTCCTCAAAAAATATTGCTGCATGATGAGATCAGCAATGGTGGGTGGCATGCACTGTTGAATGATCCGAACCGAGCCGGTAATTCCTGCAAAATTCCAATCGATTTTCTAACATATGTGGTAGCAGCGGTGATATTATGAGGACAGTCAAGCGTTACGAGAATGAATTTAAATAATAACTCAAATATCCATATACTGGGTGGAACAAAAGAGAAGAAAAGGTACACATTTAAGTGGCTTAATTTAAAAATGAGTGATGCTGGTTCGCCTTTAAACGCTCCCACTAAGGATTCTGCGCTGTCGTCAATCCTTTAGGGATTCAAAGAATGGTACAGATATTGCTATTTTCTCTAATGATCGCTTGAACATTCGGCGACAAATGTTCAACAAAAAAAAAAACAGAAAATAACCTGCCATCATTCCCTGCAGAACGGTCTAAACAATTAAAAGGAACTGATTCAAGAATCCCCTCTCAAGGCCCCTAAAATATAAGGAAAGGTATTTCGTTGGCGTAAGCCAAAAATAAAAACAAACGTAGAATGACGTCTTTTACACGCAATAATAATGGAGGGCACCTTCACGCGTAAACAGTTGTACCTCCGTAGTGATGACACCGGAATGTCATCATATAAAAGCGTATTGCGGTAAAATATGTAATTCAAAAATTTTGCCAACACCATATTCGGCTCTGGCAAAGAGCAAGCAGGAAAAAAGCTTAGATGTAAATCGTTTCCTTGTAAATTCGTTGGGTACATATTACAAATCAGCGATACGCACAGACAAAAATGAATGATTCTAATGCGCTCGGTGAAGAAATTTAAAAGCTTTAAAAAATGTGAGACTACCAGAATATCTTCAACGGCTTGATATCGATGTTTTAAAATCCGATAAGCACTGTGCATTTACCGAATTAAAAGTACCCCTGTTACGGAAAAAAGTGAAAAAAAAGCATACATAAGCGTGACACTCCCGGCACATTTCTAATTTAACCATCGCCTAAAATCGTAATTTTTTGACGCCGACAACTGCAGTAGTTAATGGGATCGTTCTCGTCACTGTTCCGTCCGCGATATTTTCGTAAAAACGTGACTACAATGGAACCATACAATTATTACTTATTAGCCAAAGTCCCAACCCCTGGCATCAAGCTCATTTTACAGAAAAAAATATTATGCCAGCTTGCCACAGGTCAGCTTATCGCCATAATAGCCTTTCTAGTTATAAGTGGTTCCACCACAAGTAACACATCAAAACGGTACTTCAAAAGCATATTAAAGGCAGTACGATACACATCCATTCATATTGCTATTGCCTACCTGTCTGTCCTAGTCAATAAGAGATCAATGAAAATGTTGCAGAAAAATTTCTACAAGAAAACGCCAACATTTGAGAAACCGAAAAATGAAACAGCAAAATTAACATGAAGATCACAGCAGCACGGCAACCGTACCAATAAAAACAACTACAAACGTAAATACATGAGCAACATAACACCAATATGTGATCATAGACTTATGAGGGTCGACCACAAGGATTCAGATATGCAGTTGGAGCGAACGATGGCGCAAACATTGTACTCGGACCGGGCTGCACTGAAGGATCGACTCCACCGTAAAAATTGGCCCTCTAAAAACAGAAGTAATAGCTGCATGTTTAACAGCCTTAAACAAACACGCTCCTAATGCTTCTTTTGACGTATTCAGTGAGCTGCTGGTAGTGCATCAAAACAAAAATTTGTTGGTGGTGTTGTGCTCAACATCAACTCAAGCAACCTGGCTTAAGTGATTCTTGACTTACGAAAACAAAAGTTCGAAATTTCGGTCTGCACTTTTCAGATTCATGGACCCCTTGCCCTATTCGTATTGGATGCATCACAAAACTGATATTGTTCGTCGAAAATTTTCAGCATTCCTCCTTAATGAATACAACGATAACGCGGTTGGATTCTGAATGAAAAAACAAACAACTTTCACACTTCGGTCAGTCATTTTGTGATGCGGGTACCGTCAAAGTGGAGGCAATCGTTCGTGAAAACACCAATAACTGTTCATACTTGATGTGTTCAATTTGATGCCTAACTGTTTAAAAATTTTTATATATTAAATTTAATGTTAAAGCAAATAAACATAGAAAGAGGTATCGACAAGCTAAACTGCGAAGCGAAAGAGGGTGGGAGGAGAGGGGGAAAGGGCTGCAAATAAATAAATACATTTACGCTTTCCATTTCAATAATGCATTCGCAGAAGTTTTGCTTACCCGATGATTTTTTCATTCTCGGCGAACATGTAAAAGTGTGAAACAATAATGAAACATTTATGAACGCCAGAGCTAATACTTGCTCGAATTTCACCACGTCACCGACGATTCAAATTATAAGCAACTTGGATATAGAATTTCTGTATTGACAGCTTAATGTTTCTATGTGCGGCTGGCACTACTATTGAAACTGTGTGTGACCTCTGGCAATGGAAAGCATAACGAAGCAGCCGGGTTTTGAGCACGGGTCTCTCGCTCACCGGATGAGGGCTCTATTTTCTGAATGTAGAGCTCGTAAGCGACAGACCCAGATTCGACTCCGGGCCGCTCCGTTATGCTTTTTCACTGCCAGAGGTCACACATAGCATAAGCTAACTAAAACAACTAGGAGCAATGTGGGACCACGCATTCATTAAACGACAATAAATTCCAGTAAAGCTAGTGTTTTCTTACTCCACACAATGTATCATATAAAAACAGCATTTAGCTAAACGACCAATTGTTGCACAACACTTAAAACACCACCTTTCGCATACTTAAAGCAACCTACCTGACCAAGATGCATTGCGCTCTCTTGAGCTAACGCATCCAGAACTGACTGGATCACATTCGTGGCTGCAATATATGAAGGCATTCCAAACCCATGCGTCACCTTAAAAGAAGCGATGATCATTAAAGCTCAATAGGTCTCAAACAAAAATACGTTTAAATTAAAGAATTATGAGACATTGACTAAATAAGAGATAAGGGCGCCCTGCATGACTTGTTTCACTGAATAAAAATGAAATATGCTTAAATAAAGTAAAACTTATGTAGGATAACAAGACGAATTCTAAAAAAAAGCAACAGCAGTTAGCCTTTTGATTCACTTCATAGCAACCTGCATTCCATAAATACGTCGAGATATTTCGTCCTCAAAAATCGAAAACGGGTTCAAACGCTGAATAATAGCAAATTTGTCGCTATGTTAAAGAGATCGACGGTAAGCAAATGTTCACATATAATGAAAGCATTATGCGGTGAAGTCAACGAGTGAAAAAGATTTCTCAGATTCAAATCTTTTGTATGCTGGTCATTTGCGAAATGTTTCACAGGAGCAAGCGCCCACGATAAGATCAACCAAAAAGAAAAAGAAAAAGAAAATCAACCCGAAGAAAGAAACTAACGCAAGAGAAATTATATAAGCCATTTTGGAGAGACTTATCCAATGTTGGCGGATGATTTTCACGTCCATGTATTGGGCTCTTATCCTCACGAAAAATTTGTGCCAACTCTCCGAGCACTCGTCTATAAAAAACGATTATACCAATTTTCATGTCATTACCCGCAACAACGGATGTTTCCTTCCCACATGATTACACAATCGTCATGAGCGGAACAAAGATATGAAGCAGATGCAGCGAGGTCAAGCGCAAGACGGGCCAGAAACGTAGGGTACCACTTCTCTTCTTGATTAAGAAATGATTTATTTTAAAACAGAAAAGAAAAGAAAAAAGGGTGAAACGACAGACGCAATAAAAGAATCCTGTTTCTTATCATTAAGCAAAACATGCACCCCAGATGTCAATGACTTCTATAGAATGACCGTCAAAAAAATGCCTCAAAATGTCATGAAAAGTTCCAAACAAATGCGCACCTATGACACGTTAACGAAAATATTGCAACAGAAGCTGTAGTAATTAAAAAACTGAATAAGTTTCTCTCCTAGTATATCAGTCAGTTTTGCCGCCGATTGCGCTGATCATCGAACGGTAGAAGGTACATCGAAACTTTGGTAAGAAGATGCGAATAGTTAGAAGTAATGAATCGAGAGGGAGCGGGGGAGGAGAAAGGCAAAGCGAGGTGGGGGAGGGAGAAGGAAAGGCAAAGAAAGAGAGAGGGGGAGGGGTAAAGAAGGAGGCGTTGTTGTTGTACTGATAAATGTAGATCGGTTCCTTTGTAAGCACAGTGACTGTGACACCATTTTCTGTCGAGCGATCTCAACGTAAAACTAAATCTAAAGAAGTGCTATTGGACTTCGGCATTCTAGTTTCGATATTACTGAACCGATTCAACGAAATGGAAATATTGAACCTTGTATGATCGATCATGATAAGAAGACTTTGCGGTTCTTCAGATGATAGCCTTCTGAGTAGTGTCTGAGCACAGTTTCGAACCGGAAAATGCCTTCTGGTCGCTTCATCAAGATCTATTGCCATCTGTTGTGTTTCTTCTGCAAAACCGTACGATATCGTCTGCTTTCTTCAACAAAACTGTCGATATTTCAGTTCTCTACAACTCCGAAACACAGAAAAGGATTTTTTAAATTAAAATTTTAAGCGCTCTCATGGCTTTTGAATAAGATAGTTCGTGCAAAATCTTCAATCAAACTTTACGAATGAAGCAATGGTGAAATCGCGTAACAAACTCAACTGATTATAGTTTTTCTTGAAAAAGATGCAATTTTCCACAAACGTAATTTTATAATGGTGATGCAAAATTTGGTCCAATCATGGTTTTTTAAGGTTACTGAGCTAGCAAGACGTTACTTAGGTCTAACAGCTCCGAATGTTTAGCTAATGCGGGTAACCCTCAGTCTGCAAACGATGGAACTGCACGAATCGAATGATAAAGTTAAGCCGCATCATTCTTTTAATGTGTATTTGAAACGAAAAAATCCATAAGGTATCATATGACTTATTTTTATTTCTAGCAGTTCTGTCTTTAGTTAGACACCAAACGAGTCGAAACCCGAACGATTGTTGTCAGACTGCGAAAAAGACATCGACCGATCTACATACAAACTGCCAACTTAAATGGACGGCACTAAGGACAACACTGATCGAACGACGGTTGCATCGAATGAATGGAAATGACAAAGTTACTGCTTCAAAACGACATGTAGGAGAAGATGAAAAAAGAGTAGCCCTTCCCCTCCCTCTGCCTCCAGAAAGATGTCATTTTTATAAGGTTGG
>JPKZ01000317.1:396609-415151 GCA_000803305.1 Toxocara canis | reverse complement strand
CCCCACTCTTTTTGCTTACTCTTTCCTTAGAAGAATGATACAGGCGACTTAAATGAAGTTTTTGTCACCGATGCGTTTATAGATTCTAAAACCATTAAACATTGGCGGTAAGTGACTGCACTGAGGATAAACATAAGAAGAAAATATGTTGCAAAAATTTAGCGATTCAGTGAATCGATTAGATATTTATAGTCAGGCGGATCGACACTTTTTATGACTGCACGATGGAGGAAATTCGAAATGGAATTTAAAAGCACTTCGACTTTTAATTCGTTTTTTTCTACTTTTTTTTGTTATGGTGAGTGAAAACAGTATGTGCAAGAGGATCCAAACCCTCTTCGACTTTCTATTTTGTGGGCTTTTGTCTAGCCGATCAGCCGGTCACATTCTACTTTGTGCCACATGATTTCGTTACCAGTGATCATGAGTCGTACAAACGGAACCATACAATGAAGCATTCATCAGATATAGTTTAAGTCGAAATGCCTGTTAAATTAGCGAGCGTTTCGCCTACAATTTTCCATATTGCGGGATTATGATATTTGCATATTTGTGCACAGCAAACTGCAGACGCCGTTTGTGATGTTTAGAGTTTGTTTCTTCTAACTAACGAGTAGTAGTCCCAACAGATAAAGGATATTTCGATTTTTTTGCTCAATACCTTAATCTTTTTGTCGACAGTCGGTGCGCGAGTTACTTATTTGAATTTATCAGCGGTTTCATTATTTGACCAAGTTCAGAGACTGCAACAGTCGAATCGATGCGCAAATTTGAAAAGCATTTTTTCGAGGTTTTATGTTATTTTGGAAAGTTTTTGAAAAATTATAGTATGCAAATGAATTGATTCGTACCTTGTTTCGCATGAAGAGCTTCATCAGTATTTGAGTGCAAAAATGTTGACGATGTGCATCATGTGGTTTTTTTTTTCTGTTGTATTGTGCCGTAAACTTTCAAGTGAAGACAGTTGAGCCCTTCTAAGTTAATTATTGAATTTGGAAGGGGTCCAAATGTGAGGTTTTTAATGAAGAGCTTTGTATGTTAGAGGGAGGAGGGGGAGATTAAAGAGGAGACTAAATTCGGAAAAGAGACTTGTGTGAACTCCCGTTTCCAGACCTGAGGAGAGAAGGGAGAGTTAAATTTGAGGGAAGCTGTATTGGGGGGTAGGGGTGAGGGGTGGCAGAATTTATGCCAAGTGGTACTTTGCTGCTAAATGTGACTAATTAACGTTTGCAGATTCAGAGAGTTTGCCTGCACATGAAGGCATATGGGGTACAGGCGTATTCACTGCTTACGAATTGAAAACTCTTACAAGGCGTAAGTCTATACATTGTTCCTTAAACACCGCATTCCCTTACGTAGAATGCCAACGTTTCTGCTTTTTTTTTTCGGCCTCCAGAGATAGTCTGTGTTAGATTTAATATGAAGTATATTTCAAGTGACAGTTCGTTTTCTCAAAGTTTATGTTGGGAGGCCTGAATCGGTCATACTTTGGAGACGAAGAGTCGCAGGAAAAAAAAATAAAGGCACATATGAGCGTTTATCGGCCAGTGGGGAGGCGCTCCGTCCGCTGTTCTGGAAGTTTTTTTTTGACGCAGCTGATACCCTCGAGGAATGATGAAAATGTTTTCGTTACTTTAGTACATTCATATTGCATTTGAAAAGCTCGCTTTTCAAAACGCAGCAATCTTCTCTGACCTCATTGTGTTGATGAGTGGCATAGTCGGATAATGCATTTTTTGGGGTGTGGGAGAGGGGGAGGGGGTCAAGTCGTTGGTATGTGACGTTAACAAAACTTTCATAGAGATTTTACAAAAATTGGCAGGAAAAGATGCGTTAATGGCAGCTTTGATCGTAAAACGCTAGCGATTTTTAGGCATCGGTGAGGGGCATATCCCATAAGTTCAAGTGCGTTTAATTTCTTCATGTAGGGGCGTATTTTTTGTTATCGCAAAGGCATTGCTTGCCTCTTGCCTGAAAGTCAAGCAATTAAACATTTTTGGCCGGCCCGAAGTTATGGCAGGGCAGGGTGAGCGCAAGGTGAAGTTGCGTGTGCTGTGAAAGGATGTGGACGATTAACACTGTATTCAGAGTTTTGGCAACAAATGTAAGGGTTCCCTTGTCTCCCCCTCCCCTCCTGTTCACATCATTTAGAGAGAGGAATTTCCGTTCGCCTTCCTCCATCCTCCTCTCCTTCCGCTGCACTCGAATCTGGCTTCTTGCATATGGCACCAAGCAGAGAAATCAGTGAGTGATAAATGGTTGGTCCGTTTGGACAGCGTGAAAGTTTATTCAGCGTTCCAACCATTATCCGTTGTCAAACATATGAGCGTCGACAGAATTCAGGTGACGCGGAAGGGGAGAGGGAGATGGAATTGGGATCAGGATGCTGGGATTACAGTGTGGAGGCTGGTGGAATCTCGTTGTTGCCTCCATTGTCCCGGAGGTAAGGCTCATTCATAATATACCTTGATTACCTAGGAACCGAGTAGTTTTTTTCACTGCGCAAAAAACGCCTTATCTCCTTGATGTAGAGAGAGGAATGGCATGCTTAATTGTAGGTCTCTAGGCTATAGAATATTAGTTAAGATTGATTGCATGTTTTTTCAGCATCAATTCTAACGATGGTAAACGGACAAGTTCATATCCCACGAGGGGTGATCCCGCACAAAGAGGAGCCATACAGTGATGTTGGTTGGCAATCACCTGGCGATGTGACTCATATCGACTCGCCACCTCCACCACCGCGACATTCCATCACATCACACTCTTCACATATCAGCTCTGCTTCTGGTTTGAACGTTCAGCATCCTTCTTTCTTCTCCGTTCTTTCGCAGTGGATGGGGTTTTTATCAGGTTTTAACACGATAGACAGCACCTGTTCATGTAAGCTGTCCTGAGTTCAAACTCGGAACAAATAAAGTTCCAAGCTCTAGGTTGTTGTCGATGAAAAATGAAGGATATGAGTAAGCGTCTAAAAATCAAGAATACTGACTGAGCGTTTCAAAATTAAGAATATTGACTAGGCGTCTACGACAATAATGAGCTTTAAGCTGATATTTCGACACTTCACATTTAGTGCACATGAGAAGAGAAACTGTGCTAGTCTGCTTTAATAATAGTACTGTTTACTCCGTTCATATTTTGGTCATCAGCAAGGTTCAGTTATGCTGGTCCATACAAAACAGCATTAGACCATAACGCTTTATCTTATCTAGCGTAATGACATCTAATCGGATTCATACTTCATTAACAATAGACCGTCCGTTTTTTCTTTGGCTGCGATTTTATAGATTGTTTATCGATGAGATTAAAAGAGGAGAATGCTGGAGAGCAACATTGAGAGTGAGCTGTTAAGGAATGGAAGCAGGTCCATCAACATCGGTAAGGACATCACACAGTGGGCCATCGAGCAGTCTAACAAAAGTTTATGCAGTAGCACCCCCTCAGATTGGAGCAATGGTTACGATACCTCCTGCGACTGCCACTCAAACCACCAACAGATCTGCCTTCCAACAAAGTATACGCCTTAATGCTGACGTATGTTCATTTTCACATTTCGGCGGTCTGATTTGTGGTCTGCATCAGTGCTTGTTGATCAATGAGCAATTTACTTTGCTTAAGAAACTTTGACACTGTTTGATGGCATGGTGAATCTGTTGCAGCGAGAGTTATATAGGTAATTTTCGACAGACACATAAGGGTTCTTGGGTTTTCGCTCATTCTAATCGTTGAATAACATCTTATAATGAAACATATTCCGATGCATGAAACGAATGGAGTATTGAAAGGGTTAATCAACACAGACTAAATTAATGATCGTTGTCGAATTGCAGCTGAAAAAAAAACAGACAAACAAAAGTTCGGAGAAATTAGCGACAGTCTTGCCGAATAGGTTTCGGATATGCGAGAAGAACTGAAATCGGGAGCCAATTTCTGCTTTTACTTCGAGCTTCTGCCATCTGAACCTGTTCTGTATGCCCTTCTCCAGCTTGCCATCTGAACCGGTTCTGTATGCCCTTGCCGAATAGGTTTCGGATATGCGAGAAGAACTGAAATCGGGAGCCAATTTCTGCTTTTACTTCGAGCTTCTGCCATCTGAACCGGTTCTGTATGCCCTTGCCGAATAGGTTTCGGATATGCGAGAAGAACTGAAATCGGGAGCCAATTTCTGCTTTTACTTCGAGCTTCTGCCATCTGAACCGGTTCTGTATGCCCTTGCCGAATAGGTTTCGGATATGCGAGAAGAACTGAAATCGGGAGCCAATTTCTGCTTTTACTTCGAGCTTCTGCCATCTGAACCGGTTCTGTATGCCCTTGCCGAATAGGTTTCGGATATGCGAGAAGAACTGAAATCGGGAGCCAATTTCTGCTTTTACTTCGAGCTTCTGCCATCTGAACCGGTTCTGTATGCCCTTGCCGAATAGGTTTCGGATATGCGAGAAGAACTGAAATCGGGAGCCAATTTCTGCTTTTACTTCGAGCTTCTGCCATCTGAACCGGTTCTGTATGCCCTTGCCGAATAGGTTTCGGATATGCGAGAAGAACTGAAATCGGGAGCCAATTTCTGCTTTTACTTCGAGCTTCTGCCATCTGAACCGGTTCTGTATGCCCTTGCCGAATAGGTTTCGGATATGCGAGAAGAACTGAAATCGGGAGCCAATTTCTGCTTTTACTTCGAGCTTCTGCCATCTGAACCGGTTCTGTATGCCCTTGCCGAATAGGTTTCGGATATGCGAGAAGAACTGAAATCGGGAGCCAATTTCTGCTTTTACTTCGAGCTTCTGCCATCTGAACCGGTTCTGTATGCCCTTGCCGAATAGGTTTCGGATATGCGAGAAGAACTGAAATCGGGAGCCAATTTCTGCTTTTACTTCGAGCTTCTGCCATCTGAACCGGTTCTGTATGCCCTTGCCGAATAGGTTTCGGATATGCGAGAAGAACTGAAATCGGGAGCCAATTTCTGCTTTTACTTCGAGCTTCTGCCATCTGAACCGGTTCTGTATGCCCTTGCCGAATAGGTTTCGGATATGCGAGAAGAACTGAAATCGGGAGCCAATTTCTGCTTTTACTTCGAGCTTCTGCCATCTGAACCGGTTCTGTATGCCCTTGCCGAATAGGTTTCGGATATGCGAGAAGAACTGAAATCGGGAGCCAATTTCTGCTTTTACTTCGAGCTTCTGCCATCTGAACCGGTTCTGTATGCCCTTGCCGAATAGGTTTCGGATATGCGAGAAGAACTGAAATCGGGAGCCAATTTCTGCTTTTACTTCGAGCTTCTGCCATCTGAACCGGTTCTGTATGCCCTTGCCGAATAGGTTTCGGATATGCGAGAAGAACTGAAATCGGGAGCCAATTTCTGCTTTTACTTCGAGCTTCTGCCATCTGAACCGGTTCTGTATGCCCTTGCCGAATAGGTTTCGGATATGCGAGAAGAACTGAAATCGGGAGCCAATTTCTGCTTTTACTTCGAGCTTCTGCCATCTGAACCGGTTCTGTATGCCCTTCTCCAGCTTCCCTAACCATCTGTTTTTTTTTTCACTCCCACTTCAAATATCATTACAATTTTATAAACTGACATCATTTCAGAGGTGGCGTTGATTTTAGCAATAGAAATGATCGCATAATGAAGGGAGGAATGGCTTTTAGCTGGTTGTGTGCCCCCGCTGTTTCATGATAGGGCAGCCAGCTACAGTCTGGCTTTTTAGTGATGTTGTCTTTAGTTCTCGAACTACATTGTCCCGTACTGTTCTGTTCCGTGATGCAGGATGGAGTGGAATTGTTGAAACCCTGCATAGGATGACTGCGCAACGAGGAGGGTGTAGAGGGAGGAGGAGAGAGAGGGAGGACAAGGCGGCTATATTTTTCAAGAATCTTTATAAACTTGCAGGAGGGCAGTAATTCGGGGAGTTACATTCTGGTGCGATTTTCCGAATTCAGCAAATCTGAAGTTTCGTTGCTGCACATTTCGAGAAGAGTTTCTACTGCAACCTGCAGTGGGGAAAATTTTTTCCACAACCTGATTGGCATGTCGTAACTCCCGTAATGTACGTCGCGGACATATCGAAGATCTTGAAGTTGAAAATCGAAAGTGGAATCTGAGCTCCAGAAGACGAGATTTCTGTGATTTTGCAGTGGGAGTTCTGTAAGAACCTTACCCTTTGCATACGCTAGATGATGAGTGTTCGTATGATAACAAAGGAAAGGAAAATGTTGACAAGAAGCTCTCTGATCCCCATTCACGAAATTTTCCTACCGGTTTTGAAACTTTTTGACTTGCTATACTGTGACTACACTTACTTTCAAAGATTCCATCTTGCACAATCCTATACGGCGTCGACCAACAATTCACAGTTGACATTTCCGTGTTTCTTAATGAACCTTGGCATAAATGCCTAGGAGGTACTTTCTGATGCGACCTTCCGGGCTTGGCAAGGCCGAAATTTTATTGGTTTTTTGACGTCCTCTCACGCGTCATTCTTTTCAATCCGAATTTCAGACAGCTTACTACTTGACCGGCACTGGAAGAGATTCCTTTAGAAGTCGGGATGCATTACAGCCATCGAAAACGAAGGTGGCATTGACATTGAGTAGCTGCCATCAAGGTCAAAATGTGACAGTATGATTACAAATGGCTCAGCATTTGGAAAACTGAGCTGCGTTCTGCGATCTAAGCAATGGGCTTTTCCACAGTTGATGGCCAATGGCTAATTAGAACTCCCGAGGACGGAGGTGAGTGGTCTGTTTTGCTGGTATAGGCCACATGATTTGTGGTTGAGATTGCAGATCGATGAGCCACTGGAGAAGCGAAGTCGGCATGCGTCGAGGGATAGTGTGGGGAGTGTGAACGAGGAGGTGCATCAGCTGGTGGGCAGTCGAGTGGTGGGCCAGCCGATTCACGTGCACATAAAACGCGACGCCAACTCTTCAGCTCCTAGCACCGCGTCGACCGTTGGTGCGGTTATGAAGTTCGTTTTCAATCCCGATTCATGTTTTTCTCAAATACGCACTCTTTGTTCGGCATACCAAAACTTTTAAATGTTTATTTTTTTTTGATTCTTACCCCACCATCTGAAATGCCGGCCTGTTGCTGGTCACTTACACACATGTAAGTAGTTAACACCAAAATAAAGAATTCCCCTGCCGACTGTGATTTTTGAAAGGAATCCAACCTCACAATACAACTATATCTTTCCACCGAACTCTCGAGACGCACTAGTCGATCACTAGTTGACAACCAATCGATGCCATAGAAGCGCTGTAGATGGTGAGATTGCCGTCACAAATTCCTCGGAATTCGTTAACACTTGTGTTCGTACGAGCTTGACGATGGTTAATGTTGTAGGTAAAGTGATTACAGTAGCAGCAAATATGAGATGTTGGCAGTCCAACGTGCCTCGTATGAAGCTGCTTGCTTTGCGTTCTCTCAAGCCTAACGCACACACACACAACTCATTCTTTGCCCACATTGTATGATGTTGTAGGGGCGGGACGAGAGGAGGGAGTAAAGTGATTACAGTAGCAGCAAATATGAGATGTTGGCAGTCCAACGTGCCTCGTATGAAGCTGCTTGCTTTGCGTTCTCTCAAGCCTAACGCACACACACACAACTCATTCTTTGCCCACATTGTATGATGTTGTAGGGGCGGGACGAGAGGAGGGAGTAAAGTGATTACAGTAGCAGCAAATATGAGATGTTGGCAGTCCAACGTGCCTCGTATGAAGCTGCTTGCTTTGCGTTCTCTCAAGCCTAACGCACACACACACAACTCATTCTTTGCCCACATTGTATGATGTTGTAGGGGCGGGACGAGAGGAGGGAGTAAAGTGATTACAGTAGCAGCAAATATGAGATGTTGGCAGTCCAACGTGCCTCGTATGAAGCTGCTTGCTTTGCGTTCTCTCAAGCCTAACGCACACACACACAACTCATTCTTTGCCCACATTGTATGATGTTGTAGGGGCGGGACGAGAGGAGGGAGTAAAGTGATTACAGTAGCAGCAAATATGAGATGTTGGCAGTCCAACGTGCCTCGTATGAAGCTGCTTGCTTTGCGTTCTCTCAAGCCTAACGCACACACACACAACTCATTCTTTGCCCACATTGTATGATGTTGTAGGGGCGGGACGAGAGGAGGGAGTAAAGTGATTACAGTAGCAGCAAATATGAGATGTTGGCAGTCCAACGTGCCTCGTATGAAGCTGCTTGCTTTGCGTTCTCTCAAGCCTAACGCACACACACACAACTCATTCTTTGCCCACATTGTATGATGTTGTTTTGGGCGATTTTAACGCAATACGTATAGACTTTGCCTGTTAACTTCACTGTTATCAAGCGCTTGAATTTTTTTTACCGGAGGCTTTTCTTTGCGTATTCGTGCAACTATAGGAAGTATAGTGTTATAAAACTGGTCTTTACCTATAGAAGGGATTACGGGTTTGAATGTTATGGTGTAGTAGAACAGTAGTGGTGACTACTGAATTGAATCTTTTATATTTAGTCTTGGTCTTTTTCAACATCTCCCATTTGTATGACAGGTATGATAGAGGGTGGGCGGGCGTATTTGAAGCTTAACAAGATGCTGGTTGAGAAATATTAATTTTTCTCTCCATCATTCACATACTTAAGAATGCACTTCTACATGCAATGTGGAAATTGTTTTGAGCCCTCTATTTGCCTTCTTTGTCCATAGCAAAATATCATACCTTACAAGAAAACGTCTGCGATCTCTGCGTTGATAGTGTTTTTGGAGCACATCATGTGAAGGCGTACCTCTGTTCTCGAGCAAAATGTCGCATTTACCTAACAATTTTTCGACATGTTTTCTAAAGAAATATGCCACCACTACATTCCTCCTCTTTGTCTCATATTTTTTAAAATTTATCTTTCTCGCCAGCATATCTCGGTGCTATGTTGTGAGAACAAACACATTTTTGCCAGTTCATTTTAAATAGTCGGGAAATTTTAATTTCTATTTCTAATTTAAATAATCGGAAAAAAATTATTAAATAATCCAGCACTGTTGTGTATTGTCAGCCGATTAGCTTAGCCGGTAACGTGTGCAAGGCAGTCGGCTCTTTCGTAAAAGGTCGGGTTGTCATTCATTTTCTCAAACTAGGTTTTTCTCCTGTGTTTTCTTCTGAGTTATTCGCATTTTGCTTGAGGGTTTTATTTTTGAAGATTGTTATAGAAGCGCCATGTAACATATTGCTTCGAACGAAACTCGCAGCGGCCATTAACTTCACTCTTTTTAAAGGAGGAGTTGCATATGTGGAGGGGTAGTTTTTGATACGATTAGGGGACAAGGTGTTCAAGTGGAAAGCTTTATTTGGGTGCAATATGATATTTTAGATGTCAAGTACGGTTTTGTTATAGGAGGATTGTGGTTCAGTCCAATCGAGAGGGCTCTGGTTTTACACATATGGCGACCACAAGGTATTTTCCATACACATGTATATGTATATATATACGTATGTATCTATATATACCTATGTATATATACATGTACATAGGTATATATACGTAGGTAAGCAGTAGAACAGAAGACGAGTTTGAAAAAATGCAAACGACAGCTAATACTTTACAAATCGCAGCTGTCAGCGTTAAGGAACAAGGATGGTGAACCAGTTAAGAGCAGAAAAGGAATGGAGGATATATGCAAAGAGTTCTACACAGATCTCTTCGCTTCTAAAGTTAACGTTCCAGAACCTCACATTCCGGCACGATCTCAAGAAGTTCTGCCAGTCCTGATCAGTGAAGTTAGACGGGCCGCATCCAGATGGAGGTCGACAAGGTTCCAGGCAAAGACGGCCTGACAATAAAAGTACTAAAGAGTGGAGGATACAAGATATTGAAGGAGCTAGCTCGCTGATTCACCCGCAATTTGGTAATGCAGAAGATACCGGCAAAATGGAAGGAATCAAAGACAACCATGCTTCACAAAAAGGGCGAGAAAGAATCATTACATAATTACCGCCCCATAAGCCTGTTGTCACAGGTCTACAAGCTGTTCATGAAGGTAATCAGTAACACATTATCCTTTCAACTAGACGGACAGCAGCCGAGAGAACAAGCTGGATTCAGAAGAAACTTCAGTGTTGTAGACCATTTATTTACGATAGATGAAATATTAGAAAAATGCAATGAATATAAACTGCCGTTATGCATAGCGTTTGTGGACTACGAAAAGGCTTTTGATAGTGTCGAAATCAATGCGGTGCTCCAAGCTTTAGTCGATCAAGGAATCAGTTCGGAATATGTTAGTCTGCTGAAGGAAGCAAACTTTGGCTGCAGCACGGAAATAACGTTATTTGACAGAGCAGACAGGATACCTCTGAGAAGACGAGTAAAGCAAGGTGACACCATTTCGCCGAAATTATTTACGGCCTGCTTGGAAATGGTGATGAGGAAGATTAAATGGAAAGGTGGAATCGTTATCGATGACGAAAAATTAAACCACCTTAGATTCGCAGACGACACCGTGACGTTTGCATCAAGCAGCACCGAATTGACACAGATGCTGCGAGAACTTGAGAATCGAAGCAAGAAAGTTGGATTAACAGTGAATCCATAGAAGACGAAATACGTGCGCAGCAATCCGCAAAATGGTGCACAAATATAACTACGACGAGGACTCATCGAGGAAGTGGATCATTTCATCTATCTTGGCCAGGAAATAAACATACGCCACGATATGAGTGGAGAGATTTCCAGAAGAATACGAGCTGGTTGGAATTGTTTCGCAGACATGAAAGAAGTTTTGACAGCCAAAATCGATCCAGATATACGAGCTAAAATTTTTCATACCACCGTCGTCAAAACAATGACTTACGGAAGTGAAACGTGGTCTCTTATAAAAACGGAAAAGAAACGTTTAGCAGTGGCGGAAAGAGCCATGGAAAGAAGGATGTTGCGTATCTCACTGAGGGACCACATAACCAACGATAAAATACGCAACGAAACAAAAATAGCTGATGTTAATGAGGAATGCTGGAGGATCAAACTTCGATGGGCAGGACATGTAGCCCGCATACGCGACAACAGATGGACAAAGAAAATATACCAATGGTATCCGCGTGATATCAAGCGAGCACCAGGACGACCTCCAATGAGATGGGCTGACGAAATACGGAAAGTGGGAGGACCTCTGTGGCAGCGGCTTGCCGCGAACAGAGAGAGATGGAAACGGAAAGTTGGACGACTTCACCGGTCGCGAAAGTATGTTGCTGATAGCGGGACCAGGTAATCCAGGTAATATATACATATGCACATACATATGTATATGTATGCACATATGTTTATATATGTATATACAAACATACATATAATACATGATGTTGAATGTTATTCGTATACGACAGTGAGAATTAAAATATTTGAGAGGCGAAAGGAAGGGTTGAATAATGCAAATAAGTTCGACTGATAACTTTAAACATTCTGCGTTATGCTTGAATGCTGTCAAGTTCTGCGTTACAGTGCGAATTTGTTTCTAAAATTGTAACAAAACTTTATTAACGTTCCTTTTAAAATTATCTGCCAGACTTTTGTGGACTGACAGAGAAACTCGCACTGCACTGCCACTCTTGCTTCCTTCCACCCCCAAGACCCGCTCTTGGTCTCCCTTTCCCAACCCTTGTCGTTCCATTTCATCTCTCCCATTCTAAATCCTCCGTCATTGTTCGCTGGTGTGTCATGTTGAAACGGCACTTGAGTACTGGGGTACTTAAACAGCTGTGATTTCATCGTTCTCGCCATCGATGCAGCTGGCAATTTTTCCATCTGTCGCTCTTCTGAGCTCGCCGCATCCGAGCAATTCCATATAGACGTCGCAGCGGATCTTTCCATCTTACCTGGTAGTAAATGCTTTGCCTGGTAGTACTTCGCCTGGTGGGCAGCCTGCTGGCAACGTAGGTTTTAGTTGTTCGGAGCTTCCTTCTCCCTAGCCTTTCTTCTTCTACGAAGTATCTGCAAGGCAGTTGAGGCTGCGATCTTCCTGGCGGACCGTACTCGCCGTGACACGAAACCGTCATTGGGTATTTTAAGTGCTGGCGTGCCACCGCAAAACCCAATCACAGCCTCATGGATTTCGCCGTTGGTTGGTTCACGCCTACTTATTCAGCATATTCGCAGGTAACGGCCATATCTGACGGCCGTTCCGCAGCCCATCAACGCAACGAGCCGAGCAAAAGTAGACACGACCTCTCAGCAACCGTCCAACTAGCGCAATTTTCACAGTGTTGGAACGGTAGAAAGAGTAATTCGTTTTTGCTCTTCCTTGCCCGTCCCCATCCTTCCCACCGTTGTTATGGCGTCCTCCACTCTTGCGACATATTTGGGGTTCTTAGTGTCGGACTTTCTGCAGAAGATGACCCGACGTCGTCGTTTATAACATTGCCATTCCATAGCGACGGCGTCGGTCGAGGGGGGAGGGGGGTAGGAAGGTCGTTGTTATTGGTTTTTGTTTTTATATGATATTTCGAGGCGAATCGTTAATTTGCGAATTGTTTATTTGTTTTGAAGGAGTACTTATTATTTTCCATTTCTTTGGAAGATTTGTTATGTGGCATTTAATGGTAGGCTTGATTTGCTTTCGCTTTTTATCGTAATCCTGCAATTTGAATTTTTCAGGATCGTTTGCAGCATTGTATTTGAGTGAAATTTGGTCCGACGACGAGTAGAGTCGTTCCGAATATCAGGCTTCTGAATTTCCATGGAGGCTGTTTAAGGTCACAGAATGACCTTAAAGAGCCTCCATGAAAATCAGAAGCCAGATTGGCAGATTTCCAAAAAGATGAGGATGAGTTGGAAAAAGGTAATGCTCAAAAAGATGAAATCTCAGAGTGGCGCTCAGAAACGGTCGTTTCTGAAAAGGAAATGGTGGGCGTAGGGGACGCGCGCTGTGTAACGCTCATCTATGATTTCATATGCGAGTAACGAACCACAAAATAATGCCACAATAATAATTTTGCATGTAGTTTTCCTCAGTAGTTCCAAAGTATACTATACTGCACTTCCAAAAGCATGTAGTTGAGAAAGTTCATGTGTTTTTGAGTTGAGCGACATCGCTGAACGGACGTTAATGTGAAGGACGATTAAGGTCAACGTTCGCGTTACCGTCGACGTCGAGTGGAGACAATATTTCGCAAGAACAACAACAACAACAACAACAACAACAACAGCAACACCAGGGGATGACGGTTTCGGCTTCAAGTAGTGTGCCTAGTTCTGGAGAGGGAGACGTAAGTGCTTCGGGACAGGGCGTATCCGTCGGGAGCACTTCTGCGGATCGTATTCCACCTCAGCAGCGTAGAATGTCAAGCGCCAACTCGATGCCGGTCCATTCTGAAGGGTTGCTAACGCAACATCATAACTCAAATTCGGCTCATAACGTCGATCGCAAGCAGTCAACGTCAGAGTTTGACTTTTGTTGATTTTTTGATGGCGCGTCAATTAGATGAGTTAGGATTAGGAAATTGCTCAATTTACTGCACTTGTTGATTTGTAATTTCTCTATAACAATTAGCAAGTGTGATCATTAACAACAGTATGCATAATTCTGAAGCGAGGCAAGAAGACAATTTTTTAAGTGTCCCTATTTTTCCTCATATTTCATCCAACGAATCCCCAAAATATCATGTGAAGTTTATAGATATCTATCTGAATACAGAATCATTGTTTTTGAATGGTCGATATGGAGGAGACGCGGCAAGCGACGCTGTTGGGAAGGGATAGTGCAAAAGGCTAACTAGAAGTCATGAATTTTTGCTATGCGCATTGTGCGTTAGTGTTGTCAGCGAGCGACTGGCAAAAAGTCGGACGGCAAAGGGGAAATAGAAATGCGCTTATTAATGAGATTTGAATAGTCATAGCAACTAGAGAGTTGGCGGAAGATTCGGCAGAAATTACGGCTGTATCCCTTAGGTGCTTTCTTTATACGAGTATCGTCAGCAAGTGCGTTTGTCCGTTTTCGTAAGCGACTGATTTTTTTTTCGGTGATATGATGATAACGCCGATGTGCGATTTGGGCGATAATAGATGGTGAGAGACTCATGACTCATGCGCAGTGGTGAATTTTCTGTTTTCGATGCTTAAAACGAATGGGATTTTGTTCCGCAGGTTTCTTTGTCGGTTTTCCTCAGCTCTTATTAGGTTGCTGAAAGGGAGGGATGGGGAGCAGGTGGGGGAGAGAGAAAAAGAGAAAGAGAATTGTGAGTGTTACATATTTCATGCAGAAAATTGTGGAATTATTCGATGCCATTTTTTAAACTGTCGAGTCGGAATAATGTTGGGTGCAGCGAGGTGGCTCTATATCTTGATAAAATAAACACATGGAAGGTATAGTATATTTATGCTGACGTTTCAGCTTGGTTTAATTACCCAGTTAAACTTGGTTTAATTACCCAAGTTTGAGCTTGTGGTGCTATGATTATGGCTTTATGAGTCGAAACGTCAGCATAAATATGCTATACCATCTTTTTCGACTCATTATGTGGTCTCAACTGCAATATCTTTTACGAATATTTATCGAATATGCGTCTGCGTAACAACATCGTCATCAAACATTCACACATGGAAGGGTTGTTAATTGGTGTGCATGTTTTCTCATTAGTAATACACTATACAAATTATAATTTGCTTTACTGGATTGCAGCTCGGGCGTGGGCAGTGTTGAATCGGATGGTACAAATGCAGACAGTGCACATCCTCTGAGTGCACATTCTTCGCAGGGCGAGACGCAGCAATCACGACCAACGAGCAATATGGCCGATAGTGATCGCACATCTGCGCCATCCGATCGATGTAAGCCATTTCCTACACTTTGCCGGTGATGTGGTTGCAGGTGCGTTGGCCCTGATGGTGCATGCGTTAGCGAGCCGATCTATTTCTTTTTTGCCTTTTTGTGGTAGTAAAATTCCAACAAATCCAACTCGCTTTTCTTCCATACTCATAAACTCCAGTTTTCGTTTTCTTAGTGAAATGCGTAGGTAGCGTCTTATATTAGGGAGGATCGTGGTTAATAATATTTGTAGGGTCGAAATTTTGAAATGAATGTTGTTTCGAAATTTCCGGTTAAGATTACGGCGACATTAAGTCAGTATAAGCGGCGGACGTCAGGTTATTTGCAATTATAAGCCAGTCTTTCAACCACTAATATGGGACCATAAGCAGTTACACGAAACTGCCTTTGGTTTTCGCCAAAGCAAAAACTATTGAAGCTTGATGCACCAGAATTTCTGTTTCACCGCGTAATTTGATTCTCTTTAGGAATTTGTAACCATTTTCCTCACCGCCTTCTTTTAATCGATCTTCTCACGCATTTTTGAAAAGAAAGCTGCTCAGATTTGTCCGAATCTTACTTGTTACCGCGAATTGAACTTTTTTGTTTTCGGAGAGCTTTTCTATTTGCTTGCGATCACATAGGTCCATTAACTTAATGTCTTTCGCTTAAAAGGTTTCTGCTTGCTTGACTCCCTGTCCGTCCACCTTGTCCCGACCATCAATGTTTATCCAAGTACTTTGCACATTATTTAAAAAAAATTCAAGTTTCACCATGAACGGGTGGCTGCATAACAAAACCGTGAATGCGGCGTAGCGGATAGTTCCATAAGTTATGGGGCGCTGTTCTATTTATTTAGTTTTCTTTTTTGACTTTTCCAGTTGTTCTCTTCCTAATCGACAGTCTCGCTGAGCAAATTTGGCGCAATTTGTTGAATACGTTAGACTGTATTCATGCACCATTTGACGTGGTAATTACATTAGTGGAGCTTTAAAGACTGCTCAGTTCAAAGCTCAGATGTAATAGCGAAGCGCAGCGATCGCTATGCACGTCAACATCGAAAATATATGAAACCGCAGGGATTTGTTTTAAACCTTCTCAAATTTCTATTGCTGAGAAACAAAGTAAAGTTTTTGTGAAAATTCGAAGGCAGTTGAGCATCATACATAGTGGGGATTTTATCTAGTCAGTAACTGTGTGGAGTTTCGCTGAAATCATGGATAGTGATATATTGGCTTTTGGGGAAGCTAAGGAAGTGAACGGGGAGAGGCAGGGAAGAGAACTTGGAAGGGAGCAACTCAGTTTATTACTGGGTTGTCCGCATCGTTACTTAACTTCAAATGTTTAACGCTCAGGCAGACAAGGCCAGAAGGGTGCTGTAGTCTTTCATCTGTTAATAAGTGACTCACACGTCTTCCTGTTTTCAGAAGATTTTTCCGTCGTCTTGAAATTAGTTTTTGGCGTCATTCTGCCTCTTTTTAGGGAAGGAGGGCGGAGGGCGGGGTGGGGTGATGGAGAAGGATGCTAGTGAGTTTTCCAGCGTGGAAGCTAGGTTGGAATTCCTGTGCATGTGAGATCTTGTATGCCTCTCACAAGCATGTTGTTTTTGTGCTCCAGTTTTTTCATCGAATGCTTTCGTGGTGATGGGCTATGCACATATAGCTTTTAATATGGCTTTTATAACGTCATTTTGGTTAAGAATATCTTTGTCAGCGGTCGCCTGCGGCTACGCATATGCTGAAAAGGATGAGGTCTGCAGTTGTCATTTGAGCCGAACTCTAAGAAATCATTTTTGCGTTGTACAGAAAAGAAAAGAAGAACTGCTTACTTTTTTATGAGTTGATAAAGAGAGGGAACACGGAAGGGTTTATTTAATGTGGCATATGGTCCACAGATCAGGTTGCGTTGCTCACGGACCGTTTTTATATACGAATTACGAAGCTTTCACATTTTGCCCTTAAATGTGGTCTGATCCGTCCACTTTGAGCTTGATAGGCTTAAATGAAGCAGTACCCGATTAGCGGTTCTCATAAAATGCCCAAAGGTGTCATCTTGTTGGAACGCATCACCAGCTCGGATCACTGCTGTGAATAAACTCTTTTCATTCTCATCCATGACCACTTGAAGTTTTTCTTTAGTACTATCTTCATTTAACAGTTCACGGTTTCAAAAAAAAGGGAAAATGAGGTGGTGGAATTTCATTCACTTTTCAATCCATAATGAAATTTATAGTTGAATAGCACAAGGTGGGCTTTACGTGTCACCCCCTCTCCTCCCCCTACCCCCTTCCTCTCCCTCCGTCCTGAATTTCGGCAGTGCGATGCACAGCACGACCATTGCGCATTTTCATTTAAGGTGCTAATAATTTTGGTGTATTGTTTGACATTAGCGGTCGATCGGTTGGGTGACGCACGTAAATGTTGATTGTACTGCAGTGTTGTCGTTTTGCTGGTTTGTGTTCACCCCGCTTCATTTGTCTTCAGAGATTTTTAATGTTTGAGCTCGAAATTTCGGTTTGTGTATACTGTTCACCAATTTTTTTCTCAAAACTATAATAGCTTTCCTCTCCTTTCTATCCTCCCCCCTCCATGCCCCTACCCCATGCCCTCCTTCCCTTTCCCGACTGCAGTTCCTTCATATTGTTCATACAATATTTAAGACAGTGTAGTGCAAATTGTGAGCTAGCTTATTCGTACCAATAACAATTGTCTTTTTAAACATGGAACTCCAAAGAAGAGAAAAAGAAAAATTCAGGCCCGGCATACTGTGAGCGGTACTTGAAGGTTATGGAAAATTTGCATAGTAGTTTCATAGTTTGCATTTGGATGATTTATGACAATATTCCATTTTCGCAACAGTTCATTTTGTTTAAATGGCTGCCTCAAGAATGGTATGTAAAAAATTTGTCCGACACTAAATGCTTGCAAAAGTTAAACAGGGAAGGTTTATAAAAGGCACTATCTACTGAGGAATACAATTGTGTACACGTTGGAGTATTTAGGAGTTCTATAATAAAAGCACAGAGTATTAAGAATTGATCTGAAACGCGAAATTAGTTATTTACTATCAAGCAGACGTTGATTTGATTTTTTTAAAATCATACTCCAGCTTATCGTTCTTATTGTTTTAGTCCATGGTTTTGTTAATGTCTTTTTTTTAACCAATGCTGCTTCGGGCAGCAGATGTTGTTTTGCTAGTAATGGAGACGTTGCTAGGAAGGATCGGAGCTGAAATATAAGAATCGGAGCTGAAATATAAGGATCGGAGCTGAAATGTTGGTGAACAGTAGTCACTCTCAGCACTATGTGAGCCGATGTTCTGTCCTTTAAATCTATGGAGTTCTTTAATTCGCACGAAGTTTCGAATGTTGGTTAGTGATTTATATGCAAATAAATAAACTATCGGAAAAATTTCGTTGTGTGCACAGAGTAGAAGCAACCGTCTTATTGTCGTCATATGCAAATAATGGTAGTGTTTGTGATAGGTGGGAATGAAGCGTAGAACGTTTTTTTTTTTTCGCTTCGATGTGGCTGAAATTGTTCTGATAATCGTCGCAGTTATTTATTTTAAAAACCATTCAAAACAATCAAATCAAAGTTTATATTCAACTGAATCAGAGATGAGTGGCGCTTTGAGTTTAGAATTTTTTGAAAGAAAAGCCGGAAGTAGAAAAGAAAGTTTGATGCTTTTATGGAGGTCACAGATTAGGTTGGTCGTTAAAGTAGATAGACGGAGAGGTAGAACAAAAAATCGGGGGGGGGGGGGGGG
>JPKZ01000317.1:370614-386317 GCA_000803305.1 Toxocara canis | reverse complement strand
CAGATCGGTTTCAACGAAAACTGGTTATACCTGTCGCTGCATTCGGATGCTCAGGAGGTGCACACAAAGAAATACTTCCGGTATTTATTATTGGATAGAGCAAAGGGGTTTTTTGTGAGGAGGGAAGAGGATGCGAGGATAGCCGCTCTGCCTTAACCTCAGCTGACTTACTTGAACTGCTTGAATTACATCCACACAGAGTATGTGGATCGTCAGTATCTTCCAAGAAAAAAATGGGGAAGATTAAAACCATCACAATTCGAAATTTGCTGATTTGTTCCTTCCATTATTTTGGGTTCATGTATTTTTTGAAGATTGTTTTGCGAATCCTCTATGTGATAATTTAAAGGGTGAAATTTCATTGCTATTCCAAAATGTTTTATCCCTTCTCCACATTGCACCTCCCGTCGTTCCAGTTGGAAACTTTTGAGTGGAAAAAATTCGGAAAGTGGAAATTTTTGATTTGGAAAAATGGAATGTTGGAATTTTATCGGGAAAAAATGGGCAATTAGAAATTTCTGATTGGAGGAAAATCAGAAGTTGATAACTTTTGATTTAAAAAAAAAAACTGGAAATTGAAAATTTTCAATTGGAAAGAATTGAAAACTGAGAATTTTTGATTTTTTAAAAAAGTGGAAACTGGAAACTTTTGGTTCGAAAAAATACAAATTGGAAACTTTCAATTGGAAAAATATTGGAAATCGGGAATTTTTGATTGGAAAAAAATTGAACACTGAAATTTTTTGACTGGGAAAAATTACAAATTGGAAGTTTTTGGTTGGGAAAAATTGGAAACTGAAAATTTTTGTTGGAAAAAGTTGGAAATTGGGAATTTTTTATTGGAAAAAGTTGAGGATTGGAAATTTCTGACTGGAGAAAATTGGAAATTGGAAATTTTTGACTGGATAAAGTGGAATTTGGGAATTCTTAATCGGGGAAAAACGGGAAATTGGAAATTTCTAATCGGAGAAAAATTAGAAGTTGGTGATTTTTGATCGAAAGAAATTGGAAGTTGGAAATTTTTGATCAAGAAAAGTGGGAATTGAAGATTTTTGATTGGAGAGAATTGAAAATTCGGAGTTTTTGGTTGGGAAAAAATTGAAGGCTGGGAATTTTTGACTGGAGAAAATTGGAAATTGGAAATGTTTAGCTGAAAAAATCAGGGATAGGAAATTTTTGACTGGGAAAATGGGAAACTGGAAATTTTTGATTGGAGAAAAATTGGAAATTGGTAATTTTTGATTGGAAAGAATTGGTTAGGAATTTTTTGTTCGAAAAAAATAGAAAATTGGAAATTTTTGATCAGAAAAAATCAGAAACCAAGAATTGTTTTGATTGGAAAAAATTGGAAACTGAAAGTTTTCGAAACGGTCCCGATTTTGACATGGAAAAGGAGAACAGTTTATTTGAGTGGTTTTGAACAATCTTCATATATGTTCGTTCCTATGTAAATTGCAAGCCGTCGAAGGTTTGGAGGACATGTACCTATATCGAGGAGAGGGGACTGCCGCAAGGTAGGAACGTTCAAGAATTTAAAATCCCATCCTGACGGAGCACCACTACCAGAGTTATGAATATGAGCGGCGAATCATCGGTGGGCTTGTGACTATGGGCGGCGAATCGTGGGTGAACTTACGTCACCCAGACGCTGCCCCCTCCCCTTCCGCTTTCTTCCACCCTTCGCTTTCTCTCTCGCGCCCTGAGTTCTCTAGTTTTGGCTAGTGGTCGTAAAGGAAAGCCTGGTTCACCTCAGCTGGAAGTCATCTCCTTTGCAAATAATTAAAAAATTAATGCGATGGAAAAAAATAAAAGAAAATGTAGTCGGCAAAATGTTGCACGTGAGACCTGATATGATAGTAAAGCCGGAAAATTTGAGGTGATATTTTGATAGGCTGAAGTGATAATCAAGCCCGAGAATTCTAGGTGATATGCTGGAGCGGTGATCAAGCCCGACAATTTTAAATGATAAGTTGACTTGCTGAAATCGCCGTTTTTTGTGCAAAGATGTGCACCGAATGTTGAAAGACTTGCGAACTAATGGCGAATATGAAGCTATTGTTGCAGGCACATATTGATTACTCTCTCTTCCACCTCCCATCCTCCCCCCTTTCATCATACTTCTAATTCTCCAACACCTACCATGAGAAGTTATGTAATTTCGATTATCGAATCGTCGAAAAAAACAAGGAACAGAATAATGCCCCGTACCGATTATTAATGAAGGGAATGTCGTAGTGACTGGCTGTAACTAACCTCACCTCTAATTTCCAAGTGGGGGGGGGGGGGGGGGGGGGGAGGAGGGAAAAGACGAGCAACGAAGTGGGCCCTCACTTTTCTTACGTTTTTTGAAAACATGTATTTTCATTGCATTGCGAGAAAAGTAAGCGAAAAGTCGGCACCATTGATTGCCATCTATGTTCGTAAAGTTAGCATTGGCAGTGAATAGGTAAGTGGCCTGGAAAAGAATTTTTCCAGGAGAAATTTCGAAACCTTTCTTTCAAGGGTTTTTTTAAAATTTCTCGTTTTCTTTTTTTTTCGAGACGAAACCCACGTCGGTTTTTTTTCATGGTTTCCTGCTGCACTTATTTACTTTCACTGTTCGTCTCTCTCCCACACAAACATGTGTACGAAGAACTGCGTAAGACATCAAGCTTGTTACTGTGAGTAATTCCTCCTCTTCTGAATTTTTAAAAAAAAAAAAATGAGACGTTTATATCGAAGCACTGAGAGTTGCTCCAGGCTTCGGATTTGAAAGGACATACTATTACGTTGGCGGTGAGATGGTACGTTCATAATTTGCGAACGTACTGTTACGTACCATGAGCGTATCGTCTCGCGTGAACGTGCCATCTCATGAACGTACCATCTCACACGAACGTACCATCTCACGTAAACGTACCATCTCACTTGAACGTACCATCTCATAAGCGTACCATCTCACGTGAATGTACCATCTCTCACGAGCGTACCATCGCATGAAAATACCATCTCATAAGCGTGCTAACAGTACCATCTCACATGAACGTACCATCTCCTATGAATGTACCATCTCACATGAACATGCCATCTCACATGAATGTACCATCTCAAATGAGCGTACTATCTCACATGAAATTACCATCTCATAAGCGTGCTATTTCATGTGACCGTGCCATCTCACATGAAGTTATTATCTTCCATGGACGTACCATCTCATGAACCTACGATATCACGTGGACGTATCTTTAAGGTCATGAACGAGATTTTATTGCAGCTGCTGTTGTAAAACGGTCGCATTTCATTATTTACAAACAATATAGCTAGGTTGAACACTCTCAACTCAGTGCTTTTATTCTTTTATTTCACTAACTGTTGCGAACTAAATCGTCCCTTTTGATTTTTGATATTTGAAATAAAAGTAGCTTTTTATAGACTCGGCATTGGTATCAGTACTGTCTACCGTTTTGACACCAACAAGCGGTCGGTCTTCGGAAGCTATCTCTTCGTCCTCAGATCGGATTGTATCATCTCATGCACCTGCTGTCTCTGTAAGGTGAGTTTCAGTCGCTTTCCACTTTCACTGCACTGTATTTGGTCATACATGGATGTCTGCTGTACTAAAATTTGGTCCGGGGAGGGGGGAGGGGGAGTGGGAGATAGAGTTAAGGGGAGGGGTATCTATATGTGATTCGAATGAGAAGGAAGAAAATCGAGAAGGCGCAGTACGAAAAGTTACCATCATTTTTTCAAGGAAGCGACCACATTCACCTATATCGGTGCGAGAGACGCCAAGCTCGCTGTCGGTTGGAATAGGTGGTGCAGTGGTGCATTCCACACCTCATTTAGGGCAGCATTCCAGTGCCACTTCTTCAGTGCGTCGTCCTGAAGCTGTCGAAGCGACCTATCACGGAAGTCCAACCAAGTTCACCACTGCTAGTGGCGATATTGTCAGCTTCAGGTAAGCGTTTTAGAATTTTCTACCTGGCTGATGTTTTCAGGCTAGTGTCTCTTATTTTATAAATTCAGAGTACGATAATGGACAAGAGTATTATGTTTTCTCATACAGAAATATGAGGATTTAAATAATTCTGCGGTAGGTAATGGAAGTAGTAGAAATGTGAGTGATATTTAAAGTTCTCTGAACTGCAGCATGGTATCTTTAGGGTTATTTGCGCTCTAATGAGATAGCTGGTCCATAACAATGTTAAACACATGCGAGGGGATTCGAGTAATGATAATCTGCAAAAAGAGGAAAGATTTCAGATTGTTTTATATGAGAGGATTAAATGACCTATTAAATTTTAGCTCGATTCTGCATAGTATAGAGAGTCAGAACGAAGCGGGTGGCGGCGGCGGCGGAGGTGGTTCGGTGGGATTAATTTCATCGGGAGGGTCATCTCATGCGGTCGTACTTCAAGGACGTAAGCTGATTCTCCAACAGCAACAACAGCCGACAGCCACTGCGGATGTAGAAGCAAGGATCGCGCAGAAAGTCGCACTTCTTGATCAGCCTGTTCGCGAATTCATCTCAAAACCTGATAATCCTCAGGTCGGTCCTTCAAGATTGAGTTGGCGGGCTCAGGGTCATTGAAAGCCCGGCCTTCCTCTCCAATTTTCGGTCCTCGGCTGCCGATGGCGAGCGTTGGTTGCTGAAGGTCACCTAAGAGCAGTTAATAACATTTTTGTAGGAGGAACTGGTTCCGAATGACGGGAACTCTACGAGACTGAGAGGAGCGACGGAGAGTTGCGATTTATGAGCTGATGTAAATGCAGCTCCGATTTTGACTTGTTTCCGTAACCCAAAGGTGCATGGAGTTGTAATAAAACTTTCGTTATCTCGTAATATAATTTTCATAACCTTCTGCATATGCTAACGAAGAAACGTTATCAGTGCACATGTTTGTAATATAACGTGCGTGATCACTATTTCGTAATCATTGTTGTGACGAAAAAGAGTCGAAAATGTGGTTTAAAAATTTGGCTTAGTTACTAGCGTTCATCCAGAGAGGCATGATTGTTACCCAGCGTGTACCGTAGACGGTCGCTACCGAGACCACAATAGAGTTTTAGCTAACCGGATTATGTGGGCGTCTGAACTTATTATATGGTCCGATTAACTGATGCGTCTTGTGATAGGTGAGGCTGTGGTATAAACGGTGAACTTTAAAACACTAATTTTTCTCTCACTCATTAAATTCTTAAAATGTCCTTGCTTATTTGACTTGTTCTTTTGTATCTTTAGGCATCATTCTTCTCCCCTTCCTCCCTTTGTCCTTCCCGCACTACAGTTAAACTCCCTCCATCCTCCCCGCACTCCAGATAGATTCTCTCTGTCACTCCGCCCCTCTCCCAGCACCCCAGATAAACCGTCTGCGGAATGTTGATATCGTGTTTTCTGAAAGAGTGACTGTTCGAGCCAATATGATGTTTTTCAGCTTTTGGTGACACCTCGGCCAATAGTAGCAGCGTCGAGAGCTCCACTTGTGCAACAGCTCAACGATGCGGACAGTGCGGCTGCGGCAGCTGCGAGAGAGGCTGCTGCTACGAGCAGTATCGTTTCACATCAGGTCGCCATTGTTTGTCGCCACTTATGAATCGTTTCAAGTTCATAGGCGCCTTTTGCGCATCGACAAAAATTGTTCGAGTTGGCAGCGTTTTGTAAACGCCCGACAGTGGCGGTTGTGAGGACGGCTTTTCCACATCATTAAAATACCTTGTCATTCGGATGCTTCTTTATTCGACTTGCAAGCTTGAACTATTGCTGATGCTGAGCGTGACCAATGACGAAATAGGTGCTAGTTGGGCTTTTAAAAGCTTCCATTTTTTGAAACTATTTATGAGGCAGTTGACTGATAGAAAGAATTAATGAAGGAATGAATACATTCGGTAGGTGGTATTTGTTAACCATAAAATTGATGTTGTTCAGAATGTGTACTACTGGAGTAATGTTGATCATTTGGTGGACAACGCGTTAAAACAAGATGTTCCCTGAAGTTCTGAGCCCGTTTATCAGCTGTCTAATTAGTGCAGCCACTAGCGATGATCGTACTGAAAGGACCGACTATACTTATGTAAAGTTTCGTAGCTGCTGAGCATACAGTGGCGGTAAGAGCCTCTTTGACTAATGGAATCACTAATGTGACGTAAAAACGATCGACCGTTGCCTAGTGTCCTACTTCAATGAAATTATTGCTGTTATTATTATGCAGTACATCGTATAACGTCCACTAGAAACCCGTCCTCAGTGAAAGCACCTACTCAATAGAGGCCTTCCTTCTTGAACCATTTCTCAAGTGTGTGCACTTTGTAGGCTCTGTCATTTTAACTGAAAAGAAAATTACTTAAAGGAAAAGGTAACAGACAGCTCGATGACTCCGCTGAGACTTCACTACTAAACGATTGATTTATACCCTTGATTAAACTACCTCTGACCTGAGAGCGAAGATTTTGTTAGGTTTTGTGCATTGCACGGAGACCGCTTGGTGATATGAAACAGTTCATTTCATGTCTATCCATGCGGTGATTTCAACCTTCTGTTGATATGTCAGTTGATGGTTGATCCGATTTGCGAGCTCGTTTTTGTTGGATGGAAATTTAGATTGTAATCCTTGCTCTGTCTGAGCAGTTCAGGAAAATTCCGCTCATTTTTTCTAAAAACCGCTTGCTATGCCAAACTGACTTTTTAGCTTGAATGGGGTTTTCAAGTTCGCATTTAAAATTCACAAATGTTTATTGTAATGACTGGGAACAACAAGCTTCGAATTCGTTTCAGCTAAAAACCAAACAGGTTAATTGTCATTTCGCAAAAGCCCAAAATGATGGTTCTGGATTAGTCGACTCATCCTGACTTAGACTCTAAGAATATTCAATCCTGCAATTCAGAAATTTAGAAAAGCCGTTAGCTGACTCCTAGAATCGGCCAATAATCGATAAATTCGCTAGAGTAAGAAGTCATTTCGTTGCTTTTTCAGCAGCAGTTACTGAACAGCGCATGCAGTTCGGCGATGCCATCTCCCGTACCATTTATCTCATCACTTGGAAGTCCGCTGACTACTCCTCGTGGTACTCCCGTACCGATAGCTATGGCTACAGGAGGAGGCACGTCGGCAATTGGTACGCCCATTCCGAGTGGAGGGGGAGCGTCTAGAGGGCATTTAACCGAGGAGGAATATTCGCATCTCATGCAGACAGTGATCACCGCCTCGGGCGGCAACGCCAATGCCGGCGAACAGGTATTGCTACGAGAAGGTGCGTTCATCCTCTAATTCGTTACCTGTTTTCAAGATATTAGTTTATATTTTACTCGTACGCACAAGTTAACCGCTTGTATGATTTGATGAATTTGAATTGACCTCATCGCTACATCCAAATCACACTTACGGAAACAAGAACCAACATTCTCGCTCATTATTTCATCATCTGCGAGCCAATCAGATACGTGAATCACCGGGCAAGTAACGGGCAGCCTACAGCGTTCATTTATATTGTGTAAGACAAAAGTATACGGCTGTCCAACTTTTGCCTCACAATTTTTTTGAGTTCACATGTGCATGTCATCCGCAACTAGCATAGCGTTATGCAGAGTAATCGTTCATTTTGTCCTATTTAGGCTTTCGTATTTCTTCGGATTAAAGTACATTCTCCAATGGAAAAAGCTTTTTGAAAGTTTTGTTTAGACGCATACCAGGTTGTCTGGAACGAAACTCCTTCGTTTTCTATAAACCTGACAGAGGAAAGCCCATTCCCCTGCCGTCGAGAGTGGAATTCAGCATAGCATCAGCTTTCATCTTCAGTTTTTTTTTTTTGGAAAGTGGGGCGAATAATATTTTGTTTTAAATTTTTTGCCCCACCTGTGGTGCTCATTTATGAGCACCCTGTGATCATAATTTCTACTGTTTCGGTACAAATATGCTTGAAGCATATATTTGTTCACGTAAAGTAAACGTTGCCTTGCAAATGATCGTGCAGAAATGGAACAGCGAATTACAAGTCGAGAAATTATGACGCGTATCACCGAACAAACTGATAACGAGACACGGTAACGCATGTCACTGTACAAACTGGTAACGAGATACGGTCACAACATGTCGAATTTTGTTGACCCATTTTTTAATCGTTATGCTACGATAGGTGAACAATGAATGAATGTTTCAGTGTCGAATCAGTTTTTGAATTATTTCAATGAGAACAGTCGCTCTCCCCATAGTCACAATGTGCATTTACAATTGTTGAACTCACAGAGCGTCACCGAAACGAGATCCGACTCATCGAATTCGAAGTCAGTATCTCACATCCGTATGCAAGCTTTTTTTCGTTTAGGGCATCAGAATGAGGACGATGTTTATATATATGTATACATAGTATACATATACATATATATATACACATATATATGTATATATATGTGTATATATATACATATATATATATACATGTATATATATATGCATATTCATATGTACGTAAATTATCCGAGTTATTTTCACATATCCATCGATATGCCTTATTGTCTGGTGAAGCTGACATTTTGTTCTCAGTTTTCCTTGGGCTATAAAATGCTGGTACAAGTTGGAACTGTTTTTGAAATACTTTTAGAAATAGTTTTAAAAAATTGGAACTGTTTTTGAAATATTTTTAGAAGTAGTTTTAGAAAAGAGATTTAAAAAGGTGGGAATTATTAAAAAAATTCACTCCCTTTGCTGTTGTTTGAAAATATCGTTCGGCTTCTAATTTTGTGGCTTTCACAAATACAGTAAATGCGATTCGTGCTTGCTGGGAAATTTCTTATAATATGCATGACTGGGTCGTATGCTACTGGCCTTTTCTAGGGTCCTAAGGGGGAAAGGGGGGGGGGGGAGGAGGACTAGCACTTTAGCTTGTCTCAGAAGTGGAATCTAGCTTGAAGGGGCGGTTGAACCCAAGAAAGAGGTTGAAGGTACTTCATCACTTTATGTGACATTTTCAGGCAAGGGAGAGGGAAGGGGGGGAGGGGAGTCGAATGTAAGGAGAGCTTGCATGAAATGGGGTGCCTAAGGAGAGAGGACAGGAGCATTAACTATGAACTGCTATCTTCGGAGAACAGCATTGAGTTGGAGAGGAGGTTGTGCATTAAATTATTATTTACATTTCCTTTGAAACAAATTGTACTTTGCGGAAGTAGCTCTTTGTGTTGCAGTGGATCGGCATCAATTCCGGGAGTGATTTCATTATTGACGCAGCCAACAAACGCTTTAATTACTTCACAAACCCCCACCGCCACCTCACCGGTCGTTGATTCGACCACCAGTAACGAACAACTCATGGTTTGTCTATTTGGACATTTTAATAACTACTAATGGCAGTTGTTTACCAGGTGATTACCATGAAATTGATCGACACCTAGAGCGATGCTAGTTGCGTCGTTCTTAGTCCTGTGATGGCTTTATGATTCATTGAAAGTTACCCCGCGACTACCGTCTTTGATACTTAGCGCAGCATTTTTTTTTTGGCGTGGTTAGCTGTTACTGTTGAATGATGCCGCGGTTAGGGCAAATCATCCTCGTCTCCCATCTTGTTCACATGGGCAACACCATCGCACACTGCTCAGTTGAGGTGAGAGGAGGGGAGGGGGCTAAAGAAGAGGGCTGCGCCATCATGTTTTGGACTAAATTATTCTTTTTGTCCTTTAAACAATCATTCATTGGCGTACCTCTAGGATGAGGCCTTTAGGTGAGGGGAAGGGAGTGAGTTCTCATCTTATTCATGCCACATTAAACTCTCTTGCCTTTCTCGACGGAAACTTGTTTTTATTATCCTTGTCATCTTCATGTTCAATGCAGGCCTGAACTCGACTGCCAGAGATTCGATACCATGCTAGCGTCTGCGATCTTTCTGGCTTTTCGCTGAGTTTACTTGAAGCTTGAAGTGCATAATATCCCATCATAATATACCGAACTAGAGTTAAATGCTATTATCAGTATTTTATGGCTTCTAAGTGGTTATACCTGGATGTCAGACTGCTTCATTTTTTTCATATTGACTAGCGTATGCCTTTGTATGCCTTTCAGGTTTATTCCTTTCAAATATTCCTAAAATTTCTTTGGTCCTCCACGCGTGCACTTTCTTCTGCGAAGATTCAGCCAGGAGACATTCGCAGATTCTTTAGAACATCGTAAATATATCACCATTTTCCCCTATCGATACTTGGCAGTCGCGATGTGATCTTTTCAGTCGTATGGTCTGTCTTCATTGTTCACTTTGCTCTGGTATTTTAAATTTAAATGTGTGCGGATGCTAGAAGTATTCTTTTAACTAATTTATATTCTTCTAAGTAATTTTAGATGAGGACTTTGCCAGATTCGACGACTGGTGATGTGCAGCAGAACAACAGGGGTTCCACTTCCAACTCACCAACTTCGTCACGTGGTAGCTCGAGCTCAACTTTGCAAAGCTCGAACTCGGGCTCAACCAGCACCTTGTCCGAATTTACGGCTAAATAATTTTTATAGCTGTTGTATTTAGGTTGTTAGCATCACCGGATTTTAAGGGTCAGAATCAAGCGCCAGTTTACCTAGCTCACTTCGAACTGAGGGACACCCTGGCAATCGAAGTCTTTGAGAACGGGATGTTTTGGGTATCTTCCGGCAATATTTCGTTCCTACTTTTATTTCTGTAATATTGTCTAAGTACGCGTTTGGAACCTCCGAGGTCCTTTTTTTTCTCTTCATGAGGCATAAAGGGGCCCCCTCAGGCCGTCCTGGGCGCCTCTCCGGAAAGAAAACTCAATGCTTTGGTTTCATATGCGCTAAATAGCTTAAGGAGTGCCACCAGGCCCTAACAGAACTGTTATCTTATATTTGGATGACTTCCCGTTTTCTTTTCACCTAAAGAAAAGTTGTTTGCGATACGTCCTCGAGGCTGGCATAAGTTTTGTATGGCATGAATGAGGTCAGTAGAGGAGGGAGCCTATTAAACTGGTTGATGAAAACTTATTTTGTGAGTTTGACTTTTAACACTTTTAACAAGGTCATATTTTGTGACTTTTAACACTTAAACTACTGTTTTTGCTGTTGAAGTTCAATTTGCCGTTCCTTTTCCAATTTTTTTCTTTTTGTTTCTATATGAATTTTTTTTCGTCATTGTTTGTAAGGTTTTCATCGATACTGTATGTGCTTGTTGGAGTGCATTCCGATACAACGCATTAAATCGCACCTTAATTTTGTTCATTTCCACTTTTTAAGCGCCCTTTTTTATCATCATTTTTGCTGTTCATTTTTTTCCCATAGCCTACATTGATCGAACATTGTACGATCGATCCGGATTCCTTAATGGAAAGTTATACGACCGTAAATTGTCGCTACATATGGCAACATGTTTTTGGGATCCTACCAGCGATTGAAAAGCGTTTTTGACAGTCGCATGTTCGAGGTACAGACCCAACATTTATAAGCGTTTTCAATATGAAGGAGAGAAAAAGCGTACTTCCTTGAATATGATTGAATTTTAAGAAAAGAATATAGTTTAGGTGATTGGAGAAGATTTTTTAAAGTTTAAAAATTAACGAACAAGACTGATCTAACAAACAAATCGCTCGGACCGCGTTATTGAGGCATTCGTGAGCTGCTATGGGGTTTCCAATTGGGTTTTCCCACAATTGTATGCGCGCTATTTGAAATACAACTTCGTACTTTTGAAATAGATTGGGGTCATTAGAAGAATTTTTCGTTTGATTGTGATTTAGACTAAGTTGAGAGTGAATAGGCTAGGCATCAGTGGAAGTTTTTTTTGAATCGTTAGTGGCATATTCATAAGCGATTGTTAGTACTACACGCTGGGATTCCTGCTCATACGCTGAGCATAATCACCGGCTGAAGTAGGGGAATGTACTAGTTTCAGGGATTTTGATGAGTATTCCGTAACTTATGGATGACATGGTCATGGAAATAGCTGAATAATTTTGTAAAGAATCGTTGCAAAAAACCGACCGATATTTCCGAAATATCGAACCAAAAACAAGCCATAAGGTTTTGTGATTTTCGTCGTTTTGGATACTTTTCAATATTTGTCGATCGTTGTTTCATGGATAATTCTCGTTGTTGAAGGCAACTGCGATACGCTCACATAGGTTTGTAACTTTCTACAACTATTTTTAATCTGTAACTGTTTATTCGCCAGTTAATTTTTTACTTGTAGATTTTGATCCGAGAATGATCACCTGCAAAATAACTTCCTAGGATTTCAAAGGGAATGACCCGTCTGTTGTTCGAAATTGTTTGAGCCATTCATAACGTTCACGTGCCGATAAATTTTTCCGGTTATTGCTGTTGGGGCTGGCGCAGCATCAAGTTCCGCGTATCCTTCGTTAGCGCTTCGGGAGACATCAAAGACTAGAGAGGGAGAGGGGAGTGGAGGAGGAATGTTGAATCTGACTTCATGATGAGGTAGAAGCTGTTGAGGTGGAAAAAAACGGGTTTTCCTGGAAAACAGAAAAGTTATTTTTTTTTTTAAGATTAAACTATGTTCATAATTGTAGATTTTGTTTTGTATGTTCTTGTTTGAAAGTCAGTTTGGTGGTTAAAGCTCAAAAGTTTTCTCCTTTATCGGGGGTGTATATGTTTTGTCGCCCATAACACGTTTTTTGTTATGCTGGCGGTATATATGTTATGCCACCCATAACACATTTCTTGTTACGCCAGCCATTATTTATTAGCACGAAAAAAAATATATGAATTCTTTCCTGCCAGTTATCAATCATTTTTTCTGCCAGTTATCAACACCTGTAGTGATTTTTTTAAGCTATGAAATTCCGAATAACATCGACATCGGGAATTTCGTGTTGTTTCGTTTGTTATAATTTTGCCATCCTTTAAAAGGCTAATGTTTTCAGCAACTTCGTACTTTTTTTGATGGACATCTTTGAGCCGCATTTCAGGTTATCGTTTTTCAAATTTGAACGTATGAAGAAAAAAAACGGAGTCAGTAAAAGTATGGGCGGGACGAGAGAGGAAGTTGAAAGGATTAGACAACATAATGGTGTACTATCCGATGTAATAAAGACGAGAGAATAGCAAACGTTCTTTCGTTAGGGTACCGATGTCATCCTGGATGGAAATTTCTCTTGAAAGCAGTTATATCAATTTTTCTTGTTGCTGAAGAAGGAATTTTAAAATAAGTATTTTTTTCAGTATTCAAACGAATTTAAAAGTGAACGCATTGTCTAAATAAGACGTGTTTTGTCTTTTATTTTGTTTTTTTTTCAACAACCTAAGAAGTGTTGCATCGTATGTATCAGGTGTGTGTTATGCCCAGGTCGTAATTTTTTTTTGTCCTGTTTTATGAGCATTTTGCCTCATGAAGTTCGCAATTTTTATCGTAGATGTCTGGAGCATGAGCATACGTTCGGTGGTGAACTTAATAATATTCTGGTGATTTGATTATATGATGCTGGGGGGGACGAAAGGGAGGGAAGAAGGAGAGAGGGGAGGGAGGTGCTAGGTGCTTGAAGGTAGAGTGAACATTATTTCAGTTGAGTTGATTCTTTTGGACGTACTGAAAGTTGAGTTGTTTTCAGTCCCTAATCGATAATTATTAAACTCAAAGTTTTAGTCGCTCATGGCTTGTCATCGAATGGTGATGCATAGATGAGACGTTTTAAATGAATGTTGAGAGAGAAGCTGAGTTTAAAAAAGAGATGAATCACAATGAGACGTGATCTATACGATGCTTGAATAGGTCCTCTAATTAGCATCTTATTGAAGTTAGCAGTACGGTTGTGTAATCGTATGAGTTTTATCGAGAGTAATTAAGGAATTTGAATGGTTTGAAAATTTTGAAAATAATGTTTGACCACTATTAGCAAAGTCATCAAGAAAAACGTTCAGAAGAAAATTGCGGATTGCATAGTTTTTGTTTGTTTTCCGAATATTGCAACCAAGTAATTAGTGCAGTTAATTAGGAAATTGTCATTCGTTGTTTTACTTATTTAAAAGAAAAACGATTTGCTAGAGACACATTTATTTATGTTTTCTGCATGCACAGATGTCCTAGTTAGTTTATGGGAAAACCCCCCCCCCCCCCCCCCCCATCTCCCGGTATCAAGGATGAGTGGAATCAGCTAGAGCAGATTCGAGTTTTTTTTCGAAAATTTCAGAGCTTAGGGACAGAGGAACAACTTGCTTACGAAGTAACAGAACCCATTAATGTTAATGCTTAAAGAAAGGCGCGCCATTGAGGCAGTGGGAAGTCCTGCTAATTGTAAGTTTGGCCCGACGGTTGGCCTATGATCGAAGACGGAAATGAGTTCCAGTTCGTGTGTGTGCGGCTGTGCTGGCGGAATGAAGCATAACCACGTCGCAAAACACCGCGGCGTTGTATATGGTCAATATAACAGCAGTCCAGCTAATTGCCTAGATTTAATTTATTGTTATTTACGGAATATGGATTTTTTAATGTCTCCGTTCTTTTAGGATATCAACTTTCCTGTTATGTTTTCGTATTAGAACTTGCTAAGATGTCAGCTTCAACGTTATGCTTGTCAGCATCACCTCATCTTGTAATTCATTCTTCTTTTTTTTAAAACGTTCTTCCGATTTCTTCTCGTCAGAATTCCGATCATCTAGCCGTTCTCCATTCCCTTATCTTTTTGAATTGTCATCAGCTAAAATTTTTGAACTGTCATTAAATTTTAGAAAGGAAATCGTAGCAAATAACAATTTAGAAGTTGTTTTCCATTGCTGAAGCTGCTTCTTCAGCTGTTATAGTCATTGCATGTGTAGTAGGCAGTGAACGAAAAATGCATCTGATGCACCCGGCGATAAATGCAAAAATTATCTAACTTACACCGCTGATTCGATGTGGGGGTAGGTATTTGTGTATTCGAAATTGAGTTGAATTCGGGTTTCAAAAAAACCTTTATGTGTGAATGTGGAATATTTTTGAACTTTTGAAAATTTCGCGGTTTTTTAGCTTGCAAGGCGCATTTCAAAATTACGGTTGGAGGCATTATACCCGCATAAAGCTGCCGTACAGCCTACTCTCTGCAATGGGGTTTGCTTTTTAAGGAGGGCAACACATGTGTACGAAAAGCAAAATTTGAAAGTCCGAAAATTCTAAAGGTTTCTAAGGGGGACATTTGTACAGATGTTTGACTGAACGAAAAGATATATGAACGCAACCATTCGACCTTTTTCGGCAAATAATGAAATTGAGTGGTCCCACTTATTAGCTGGACTGATATTTTAAAAATCCTGCAACCCTATGTAACACTGATGAAAGCAGGGTGGAGGGGCGAAGTGGAGAAGGGAGGGGGGCGAGTATTTGTGTGCGTGGCAAATGTCATTAAACTTGTAAAAACAAACACAAAACAAAAAAGAATCGAGATGCGCGCTTGTCGGGAGGCTAGTACGAAATGTGTGTGAACTGATTTTGGCGACTTATCAATATAAACAGCTTGTTTCATAAATTACTCGATAATGACAAAAATTCGATTTTTTCCTATCCAGCCGTTCATACAATCTTTTACTAACGATTCGTATTCTTCGACTGCATCTGCTGTATCCCTTTTGACGAAAAGTAGCTTCGTCCAGGTTGGACGGCTTGGTTCGGAATTGAAGGCAACAGAAAGCGACCAATGGGTATCCACTGAACGTGCCAAATTTCATAGCTGTATTTTCAGGAGTTATCCGACTTCAGACGAGCAAGTAGCACAGGCATATATATATATATATATATATATATATATATATAT
>JPKZ01000317.1:358817-370333 GCA_000803305.1 Toxocara canis | reverse complement strand
AGAGAGAGAGAGAGAGAGAGAGAGAGAGAGAGAGATTTGCTCTCTACAAAGCAGAAGACTACCCCATGACATGAGCCTAAGCCCTCTTCTGTTCGGATAGGAGACATCTTGAATCCTAGGTTCCCTCAGTTCTCACCGCATTCTATATTATGTAACGATTTATAAGTAAAGAGCGCAGATGTCGGTTGATTGGTCAAGTGATTGTATTTGTTCGCGTATACGGTCGTGTTTCCCAAAATTGTCATACGATCTCTCTCTTCCACTCTCCCTTTGTGGTCTCCTTGCAATTCGCGTTCTTCTTGCGTGATCCCTTTTGAAATGTTCGGTCCGTATAATCAGACATCTAAGAAGTAATTTCGTGGGTGAGCAGAACAAGGGAAGAGATGGAGTCGGGCCAATAAGAAAAGCCGATGAGAACTCTCCGCCTCGCTGTCGCCATTGAAGCTTATATTCATGTCGTACGGGTCAAGTGAGATATGTCTAAAAAACTGAATATCGAAAGTTTAAAAAAATCGCTGCACTTCATACTCACTACTACTCATGTTGAGATGAAAAGATATATGGACTCTTTGTAACTGTACTTTCAGTAACCATCTTCAAGTCACTACTAAATCGGCAAGTTCGTCGAGGGGATGGTACGACCATTGCACATCAGTAGGTTTCAAAACATTGCTGTCAATGCGTATTTGTATCAGTAGAAAATCTCCTATGTGTTTTTCGCAAAACTTTTCAAAATTGCACGGACTGCCCAAAACGGAACAAAGTGGAGATTCATAAGTTGTATCTAAAATTTGTCTCCTTAAATTCAATCTGATGCGAAAATAAAGTGAAAATTCGACTGTTCAGTTTAGTCGAAGGGCGGCTGCTATTTGGAAAATTCCATCAGTTTCCTTCTAATAAATCAGATAGAAAGCAAATTTTGTGAATTCCAAAGAAAAAGTATGCAATCTTAAAAGCACAACAGCAAATGAACAGAAAACAACAAAACATTGTCTTTGAATAATCCGGTTTCAAATCTCGTGAATGTCTTTCGTTTTGCAATCGTGTACATGGTGGGGGCGACCATTCTCGTTTGCGTTCACCTCTAAGTACGTCAGTGACGGGATCAGCAAACGTCGAATAACGCAATCAGTGGGAAAAACGGCTGTTTGGAATGTGGCTTTTGAGAGCAGAGCTTCAACCTTGCTGACTAGTGAGGTGTAAATCATACGTCAACGTTGCCTTCCTTCCACTCCCCTTCCTCCCCCCCCCGCCCGGTCCTCATCCACTACCGGAAATTTTTGCCGATCCCCATTTTCCAATCATCTTTTGCAGGTTACGGATTTTCCGACCAATTTTTTCAAGTCCAATCGGGCCAAAATTTTGCGAGTTATAATTTCTGGGCCAGAAAAGCTTAAAAAACCTTATACGGTAGAAATGTTCCGAAAAAAAGCGCTCTTCAGCAATTCGAAAGTGTCGAACACGCCAAAAATTCCACAGCGGGCAATTGTTCTCAAAATCTTTCCAAAGTTCTCACTTCTTTCTTTTAGTAGTTGGCTTGCTCACTTCTTGAAATTGCAATATGTCCTCTTCCCACCCCCCGCCCCTCCGAGGGGATAGGGTGGGAGGAAGGAGGAGAGGGGGCGCAGGGACAGACTAGGTGCCCAACGTTTTATACGAACGCAATAAAGATTGATCACTATTGTAAACTCAAAGTGCTGATGACTGTATTGGTCTTGCGGGTAAACACAATAGAATTTGTAAGATACATTCCGATGACATTCATGAAGGAGTATGGAGAGATATGAAAACTGCCAACGAAAACTCAGAAACAAAAAGGCGATGAAGAAAGAGTACACTACGAGTTGTAAACTCTTGCGACATCCGCCGACAAACTGACAAGCCGACCGACAACCAACATTTTGCTTAGATTCAAATGCGAACGACCTAAAGAGACGGATAGAGACAAAAAAGACAAACGACGACAACACAACGACACAGTCCATTTGATCAATTCTCAACGATTCACCGTATAAAGTTAGCGTTTTGTTACAGTTGTTGACGCAAAGATTACAGTCGCATAGTGATTTTCGTTATTTCATTTACTTACCTTCCCGATCATTCATTCCTTTGCGTGTTTCATTTTATGTTTCACATCTTACGTTACGTAAAAGTGATTCTTTTTTTCCAAAAAATGAATAAAACGGTCTAAGGAGATTTCATGGAAGAATTACGTAATAAAAAATTGCTTTTTTAAATGCGTCAAATTTTGTTGATTACTTTTTGGTTGATTAAGGACAAAATACAGGCACTTTTTAAAGCGAAACAATAAATATGATAGATATCAGGGTTCAACTATTATAAATATTTCTTCTCATGTTAGGCATCTCTAATAAAATATCTTCTATGAACTTTTCAAATTCGACGAAAAATTGTCGAGTGAACGACTACTTATATTTTTCTTTTAGAACTATTTGGAAAAATTTTAGTGCTTATTATCTATTTGCTGTAATAGAGATGTCAAAAATAAACGTATCAACAACATATCACTCTATCTTTTCTTTGCTAAATTGAAATATTTATGGAGAAATTTTCGTTGAAGAAATTATAAGGTGAGCAATTCGTGTAAGATTTTTAAAAATTTCAACAATTAGCACACAAAATTACTTTGGTTCAAATTTAATCAGATCTTGAAGCAAAAAAAAAAACATTACTACTGTAAAACTAATAAGACAAAAAGCGAACATTCGCGGACTGTAACGGTCAAGACGGAAAAGAGAGAGAGAGAGAGAGACGGAGAGAGAAAAAAATAACGCAATATGCAGCAAATGAACCCATAATCCTTTCGATGAGCCTGAAAACTGGTACGCTTCTCACAGTCAATAATTAAATGTTACTTTGTAGTAAATGAAATGAATAGGTTGTAGATCTCGAAATCGTAAGACATAATATGAAAATGACTTATAAATAATGGGGACGATGATCGAAAAACTAATAATACTAATAAAGCAGTCGTTAGACAACAACAAGCAATAAAACAACATACAAATCAGACTGTGTACTTCACACACAAAAATTGACAAATAAATGAACGAAAAAAAAAAACTACACACACATACACATACACAAGAAGAGAAATTTAACACTCACAGTTAGTTTATTCATTCGAGCGACGGACGCTATGACCTTTTGTTTTTTTTTTGAATTGTGCAGAAAAGAAGAAATAAAGAAGCGGGCCATAGCGAGCTCCATCAATGTGTTTCGAATCGTGCGTACAACAACAGATAGACAAGCGCAAGCGCTAATCAAAAGAAGTACACTTGAATGCGAAACAAAATCAACTAACTGCCTAACGACCTATGAAAGAACAAAATCAGGGATGGTGTTTTGCCAGAATGGAAAAAAACAAACCGAAATTCACAAACGCTTCGTTCGACGAAGAGAGAGAAAGATGAGAAAGAATGAATACGTCCAGAGTTTCATGCGCTACAATGAGATTTCATGCGCACATTGTTGGAGAAAGAGGGTTGGCTGGGTGAGCGACAGGAAACAAATTGCGTTCACAGTTGTGCATCATAATTACAGACTTGCCAAAAAAAAAGAAGAAGACAATACACAAACAACGATGATGATGAATAAATGGAACAAGAGATTACAATAGCCGTTCAGAAAGAAATTGCACATAGCTACTTTAGAGTACCCGCCTGTAGATCTTACGGGAAAGCGTCTTGAAGAATTAGTTGTTGTATCGGGCAAAAAAAAAATTGGCACTCGTAGTATGCGCCCAATTCGTTTCTTCACACATATGAAGATTGTACATAAATAAATTGTACTTAAACACAATATTGTATTAAAAAAAAACTGGGCTTGCTGGATGATTCGCACACCTAAAACTATGCCTCACGAACCCGCGGTCGAGCCTTAGCCAAAGCGACGCCCGAAAGAAATCGAAAGCTCGTTATTTCATATGTATATTGTGATCTGGTTGAGGATACCATCCTAGAAATAAAAAGGAAACAAAACAAACGCATAACCTCGTCTGGCAATGAAAACACCAGTCATCCGGTGAAAATTTAAAGAATACGATGAGAAATTCGAGAATCAGGAGTGAATAACGACGCACACGTAACGCTTATCCATCCATGCTATCACGGCGTACAATCGGTACTGGAAATCCGTGTTTCATATCCTCTTGAGGCCATTCATATGTGGCATTAATGAGCTCATCATATTCTGTACTGTACACTTGCGCTCTTACGTACTTCTCAAGATCCTCAGGTTGTGGATATAAGTTGGCTGTACCGTTCTGAAAACTTACTTTGTTAATTACGAATGATGTACTATTTTTCTCCATAAAACGAACCAAATCTTATACATTTCCGTTTGAAGAAAGTCTTTTATGTGTATTTAAAGAAACGTAGATTATGGCTCTACTTCTCTTGCAGTTCCTGGTTACTCAACGTGCAACATCTTTTACGCAATTTTTCCCTAAACAGTCGCAATAAGCTAACACTTTCGAGCACTCATTAGAATACGCAATTCATTGTTAAGCTTTAAATAACAAACGCCACCAGAAAGAGTCAATCGCATTAGAAGAAAAGCGCAGAAGCTGACTGGAAAAAAGGTTGGAACATCGAACAACAATGTGACTGAACCAATGATCAAAACCGATATTTGAGAAAACCAATGAAGAAAAACGCTAACAGTAATCCTATCAGTTATTTGACATTTCACATACGGAAAAAAAATTTAAGGCTGATCGTACAAAACAAACAATAGTTTTAATTTTAGCAGTGAGGTTCCAAAGATTAAAACCACAAATATTATTAAGCATCATTCCCAAGTTGTTAACCAATGTTCTCGAGTTACAAAGCATTACTCCCACACCATTAAGCTTTTTCCAAATTTATCAAGCATTATTCCCAAAATATTAAGCATTATTCCCGAATTATAAAGCATTTTTCCCAAGTTGTTATGCATCTTTCCCTAGTTGTTAAGCATTTATCAAGCATTTTTCCAGAGTTATTAAGCATTACTCCCAAATTATTAAGCCTTATTCCCAAGATAATAAGCATTACTCACCTCATGCAAGTGAATGGATTTTTTCATTTATGACTCAAAAGGCTACAAGCTAGGCGATGTTTGAAGTATATTTAGGAATTCGTTTTGAGACGCTTGAAGATATTCGTCGAAAAAACATTGCAACATTTGTAATTTAAAAAAAGTCATTGTTCTATTCCGCCTGACTTTCTTTATATCGTACTGCTACTAAGTATTAAACACATTCAACGACTCTGCCGCCACCGAAGCGTTGTTAAACTAGTCGGCGTATGCGTGTAAATAGAAATAAGGAATTTTGCTCCATGCAGTGAGGATAGGGTCACCACGAATCGAAAATTCGCTTATAATTCTCATCCCTACAGTCGAGTTCATGCTCAGCTTATTAAATATTCGTCAGATGCGAGCAAGTCAGCCAATGATAACGATAATCATCCGAATTTACTCACTCGTCCCCTCTAAGTTGTGTATTCCCTTCAGAATTAGCTAGTTTGCAAGAGTTCTCTTTCAATTCGACAGTCCTTCTCTCCCGATTCCCTTCCCCCCCCCCCTCACCTTTTTCCCACTCGCAAATCCACTCTCTCCCCACTTTTTTTGGAGATACCATTCCGCATATGCCTTCCCTCCAGACTCAGTCGCCTTTATGGAATGATATAATGTTACCATCCTTACTGTTTAAACTGGGGAATGTATACGGTGCATTTGCCTATCATTTGCCTATATATATATCAACATTGAATATTTGAATCACCAAGCAGTAGAAACACTGACCTTATAGCAGTATCTGGCCATCTCTACGGCGATTTGAATGGAGATCTCCCGAATTTCCTTCAACTGAGGATAAACACGTCCCACTTTAAGACTTTCTTCTGTTACGCATGCAGCAACCTTCTGAAATGATATAACCGTAATAGATGGCAATTAAATGGTCATAATTAAGCAATGCCATAAAAGAAATACAATAAACTTAGATGAATAAAAAAGTGTCGAGTCGACGGCGAATATCTGAATCCATGTCGGTCTCTGCTCTTTCAACACACGAATTTCAGCTGCACACAAAGGTTTATTTTTCTTCTCACGCAGCCGAATTTACGTGTTGAATCGCTCGGCGCAAAAACATAACTGTCATTGCTTCTGTCAGCTTGAGAATGAATTTTTTGACACGCCTTCTGGAGAAGAAGTTCACTAAAATTTACCAAGAAAAGCTTCAAAAGACAAGTTTATCAAAAATCTTTTTTAAAAATTAAAATATAAAAGCAAGTGCGTAAAATTCAAAGATCGAAGTGAAGCATGACAACCGACAGCACCCCAACCGTACCACTATATCTCAAACAAGTGAATTTCGAGCATTTTTTCATACCCCAAAAACAATGCAAAATCCGAGGCAGATGCTTTCGGAAACGCAGTCCTTCATTGCTTTTGAAACAAGTATTTTAGTTCGCTTTTCAATAGCCTTTCTTTAGCAATTCGCTAGAACCAATGAACGTTTTGGCATTAAATGAGTTGTTGCTTAACATGCGGATTGCTTGGTATTTATGCGATTATTTCGACTTCTCTTCCGGGTTTACCATTTAAATATCGCTGTTTAGTCAATTTCAAATCAGAAATTTCTTCGAGGAGACTCAAAATCATTATTCAGGCAAATTTTGCTTCCGATATTAACAAATGAGCTCTATCGTAGCTGCTATAATGCCGAAGTGTGATAGCGGCACGTAGTATGATCTCTAGATACATGCAAACAAAACTTCTGAACGCAAGAAATATCAAAATTTTGTAGACGAATCTGAAGAAAAAAAACGCGTATTTAACACGTTTCCCTTTCTCATCTGTTCAACGCCTCAATGATGGGATCTCTTTTCTTTGTTCCCCTCCCCAACTTTTTTTCCCGATCTCCGCAAATAAATTTCACTATCAACTGCTTGAACAAACAAACGACTAAAGGTTGCAAAATGCTTTCGTCCTAAAGTGTTCTCATGTCAGAAGAATTACATGGCAAGAATAATTAAGCAATAATGCAATATATCCGGTCTTAGCAACAATCTACCTTTTACGATTATTTGTCGAATATGCGTCTGCGAAATAACAGTGTTCTTAAACATATACAGAGCAAAAATACTCATCAAAAAGTGGGAATTCACCTCATAGGGGTGATAAAGATAAGCGTTTTGATGGCTCTAAAAGCAGCCAGTTTTACGAAGTGCTCATAGATATAGAAAAATCCCATTTCAGCTGATTCGACCGCTGAGAAGTGAAATTCAAAATAAATTTTCTTTTGAATTTTTGCGCAGATAGTGCGTTCAGAAAAATTTGTTCGAATAAAGTGTTCCAAAATCTTGGCGCCTCATCGATGTTAGAAAATTTCAACGAACGTTACCACTGTAGAGATTTGCTGCCCGATGCCTTTCAGTGTTCTCAAGTTACATACGGCAGAAAAATGGAACGAGGGTGTGGAAAACCTCTTTGGTCCCCAAGTAAACAGCAAGACCAAAAAGATCCATAAAGCGAAAACCTGACTTAAATAACTCAAAACACGGATGTGAAACACAATTGCAAACACGACTAGCCTTAGCGGCAATTAGGAAGAGATCGGTGTCGATATGGCGTATTTGGAACAGAATTGTACCAAGCGCGACACCAGGGAAGATATAGGCATTGTTGCCTTGTCCTGGCTTGTATATGTGACCGTTGAGCTCTACATTCGGGAACGGACTGCCACTAGCGTATAGTGCGGTTCCCTAAAAAAATTCGATTTTTATTCTATACAAAATTTGTTCACTGTATATTTCCCAGTAGAATCCTTCAGGGATTATAGATTCTTAGCTTTTTCGAGCATGATGATTTCATCGTAGGCACACAAGATCGCATTTAAAACGTACCGATTACCTTTCCGAATTTTTTCGCTTTCGAATCAGATAATGAAGATGTGCGAGTGGTGTAACCAATCGGGTCAAATGCGCGCATTCAGGTATGTCAAAAGATCCTTACTGACGCGCCCACAAATTGCGAATGGGTAAAATAGTGAAGAACATTGCCGCTTCGTATTCACTTTTTCCCCCGCAAATTATTTGTCCATCTTCCACGTGCCCTGTGACTCACATGATTGAAAAGTTTACTTTTGTGCACAAAATTTCATTTTAGATGCCTATGGCATCCATCAACCGTGTAATAAGCTCACATTGGTGAACTTATAGGCCTCCTCGGCAGTGCATTCGGCTTTGCTGGTCGGATTGGAGAGCGCGAATATAATTGGGTGTTCGTTGAATTCGGCCATCGTACGAATCACTTCTTCGTTGAACGCACCACGTACTGTAGATGCTCCGATTAGTGCACCTGGACGAGCTGCTCTAACCACCTAAAATTAATGTTCAAATAAACTGTAGATCTTTTTAGAATAAGATGCCCTTATACGTTAACCTCATGTTGTTCCCGCGTATTACATTGTCTTACTGGTTCACTGTACTTGTTGTGTCATAAATAAATACCTTTGATCATGGCAATATATCGTCTCCAGCAGAAGGTCTATTCATGGTGTCGCCATGGTGCGCTTTACAGACAAGAATTTTGCAAAAATCGGCAAAACGTCCCGATGTAGGCTGGCCAGTACCGGACGCGTTGAAAACAGCATTGCTATGGAGTGTTACCGCAGTTGAGCCACTTACACAGTGAGCGTTTTTTTTCTCTCAACAGTATGCACAACGCTACAAGCGTGTAAGAGGTAGCCGCGTTGTTCGACGTGCAGCCAAGGAGCAAATGCCTTAACAACAACTCGCTGAATAAACTAACCATCATAAAAAAGCAAGTGGGGGGTATGTGCTAAAAAATCCGCATAAAATACGCCTTAGCGACTCAATTCATGAGATGAGTCATTTTATGAAGCAATTAATATGCAAATTAATGTTTTAAACGCTCCGATCGACCATAAAAATTCCCTGCTGAAGGTTCATTTTTAAGCGACTGAATCATAGAAATAAGCAACTGGATAGCCGTAATGAGAACTAGAGTTTTCGCATATTTTAGTGCCTAGAACTTCTCAAGAGGTCCATGTGAATTGGTCCGAGGCCTGGATTACGTATACCAAATTTCATAACTCCGGCTTCAGTCGCTCCCGACTTAAGACCCGGACGGACAAACGCAATAATGATTTGAAATAATATATCTAAGCGCATACATTACATATATCATTATATATAGATATATATAACGTGTTCGCATACAGATACGATATGCAATAATGCGTCCTGCAAAGTGAAATTGCCAAAGCCAATAAAAACGATTCTGCTGAAACACGGTCGGTTGAACGGCATTAGGTTTTGAAAAACGAACGCACCTCGACGAGGCTACTTGTTTCGGGCATGTCCTTAGCGAATTTGACATGCCTCGGGTTCATCTCCTTCCTGCTCTTCGTCACAAGACCATCGATGTCCATTAGGTAAATACGATTGCAAGCCTCCTCTTTAGAGATTCCTTCGTTTTGCATTTGATGCACTACCATTTCCGCTATACCAGTCGACGCCTCAAAAATGAAAGAAACAACAGTTTTCTAGTGATAATAACAAAAAAAGAACGCCCATTCTCACTCTTGACGACTTTTATGTTCATCGCTATGCGATCGCTTCGCAAACAAATTAAAAGCGTTTCGTCAGAAAAATTTCCTAAGAAAACTGTATAGATGTTACATTTGGTTGCCAACAAATAATGTTGTCTAAAGGCAACGAAATGTGTATGAAAATATTTAGATGCTATTTGATTATGGTTGTTTCACTTTTGTGCAATGTAATTTGCTGTTGAAAAATTGTGCGCTTAGAATGGTTCAAATTTCGAAAAGACGTCGCCAGCATGCACTAGCTAATAAATCAGCTATTTCGCTTTTTTAATTCGTCGCTAACATTAAGCGTTTCTGCAGTAGCCGTATTCTTCCTATTCGTCGATGCTATATTATCGCAAGCGCATGATAGCAATCGTGAACACTTGTAGGCAATACCTTCTGATAAGATAGGATAAAGTGATGGGCACAATGTAAGCTAAGATATTAGAATCAAGCGAAAATTATGAATTACGCGAATTTGGATAATCGACTCTGATTGCTCGAGTATGAATGAAGAGGAATATGCAAAAACATTTAGAAGAGAATATTGCCGACGGCTGTCGAATGCACGCTTCAAGCGACGAATTAAAGGGTTTTGTTGAGTAAAGTATACTAACAGCAAGGTAAGATCCAAACTTAACGTGCAAAACAAAATTCATCTTAACGCTGAACACTACGTAAGATGAGCACAGCTGAAAAGGGTTCAGAAGCGTATGAGTGTTTTATGCGATCAGAAGACGCCAGATAAATATTTCGGCGCCCACCATTTCGATATCCTATCTTCGATTTATGAGGTGGCAGTAGCTCAGTGGTAGAGCTCCCGCTTCGACCTGGGTTCGATTCTCGACTGCTTTCCCAACGGATCGCCAGCAAGCTGACCACCAGGCGCTCCGAAACGGGTCAGAACAATCATGCGCGGGCATGGTTGTCAGTTGCATCGATAAGGGAATCGGTGAAATTACAGCTGGCATCCCTTTGCTTTGCATCGTCCATTTACGTTTGTGCTCATTATTTGTGAGGATTTAACATTTTAAATGTTTAATTGTGATTCAACACTGTGGAACGGTTGCTGAGCGGTCGTGTCTACTTTCGCTCTGCTCGTTGTGTTGGTGCGCTGTGGAACGGTCATCAGATATGACGACGGCTACCTGCGAATACGTTGAATAAGTAGGCGTGAACCAACCAACGGCAAAATCCATCGGGGTGTAATTGGGATAGGCGGTGGTATGCCAGCACTTTAAAATGATCACAATACCCAATGACGGTTTCGTGTCACGGCGAGTACGGTCCGTCGAAAAAGATCGCAGCCCCTACTGCCTTGCAGGTGCTTCGTAGAAGAAAAGCTAGGAGAAGAAAATTCCGAATGAACGAAACTTACGTCGCCAGCATGCCGGTCACCAGGCGATTTACTACCGGCCACAACAATACGGAAAGCAAGATGGGAAGATCCGCTGTGACGCCTATATGGCGCTGCTCGGATGCGGCGAGCTTAGAAGAGCGACAGATGGAAAAATTGCCAGCTGTATCGATGGAGGGAACAATATAATCGATGAAATCACTGGTGTTCAAGGTAAGGTATTCAAGGTATAATTGTTTGTGTATGCATATGTAGAGTAAGGCTGACATTTCTAATCAATACATCGAATTATCATAAATGAAGACGTCAAAAAAAAAAAGAAAAACGAACAGCTCCGGCACCGAAGAATAGATACTTTTCCTGTGAGACGAGTTTCTTCGTGACTCGTGCACATGTCAAAAGACCAGCAACAATAACAGCAGCAGTACCTAGAAACGAAAACAATGTTTCTCACCATATTAATAAACAGTTGCAAATGTCGCATTACTTTTTTCGATTTTTGTTGCAACTGTTGTCCTCTGACTTCCCCACATTCCT
>JPKZ01000317.1:332579-342873 GCA_000803305.1 Toxocara canis | reverse complement strand
CTGCTTTGCTAAATAATATTTCCCCACCTCTGTCCACCCTTCTTTTTATTCACGTCCTATCATTTATCTCCTTAAACATGTGTAAACCCTTAAAAGCTTCGGAAACTTTGCGCAGGCAAAGAAAGATGATAATATAAGCAGTGAGTAAATTAATAAACTTAAATTCCAACTTGGCATGAAATCAACAACTCGGAGGCCTTCACTTTCGTAACATCAGGAGAATTATGAATGTAGTAAACAGACAACGTACCCAACGCCCATGCGTTCTTTTGGAACTACGCTAAATGCTGATAAAGAAATCACGATGAGCAGTTAATTACCGTGTTCCATTCCACAGGTAGGATGGTAATCGTAGATCTTAACTCGATTCTGTTTTTGAGACAGAAATTCGTTTGACCAATTATGTTTCAAGTTACCTATCTTCTTCTTCCAAAAAAAAAAATTAAAAAATGGAGCGAAAAGGAAGAAGAAAAAGTCGAGGAAAAAAGAAATTGAGGAAGCAAACCGAGGTAGCTGGCTAGGTCCAGAAACTAAGCTTATTTATATATCCTTCCACTCATCTGCCAATTCCAAGCACCTCATCCAGGCAGCATACTTATGCTTGTATAATTAGTCGTAGTGCATCCTTGCGCACTGAATACCTTACAGAAACCACGACCTCTTCATTTGCACAATATTAATATTCTTTCCATTATTTTGAAACTTATAGCCGATCAGGGCTTCCAGCGCGTTAAGCAAATATGCGCTTAAAAATGCCACCTTCATTTTATTGGTTTATTCGATCGTGACCTTGAGGAAGACAAATGAGTTATTTTATACTATAAGACGGGTAGAAGTTTGCTGTAACGCAAACGTCTAATAAAACTTTCAAGTCATTCGCTTTCCTTCCAGCTTCAAATATAATCACAATCTTTGTCGAACTCTCAACTCACCAAATAGAAGCAACTTTTAAACTCTTCAAGGTTAAACGTAAAAACCTTTGCAGCGATGTTTGAAGTAAAAATTCAGTGCTTCTTTGGCACAGGCGTCGCAGTGTTCTTCTTCTTTCGTTGCTCAGCACATCGCTCGCAGTACCACTTACCCTTAGGCGGTTCCGTTAGACCGACGCATTGGAAATGGAACCACTCGATAGGGCATTGCTTATTGTCACACATTACCATCTCACCGAACGACACCTGTAGTGCTCATACCCATCAATTGACAACCCATATCGGATAACTTCCCTCCCCTCTACCCTTCCAATTTGAGTGGGGTAGGCAGGGTGAACGGAAACAGAATGAAAGCAAAACAGTATCATTTCCCTTTAAACAATTACGTAAGATCGATGCGGTGCAAATGCAGTCAAGGAAAAAAAAACAACAGACATATCAAAAAACAATAGCGCAAAAAACTGGTTTTCGAGCCTCATGCAAAAACCTATGCCGTTGTTATGCGAAACGGAAAATTATGCACACCTAAACATGCTACTGTTTTCACTGTCCGCAAATGCACGAGAGGTACACGCAATGAACTTCGTAGTTATGTGGAATAGACTAGAACCTAAATGGCGATACTGGTGATCGCTATCAATCATTATAATTAAAAGAATTATCGCATCACCTCGCACCTGGTATTATGAAGTTTACTACAGCAAACAAAAGATAATAAGACAAATACAGGTTATCTTATTATCTTTAGCAAAGACAATTACCTTATTGTCTTTACTAAAGATGAGGTAACCTGGGAATAAACTGAAATTAATTAATGGATAAACCTGGTGACAAATGCAATAAGTCGGTTCGTTGGGGTCGACGGGCATTTCAACGATCGGTGTAGTGTCAAGGAATGGTTGCAGCACTGCTGTCGACCCTATAGCACAAATTTTTGCTTATGACGAAACTAAATTACGAGATTCGATTGACTTTTCATACATATCCATCCCTTTTCATGTCTAGCCGCTCCCTCCTCACTCCCGCTCCCAAATTTTGAGTGTTTGTTAATCCTTAGAAAAATAATTCCTCTTTTCCTTCGATGTCATCCTATTCTTTTTTATTTCTAAAAATCCTCAAAAACTGAGAGTAAACCCTATTTTTCATTTTAGATTAGTAAACTAATTAGCAAATTCGACTGAGTATGGAGTACTTTGTCCTATCCGTAACGAATTCTGATATTGCTTACCCGAGATCTTAAAACCCGTAAAAGTGAAACGTCTCCCAGAGTTTTCTCTGCCACTCTCCTCGCTCCTCTCTCCACTGCTTTGTGGTTGTGAAAAATGCAGGGAGGAAAGAAAGCAACCGCTGCTGAGTTCACCGCTATGCAAAGATTTTCCCATTTGCTCTGCTGATCACTACATATTCTCCTATCGAATGCATTTTATGTTGATGGAGTGAATAATACGACAACCTGCTAAGCGATTATCTCTGAAATTCGAACGAAACCAAAACAAAATTGTCAGAAATTAGCAAAAGGACAGGAACGATTCTGTCAACTAACAAAACTCCGGCTGAAGGGGTGCACGAGATCGGGTCCCTTATCCCAGTCAGCAGTATGTGGATTATGGATGAGTCGCCATTTTTGGAACAGCTGGAGGGAAGGAGGGGGGGGGGGGGGGGGGGGATTTTGCGATGTGGCCTTTACGGGAGAATTGAATTCGAACGACTACATTGTTTCAAGCTCGGTTTCACGTTCTGTAAAAAAGAGAGTCTACTACCATGTTATTAGTGCCAACGTCGAGAAGAACGGGAAGACACCATCTAGGTTGCACGCCTCCCAACGCTACGTAAAGTGCGAGTTTACCAACTGGAATACCAATGCCATAAGCGCCTAAATCACCAAGACCCAAGATACGCTCACCGTCCGTCACTACGATTGCCTGCAATTAATTTGCTATAAGGCAGCGTTTCACTTTTGCCGAACTTATTATGGATGCTTGGCGAAGAATTTTAAGAGCGAATGTGCCCCTCTTTTGCAGTAGACTCGATGATGGTACACTTTGTGAACAATATAACACTGGCAAAAAGTGATTTAAAAAATGTTAACTGTAACCAAGCATCCATAATAAGTGAATATAGGTGATACTATAAAATACTTCTATGCCCTTTTTATACCTACGTATTGCAAAGCAAAGAGCCAACTGCTTTGTTAAAATTATCATTTGCTATATGCTCACGCAGTTTCAGCTTCTGAATATAGGTCTTAGAATTGCTCACTAGTTGTGAACGCTAACGTATTAACAGCAACACTAAATGATAGGCAGCGAATTGGCGTAACTCGTACTATTCTAAAATGTCAGAAGTGGAAGAGGTTCAGCCCCATCAGTTGATTTTTTTCGTGCCTAAAGAAAAATTTAAACCTACCGCGAACGGAAAGAATTTGTGGCAGCACAGCACGAATGTGGAAAAAAGAAACTACCAGATATTTTGGATGAGATTTTGGTATAAATATCAGCAACCGTACCGACTCTTCCGTTAAGACGTAAAGCGCTTCTAAAATTTGATGACCCGCTATTTTCCAAATAGTTACCCACTCCATCCTTTAGTTCCCGTTTTTCACTTAAATGTATTGAACACAATCAGATTCTCTTTTGCTGCTTCTCACAAGCCTCATATGGTAGAAAAAACAACACGACTTTAGGAACAATTGTTGTTTTTTTTTCGCTCTTGAACTGACATCTACAAGCCCAAGCAATGCTTTTTTCTATCTAGGTTTCCTCTGACGAAAGATATTAAAAAAAGAATTAAGAAGGAACAATAAGATATTAAAAGCTTACTCTAACATCCTGTTCTGGCCAGTTTGACAAAATCTGATAAATTTTGCTGATACTGTTGTCGTTTATAGTGATGTAAAGACCCCTGAAAGCAGTGAATATCACTACAGATATACTTTGATAACAAATATCCAACTTGCAGTCATTTCGCAGATATGAGCACATAGAGAAAACTGAAAGGTAATAGCACATAGAAATAAAAACGTCAACACGTCGATAGTTACACCAACGATTGTCATTTTAAAAAAGTTCCGTGTTTTATTTATGCAGTAGTTATTCATGTATCGAACCGATTTGCGTGCTTATACGAACATTAAAAACACTGGAAGCATAACTGGGAGAAATAAAGCCCTTGCATGGAGTTTTTGGACCTGCAAACGAAAACATCTTACTCCAAGGACGACTTATCAGAGTAAATTCTACCAGCAAGTGGAAATATGCATGATGGAAAAGAGCAAAACTATTATCGTAATGACAAGCGACGGCGGTTTCATGTCACTTTATGCAAATATAAGATTTGAATTTTGATGGCTTATTGAAAGCTTCATTTTCTACAACCGGAAATCATCCCGCACTGAATTGCATAGATGGAAATAAAACAGTTGCCGTTGGCCCATAGGGCGCCATTTTTCGTTTGAAGCGTTTTACATGCAGCTACATTACTCTATGTTATGAGCTTTGCACTTTTTGCGAACGGTTTAGGAAAATTCAGTTCCACAACTATGGCTCTATTTTCATAGCTGTCATCAACCTTGGACGATGAACGCTATGCAAGAGAAATTGGATGTGGAGAGAAAAGATTGAATATTACTTGGGTTTTCGATAGATATATCCGAAGTTCTGACAAGCGAGACCCACAGTGGGCGTATAAACGATTGGCATCAGTTCCTTTACATGATCGCATATAACACGATAGAACAGTTTTTCGTTTCGATCCTTAAATTGGCCTATTGATCAGCCAATTAATTGCCTATGCATATTACTCATTCGATTAGCGCTTATGGTTCATCACATAGCAGTATGCGTTTGCAATTAAATATTTAATAACCGTTCACTCGGTCGATTACTCATTTGACTTGCAAATCTACCTGGGAAAGCCAAAAAAAATGTGCTTCATTACCACTGAATGAGAGCAGTAAATAGAGAAGACAAAATGCGTAAGGTCCTCTAGACATATGCGATGTGCGACATCAAGCGCGAACAAATACAGCGTGTATGGGAGAATCACAAAGCAATCGCACGAGCCTTTCGATTAGCCTGTTTACATAGATGTGTGCGTGTTTATCATTTTCAACTTGAGGATCCGAAAAGTTTCCAGCATCGAACTTAGCAATCACGATCTATGGCGTCGCGACGTCCTCAACATTATGAAGTACTGTACAGTCCGTCCCACAATATAGAAGTAGCAGTGAATTTTCGGCTCATTGAGCTGGCTTTTCGCAAACCAATCAATTTCGTGATCAGCTTTTACATCCGATTCATGAGCTAGAAGCTGAAGGAGAACGCCTCTATTGAACTGAGCTTGTATTGCAGATGAACATCTATCAGAGGATATACGACAATTTCCTACTACTTTTATCTTAAGTCAAAAATATGTTTTGATGTTAACTTGACGTGCATGTACGCTATGCGATTAAATCATCATCACTGCTGGGAAAAAAGTGGAGAGGTAAATTTCCTTTTCAAGTCCGGAATTAGCTAAACACCAAAGAAGGTTTAATTACGATTAATCAACTGTTGAAGAACGCAGACTCGATTAATGAAGTAGAAGTCGTGATTCGGGACAGGATGAAACGTTGTCAAAATGCGAAACCTCTAAGACGAGAAGGATGTTCTACTTAATTACAAATCAAACTATTTTCCGAAAGGTGTATTAATTACAAAAAATTTCCGAAAGCTGTTCATAAGTGTACTTTGCTGGTTGTTCGAACAATTTTCCAGCGTTTGTTTGCAGCGCCCTTAACTCACACTTTTCTACATCTTCCCACCTTCCAAAACCATCTAGAACCATCGGAACCGTACACACGAAAATTGAACTATGGGCAGATTTGTTCATAGTGGCGAAGGTTCGTAAATGAAAATGACGCAACTGCAGGATTGTCTGTATTGCATGTGTTAGCGATATTAGAGCAAAAAATTCTGATTATAGGGATATAAATGCAACAATGGATAGCGTTTAGTTATTTAGTTAAAGATTCACATCGCATGAATATTCAGATGTGCGGCTTTAAGTAGTATTTGAATTTAAGAGCGTTAAATAACAATACGGAATAGATGAGCAAGTGGTTTGTGCTCTTCTTTTATATTTGCATGTTGTGCCATAGGAGATATTGATGTGTGTGTGATGCTTTTTGGTGTATAAGGGATAAGAAGAGTAATTGTGCGGATGGAACAGTAGGATGCGTCAGAAGATGAACCACTGTTAACTCGCTGGGCGGTGATGCCTCGGCGTTCAAGTCCATTTAGCTCCGTCCGATATCTTGCTCCTTCTCTCCCCCTCTCCTCCTCTTCAGAGTGATAATGTCTTCGCATTTTATCATTCTTGAAGGTTAAAGAAAAATTAGAAAATAGTACAATACCTGAAGCCCATCGAGTTGGATATACCTGGCCAAATCGTTCGGTTGCTCACGGAGTTTCGTGATAACACGGTAGGCTTGTTGCTCTTGGGTCATGAAAGCAGGCGGTAGAAGGCCGTGCAGGCCGAGATATTGCCGTTCATAGAGGCTGAACGCCATACCCTTAAACCGGATCGACACTTATGCGAACTCATTTTTTGCAGCTTAATTTGTACACTTAATTAATCAAATTTCAACTGCACTTCCGAAGTTACGCTGTGGGATTCTAAGTGGGAGGACTTGCTGGGAAATTGCCACGGATTTGCCATTTTTTGCAACTTAATGGACTTGCCATGGAGCTAGCATAATGCGAGGTTTGGCGGTGCAACCCTCAAACTAGCATGTTTCATATACTCAAAGCAGATCATGATTATTCAAGCGCTAATCTGCGTGAGCGCGCGCAAACGTTCTGCGAAAAATTCGATTTTCTGCGGCTTCGCTAATAATGAATTATGCGAATCCAACCGGTTGAAAACACACAAAAATCTCTTTCATTAAGGGGCGACAATATCCTAAGGGGATTGATGAACTGATTTGAATGTCGGCACAAAAGATGATCGTAAGGTGCGAATGTGATCAGCTAAATTTCATAACCCTAGCTTCATTAATTTTTAATCGAACAGAAAGCGCCGCAGTGAAATGTTCTGCATAAAAAGAGATAAATGGAAGAATGATACTCCCGTATTCTAAATGACGGATATCGCAAGATATACGCAACATAATCAAGTGTGGACGCATCAAGGGGTCTTTTAGGCACGTCCAGTATGCGCCATTTATCGTTTTTTTTTTTTTGAAGGACAGCTTCTCGTTTGCCCACAAACAATACAAGTCATATAAACCCATCAACAGTCACTAGGCTATGAAGGAGTTCGACAAACAATAAGCCGTTAAGCTACGGGTCTGTCTCGTAAACCAAAAAATACCACCTATTTGGCTGTTGCATTGACATCAAAAACTGTAGAAGTTGCCTGTTGATAGCCACGTTCATTAGCATGCATATTGCCGTTTAAAGCTAATGCCAAAATTTATGCGCTATACTGTCGTAGCGTCTATGCGGAAAAAAATGTGAAGGGATCAAATTCTTCAGATTTCAGGGTTGCCACACTGCAAATGCATCTTAATATGATGCATTGTGCCCTTATATTTCGCTCATGGTGCATATGCTTGACACCATAAAAACGGCACTTCTTGTTCGACTGTTCGTTCAGTCGACGAGGGAAACTTAAGAAATAAATTTACTGTGTGCTCGCTTATAGGTATGACGGGAGGCATACCGGGGAAAGAGGCAAACAAAATTGCATTTAGTAAAAACTTAGAAAAAATTACCTCTAGAAAAAAAACTACAGCTTATAAAGGAACTAATTACCTCTACTTATATTACCTTTACTTCGCAATCCTTCCACACCATACAAAAATGAATCGTTTTAAAGTATTTTCCTATATTCCCTTTCGTGGAAAAGTGGCCGTCTTTTCCAAGAATCTGCGTATGACACAAATAATTTCCAGCCCTCTTTAGTTCTTCTGAGCCCTTCATGAACGATTAAATATGTGAAAAAACGTTCATCACCGCATAAGTGATTATGATCAATACCTTATTCAAACGCGCATTTTTAAGCAGATCAGCCGATCGGTCTTTAGGTGTAACTCGTTCAGGTCGATAGAGCTTATACAATGCCATCTCTTTTTCGTTCATCGGTGGTAAATCGTATGAATAGACATCCTCGTGATGAGCCGCAGTCTTACGATTACATTGCGATGACAACGACAAACTTCGCGCCATTCTACAGAAAAAGCTGGTTGACCGGCAACTGTTGTGATCACAAGAATAAGGTTAAAGATGATGCGATCGAGCTTTGATGCTATTCACTTCGAACAGCTTGACTGCACGCTTAAGGAAATTATAACATTCGCAGCCAAGAGCGACATCTAACTTTCACTGCTGAACTGTTACTTCAAAAACGAATACCTAGACAATTATTTCAGAGCTCCATTTAAATAATGTGGGGAGTAGAGTTCAGATCACTAAGGATGGGAATATAGATATGACATTTTTCACGGGAATTTTGCTAGCTATAAAAGTAAAACTAACACACTCATGCACTCGTCACTCTTAGCATTTTTTTAGAATAAGATTACAATATTGGCCAAAAGATCGTTAGGAATTATCCACAAGAGGGAACACAATAATTTGGAAAAATATGAATTCCACTTTATGCATTTTGTTGTCAAATTTAAAATGTGACCTTAGTTCAACAATTCGTCATCGTTATAGTGCCGTTCTCTTTTTCGTTGTTTTCAATACATGGATCTGTACAACGTGGATGAAAACATATTAGAGTGTTGTATGGGTTTTGCAGCCTATGGATAATGCGTTTGCTTAGCTCACGTGTAACCAATCGCAGATCAATTGACCAAATGGTTGAAATGGTAGCGGGTCCGAATGTTCTATGCAATTAGCGTAGGGGTCAGTTCAGCGTTCTGCTTTCTAAGTTGACTAAATTAACTTTAAAAAAATAAAAACAAAGTCTGAAAGAAAATTGCTCATGAAGCAAGCTGGCAATAACTGCAGATAAAGCGATAGGAACGATAACTAGATAAAATGCTGTCATGGGGATATGCGAACCAATGAAGTACATATTTACGTAGGTTTTATGCTTTTATCTTTGAACTCATTATCGTGAATGAGCGCATAATCAAATACGTTGATTTAAAACGAAACGTTACTTTCAGAGGGTTGTTTTTCTTTTTGAAATTCTTTCTCATGTAGCCTCTACGCAAATAAACAAGTAAATTATATCTAATTCAGAACATTTCCGAACGTTGGAAATATTTTGCAATTCCTACACTTCATCGATGAATTCGTGCAGTATGATAATAATTTGCAAAACATAGTTAAAAGTTTAAAAATATCTTAATTTGAGCGCATAAATTTTTATGCTGATTCAACTTTGAACAATTCGAGTACAGAAATATACCTTGAGGCAATATTGAACGGTAGGCGATTAGTTAAACGATTTGCTCGAATTAATGAGGGGTCAAAGATCGGAACAAAATTTTTGTCATCATTGTTAATATAATTTTTTAATAAGGCGAATTTGAGTTATAATGACAGTGTTTTTGTCAAAAAATTAGAGTTGTTAATGTGTCGCCATCGATTTTACTCAACGGTTTAGGAATTTCTTCGATCATTTTTCACTTTCCAAACGGTAAAAGTTTACGCGCTCTGGTACAGCCTATAGAGGCGAATTTTCACTAGTGAAATGCGCAAGCGAATTGTTTGTGCTTGACGAGTGGAAGAATGAAATTCATTGATGAAATCATTTCATCTCTAATAACCGTGGCAAAGGAAATTGGTTGATTTTTTTTAAATTAGAAATTTATCGGGGCCTCTCTCAAAAAGAATCTCTTCCTCTACATCGGTTTCAGCCCATCTCAGTGGCTTGCTGACTTAAGAAATATATTCAGCACGACAATATTTCGGGGTACTTTTTAGTACGACAATATTTCAACACGACAATATTTCGGGGTATTTTCAGCACAATATTTACTATTTCGCCAAAAATTTTAGCCATTTAGTTCATTTTACCCAATGAAAAGTCATATCTTCATCTTTTTGAACCTTCGATGGAGGGAAGTAAGCGTAGGGGGGGAAGGGGGAAAGGGGGGGGTGAGATCTTTCATTTACGAGAATATGGTAACTGAAGAAACAGACGATTCACCTTTGAGCCATGTCGGGAGATCGTCGCATAACGGACGCCGCGATACTGCCTTGATGCGAGATGAAACTCATTGCTGCGCCTGCAGTTTCATTCAACTCGTTTTACATTTGCCGATTAATCGCGTGAAACGTACGTGAGATGACGTCGTTAAGAAGGAGTTCTCATGTTTTAGGGAGAGTAAAAACATTAGACGAATTGAAAAAGAGGATGGGGGA
>JPKZ01000317.1:306302-329528 GCA_000803305.1 Toxocara canis | reverse complement strand
GTTGCTTAAGTATTTTCTTACATGTCCTTTAAGATGCTTACTCAGTCATAACATCACTGTAGCTATTTTTTTGAACTGCACTTTCAGTGTAGACAAAGCAATGGCTCACGAAACATCATCACTCAGAAACAGGTGCGTCTCATTTTTCATCAGAGATTTTCCGCTATGCCCATCATATACCACACTGGTTGTAATCCAAATATACTTCATAAATTTACGTCCCTCGTCGTAGTACGACAATACCCCGGAGTGGGGCTTAAATTATGGTGGTGGCAACTGTATGACATCATCCGTCCAAAATACTGCCATTATCCTTCGACCTGGTTCTCTACCCGACCTTTTGGTTAACTATCACCACGCGCTTTGTACAGAAGAAACCTCGCCTTATGCAAGATAGCTAGCTCCCTACATCTCTTATGAGAATATTATCTACTTTTTCAGTTTAGCACATCGAACAAAATGATCAAAATCGTCATTTTAGGATGAAAAAAGAAACCTAGAAGCTTTATTGCAAATACGCTATAGACAAAATCCTGAACGACCTGTCCTTGATTCATGCGCTGTAATAACGTTCAGTTCATAGAGATCGCCAGTTAAACAATACCGGATGCCAAGATTTTTTTGTTTAATTATCATTTCAGTTTTGCATGATCTATAGTTATTCAGTTGGGGCCCACACTATTCTCCTGAGGGGTTCGTTTCCTTAAATGACAAAGCAGCAAAAAACAATAACGGTAAGCAAGTAGGGTTCAAACTAAAAAGCGCTTCTAATCGTATCTAGTCGATTTAGCCTTAACAAAAATTGCTCTTGCTATTTGTCATCGTCTTTTACTAGCGCGAAAAGAAGACGTGAATTTGTAGGCAACAGTCGTTGAGAGCGGATAAGTTGATCATTTGATTAAGAAGGTTGGGGGAAAAAAAAAGACGAAAAAAGAGCAAATTTTACATCTTACTGCTACTTAATTACTGACTAGAATTCCAAAAATACCGCCGAACAGACACGACAAACCGTTAGGTCTTGTGACAACAAGAGATTGAGAGATCGAGTTGTCGCTGAAGGAGGGTATGCAGGCGCTCGTTGAGGGAGAAGGAGGGTGCGAGGAGTATAGCTCGTGCTGGCTGGCCATCGTGCAAGGGTGTGAGGCACCAGACGTGCATATTGGTGTGGACGAACGGACGTGACGGCTGGTGTGTCGATGCTTAGTTGCGTTGCGCATGGCTTTGCGTGCATCGCTTAGCAACGCCCTCGCTCTCTCTCTCTGCGCTTAGCTCACATCCTTTTTTCTTAAAATTCACTCACCAAATACGAAATTCCTCCAACTATTTTATCAGCTGTATGCTAGAAGTTGCACGAGGATGGCGCTTTCGGAACGCCAGAATTAATGACAGCCCCCCTGCTCCGTCCTGAATCCGAAAAGAAAGGGTGGCCGAGAAATTCAAAACGTTTGAAAGAAGCGGAGCAATCTAAAAAAAATTAACCAACGATCTGTTCCCACAAAGAAATGCAACCGTAAGGACTGTCTTTTATTCCTGTGTATGTTTTGTTTCTATTCAGTATGACTGGTACTTCAGCGTGAAGCAGAATTGAAATCATTTAAGTCCGAAGTGTACGATTACACGACCCTTCTTCCATCCTTTGTTTAAAGCCAACCTGACCAGAATCCGAAACTGGGACCAAAATACTTAAAATAACGAACTGTGGAATCACAGAATCCGAACTCGAGTTCAAACGAATGAATGCGATTCTTTGCAAGCATTTACCGTACAATATCTCATAGAAGCCTCGTGGCTTGCAACTTTCATGCTTGAGATGAGATTTGGTGGAACCCATAAAAAACTTAGTAGTCGTTTCGTATTCTCAAAATAATGGCGAAAAATAAATAGTTATTGGTCTAGATACTGTCATTTTCATAAAATGATTCAAATCTTTGAACCGCAGTGGCATAACCGTGATATGTTAATAACCAGACGAAAAGCGATATTGGTACATTAGACTGTTTCAGCTTGTTACATTATGGTTTGTGCTTGTTGTAAATCAAAATTTCGCAGCGTGAGCAAAAAATCTGTACAACTGAGCTCATGATCACAGAGGGGAGGAGGAGGGGGAGAGGGAGAGGGGCTGTGGGAATGAGGGCATCTAACTCGTCAGTCAAGTTGCAACGACGACACAAAAGGCATTCCACATTTCTAAGCAAAAAATTGAGTGGCGCAGAAGGCAGCATTGATTGTAAAAAAAGAAAAAGAAGAAAGATGAAATTTAGATTGTTTGCGTCCTTGCAGTTGCTTCCAAAAAAAACGTGAAAAAGAAAACAAAAAGAGAAACTTGACGTCGTTAGGAACAGTGTATTCCACTGACAGTTACCACTAGCGAGTAACTAATTGCTCTGCGTTGATTTCTTCTCATTTCATTTTTGTGGGCGCATCAGTATATGTGATACTAGTTCACAAACGAGAGCACCTCTTTTGAGAGAATTTTCGGGCAACGTTTTCTGTCTGAATTCTTCAACCGCTTCCACTGTGCTCACACATTCGACGGGCCTGTTGAGAACGACAAATTGCGTGCTACAGCTCGTCCCAATCGTGCAATCGATTCGTTGCAAAGAAAAAGAAAAAACCTTTTTTTTTACTGAGTGCGCTAGAAACTGTTTTTAAAATTGCTTTGAGGTAATTGGACACATTGTGTGTACTTATTGCCTCGACGAGAAAGCGAGCTTTACATAAGAGACTAGAGGAACCGTAGGTATTTAGTTAACCTACCGACAACAAAATTAATTCATCGACCGACAACGCCTCTAGCTCTAAAACTTCGATTGCTGCCAACTGTAGCCAAGCAAACCTTTTTATTGTCTCTACCGAACGCAAAAATTCGATTACCGGTCTCATTACGATGCTTCTCGCAAATCGTTTATGACGATATGAAAGCGCTCTCTTGCTGAAAACTAAACAGAAATAAGTCAAATCTGCGTGCCTGAAGAAAGTTTTTTTTGGTTTCACGAAACAAAATTCCCTTGTTATCGAAGACGTTCATGGAATACACACAACGCGTATGTGACAAACCGCTTAAGCTTTTCATCATGGCTTCGCTTTTTTTTCATAATTGCCATGGCAACGTTTGCAGATGAGACAGAATGAAGTTAGGCGAATATGCGACGGCACTGTTCTTAAGTGCAAACGCTTATATTGTGTTTTATTTTGAATGGTATATGTTTAGCATACGATTCAACACTTCTGTATTTAACGTATACCATTCAGTGCTCATATACTGAACGTATACCATTGAACATATGCAAAGACTTTTGTATTGAATTGTATACGTTCAGTTCCAAACGTGCAAATACAACTGTACCAACCGACCCATGAGTCTGGTAAAACCTCAAATCTTATTTCTTTTAATTAAAAAAAAAATTAACATTTAGATGCGATTCGAACAATAAATTTAGCAAAGTTGAACGATTCTGTTGCGCTTTTCTAATTCCGACGATCATAAATATTACTAATGTGCATCAGCGCTCATTCGAATGCATACTCTTATAATAATAGTCATCTCAATAGCGACATAGATCATAAATAAATCATATTTTATGGATATATATATATATATATATTACAAATTACATAGAATAGTCGCCAAAAAATATGCTTTAAAATCGTCAACATAAACAATGCCATGTGTGCATCGTTGTTGCTCTTCGGTCGATTTTTTCTTCAGCCTTCGAGGCGTGCGACTTTGCTACCAATGTTTGTCACCTCTTAGAGGCGCTGTCATTTCTCGTTGTCGTTTTATAGAGCAAAAAGTGAAGCAACGTAAGAACCTTTTCATACATGAATGCTACTATTTCGAAACATGCGTTACGCATTTCGAATATACGAAGTAATCCTGCACATTGACAGTTACCGTAAAGCATTCCAAAGTTCAAAAATATCCCGATTTAGGCACATGCATTTTTAAATCGAATCAGCTATAATCATCTCAAATTGCTAGTTGTAGTGCAAAAGAAAATATTTCCTTGAAGCAGTGACGCACTATGCGCAAATAGACTTTCAAGCACAAAATAAACTTCTTTTCATGCAATAATTGTATGGTTGCCCCAAATCAAATGTGCTCTAAACGTTCAATCATTTCCGTAGAAAGTTGCGCTCATTAAGAGTGAAAAAGCGATTGCTAAGGTGAATAATGAGCCATAATTTAAGCAATCCTAAATCCCTTTTACGTCCACTATAACAAAATGATTTGTTATATTAAAAGATCAGTTTATACGCATATAACCAAAGCAATTCGGCTATATGTGTTTTCGAAATTTTTAAAAAAGTGCCATTTCATTTTCGGCTTTTCTAAGCGTTCTGTACTATTTTTTGACGGGTAATTTTGAGTGGAACACGACGAAGAATTGGAGCATTTTGAGCTGTAATTTTCATTACAGTTGACGTAAAAATTATCGTACAAAATCATAAAATCAAATTCATTATTGCTAATAAAAGCAAAACTGTATTAAATCCGAGCATCTTAATAGCTCCTCTAATGTGCCGTTCTCAAGGCAAGTCGAATTGAAAAACGAGAGCCGATGTTTGCTCAAACGAATAGCAAGCTCCTTTAAGAAATACGAATAGCGAAAGGAGGAAAAAATTTGTTGCATAATCTCGATAAAAATAAAGAGAATATGTGCGACTTTTAGAAATAGTATAAAGATATATAGTGAAATTATCTGTTGAAATAGTTGATAGAAACTTAAATAGTATAAAGAATTATTTGTTTATAAAAAATTACCAGAAGAAACTCCGCCGCGTACATACCACATTCTGTGTTATGGCGCACATTTGCCTTTCGTCTTTCTGGCATTTTCATTTGCGCAAATTGTTCTCGAAGTTTGAATTTCAAAACATACGTTGCATACAGCCGCCCAGTAATATGCAGTAATAGTTAAATTTGCCATCTAGTTTGCATGACATAAATATAAGACTCACTAACAATAAGCATATGGAAATTATAAGCGACCTAAAATGCAAAAGTAGTAGAACGCATTGTTCGTGATCCTGATGTTTTCCGTATAACTGTGATGAGAGAATAGCGTCCGAAAATGTCAAATCGATGAGAGCGGCTTATACGTAAAGGCTATCACTCAAAGCAAATGCATTCCTTTGCAATGCATCTATCTATATTTGTCGAACCGAAACAAATTGATTTCGTAGAGTAGTATATGCAAATTTTTAAAACAAAACATAGGCAAAATTTCCATATTTTACTTTCTTTGCGAATCGGAGAAAGTTGAACGGTCGCATCAACACGCATATTAATATCTCAGCTTATGGGCAAATCTTTCAAAGAGTTTCATAAACAATTTTGATAGCATATACCACCGCCAAAAGCAACTGACTTAAAAAATGCGGTCATTTGTTACGCGAAAGTACATTTGACCATCCCACAGTGTGCTGAACTGAACGAGATTTTTATCGTTTTAGGAATATGGAGAAATGAATGCACGAAAAAGCGGGAGGTTCATAGAACGTCGAAGTGTTGTGGGAGGATAGAAGGAGAGAAACGGATGCTTCTAACCTTTGGTTGTCGATGACCACTGTTTAGAAGCTTTGAATGATAATTTGCAAAAAAAAAGGATTTCTGCGCCCGATCTTTAGGTATGGTAGTAAAAACGTACCATAGATTATTCGCAGCCATTTTATCCATATGAGATTATTCGCAGCTATTTTACTCATATGAGATTATTCGCAGCTATTTTACTCATATGAGATTATTCGCAGCTATTTTACTCATATGAGATTATTCGCAGCTATTTTACTCATATGAGATTATTCGCAGCTATTTTACTCATATGAGATTATTCGCAGCTATTTTACTCATATGAGATTATTCGCAGCTATTTTACTCATATGAGATTATTCGCAGCTATTTTACTCATATGAGATTATTCGCAGCTATTTTACTCATATGAGATTATTCGCAGCTATTTTACTCATATGAGATTATTCGCAGCTATTTTACTCATATGAGATTATTCGCAGCTATTTTACTCATATGAGATTATTCGCAGCTATTTTACTCATATGAGATTATTCGCAGCTATTTTACTCATATGAGATTATTCGCAGCTATTTTACTCATATGAGATTATTCGCAGCTATTTTACTCATGTGTTCGAATCTCTGAATCAGGTGTGATGTATACATTCATATTACTGAAATGCAATATAACGATCTTAGATTTGAGAAGTATAATCGACTCATACCTAATAGATGAAAAAATTTTAGTTTTCCTTGCTGAAATGACGACATGCAGCTTCTTTTGCATGGGCTCGTATTGCGACAAAGGAGCCACTCGACAAAAAAAATTTCGTGTTCCTCCCCCCAGTACTCGAGGACTTTAAATTTTGCAGTTTCACCTAATTGAACGCTATTTTCTTGTTCAAAAATTTCAAAAATTTCTCAACATCCCACTGAACTTAAAATCTGACACAGAGCTCCAACAACAAAAAATTAATAGATGGAAATCTGACAGAGATCTCCAACAATAAAAAAAATAATAGGCTCCTCTGTGAACGCACCATACGGTCAAGCTATAAAGAACATTCAAAGAGGAGCAGGAATTCATAAAAGATGATGAGCGAGCTTCAGTCAAAAATGCAAGGGAAGATTAAAGAGAGAAGCCTGTAACTTCAAAAATACTGCAAAGAAGGTTAAATTAAAGAAGAAAACAAGCCACAAACATATATGTGGGTTTGATTTGCAGCTTAACAGCCAGAACGATATCGCGTTTGCAAACGCATAATTTATGGCAGCAAGCCTCTTCTTCCTTGTTCCCTCATTTCTTGCTTTCTTGCTCTAATAGTACTTCTATGGGCTGAACTATGTAATGTTCGATTACGTAACGATCGATAACGTCCTAAAAGCAAACAGTAAAACGGAAATTAAATCTTCATGCTGTGACTCACTGTCTGACCACATTTCCTTGCCTGTTTACCGTCGTGAAATGAAAGCAACAAGCAACAACTGTGCACCCTCATCAAATACTCATCGACGAAACTGTCTGTCACTGCAAATTCAAAATGTTTCTTCAATTGGCCGTTAACGCGCTCATGTGCACATTGAATTTTGCTCTTTTCACATTGAAATTAGATGTAATACATGATCGAACAGCCATACCTATGTATTATTTTGGCGCTGACAGTCAGAAACGGCTGAATTTTACTTCAGATCCAGCTGCAATTCACGGACAAGAGGTATTTCAGGCCTTTCAGTGGTCCGCTCTTCATGGAAAACACCTTGCCTTACCATGAGGGGGGGGGGGATAGGGAGGAAAACACTGCACAGGATGCATACCATACCAATACTGCATAGATTGTATGTTTTGTACGTATTATATATATGAAATACATTTTATATACAGCTATTACAGCGTTTATGTACGAAGAACGAAAATAAAGTTTATGTTGAATAAGAGTCAGTTCTAGGTGTTTATTAATTAGGTGGAATTATTTGCACATATATCGAATCCTATACAGCGTTAAACACGCTCGCTGGCAAGTCAACATTACAAATCGCAATTTGCAATAAAGCTGCTAAAGATTTCATAGAGCATTCTGTATGAAATTGGTTGAAGGAGTATGACGTCGAAAGTTTCAGCAAATTGGCAATTATGAAACCATGTAATGCCAATCACTGGTTTATGGATAGCATTATGGACTTGACCAATTTGTTCATTTCCTCACAACTTGTGACGAGAGGTGTGTTCGTTGTTGGAACTGCCTGCGTCATTCGTTTATGATGGGAATGCACACACCACTCTGATTGACCAATTTGTTCATTTCCTCACAACTTGTGACGAGAGGTGTGTTCGTTGTTGGAACTGCCTGCGTCATTCGTTTATTTAAATAAGTGCGCCGTGTCAATGCACCAGAACATCTCAGCGTCATCATTGTCACACGTCATTATCGGCGCCCACGCATACTAACATGCAGTGCACGTGTTGGTTGTCTGTTCAACAAACTGGTGCAATACCTTGGTTTCGTAACTACTCACTTCATGCATGAATCATCGAATTAAGGATATACACTTGAGGAATTTCTTTTAAAAACCTAAAAGAGAATTTCAGAAAAGCGCCAGGATCCCAGGATTTCTCAGCCGAAGGAAACCAGGAATCGTCCGAGATCTCGAAACTAGAACGAGAACCGGAACAAAAGAAATTGAAGTTGAAATAGTACGGAAATGGAACAACAATTCTGCTGGGGCCAATGTTGCATGTGCTGTGCTAGAAATTATGTCGTTATTCGACATTCTGAACAGTAACGAACAGAATCGAACGGAACGATGAAACCAATCTGAATCATAAATCCAGTGTTTGTGTGATTCATTGCCACTTTAAGGTATGTCGAATCATTATTTTGTCAAATGTTGTAAAAAATAGTGAAGGGCGAAACAAAATTACTTTAAAAACACATTCGGGCGGATCCTCCCCCCCCCCCCCCAAAAAAAAAACAAACGCCGATCCATGACGTCCAACCACATAATTGGTAGAGAATTTTTATTAAAACACCGTCAAATAAACAGCATATCCGCCAACTTCGACCATCATACATCAACGACTCTATAGGAACGTATCTGCCGTATGCGATATATGCTGAAAGTGAAAATTCGAGCAGAACAAACCTCAGAATGGTATTTTAAAGATGTTTTCCAAGAATGGCATTATTGGTATATATTATATGGCGTATGGTAGACAGAATGGTAAATGCCTTTCTATATACCATAGAATGGTAAATAGAATGGCATTAAAGAATGGTATTTCAAAGATAAATTTAAAAACGGCATAAGAGGATAAATATATGTGTGGAAGAAAAATAGCACATTTGCAGCAAGTTGTATGCAGTAAATCTTCATTAGGTTACAATGGTTTCGAGTATTGTTTTAGTGCGCTATACAAAATCACATAGAATATCTATATTTCCATATAACACGCCGAAAATTGACAAATTCAGCATACTCCTTATATGCTATGGTGGATCCGGCTTTCAACGGAACTATTACGGCAGTGATTGGAGATAAGATTCATAAAGTTAATGCGCAAATTTGGGAAGGAATTTGGCGATTACAAACTTCAAATTCCTAATTTTTTTATAATAAAACCGTAGAAGTTGTACGGGTATTTCAAGCAGTTGTACATTTCGACCGACAACGCTCACGAGTGAACTGTTGGCATTGGCAAAAGCAGTGCAGCACAAATTATTCGTGGTTTTCATTTCAGGTTCATTTACAACAAAACGTTGGCCGTTTTTTTAAGCGTGGCAAATAGAACACTTTATAGATGTGCAAACGGTAGAAGAGGGGAGATTCCACAATCGAATTCAAAGAGTTCGCCAACTCCAGCAGTACAGGTGGTCGATATTTCATTCTGCGAAAGTTAGAAACATCTCTGCAATTCGAACGAACGTAATGGAATCCCATAGTCCCACACGTTCGACCGAGTGCCTATGAGGTGGAAAGAGAAGTGGACGATGTGCTTTGGTGATGACATTCAAAGCTAGTCGATTTCCACAACAAGAATTATAACTATACTAGATACTGCAGCGCTAATAGTAATGTATAATCGAACAGTCGCAGTAAATGCAACCGTTGTCATGCGGGCAACGGCACTCAGCCCCCCCCCCTTTTTCACCCCTCCCTACCCTCCACCTTCTTTGCAAACTGAGCTTTTGAAATAGATGTAGAGAAGGCATCTGGTGTACCAAAATGCTCCTTGAAGTGACATGAATTTATGCACTAAATGCAGCAGGCATTATTGCATATGGGCACTTCGATGGGCAGATGGAGGCGAAACACTGGAATGAGACGCTCGCAGATGCACCTTTTGGATTCAGGAGGGAAGAAAAGCACGACTGAGCCAGAACCGTTATACTCTTAATGATTGGGCTCAGCTGACACGGACTAGTACCTCCACAGAGGCAGATACTCACTGCAAGCAACCATTAACAACTTTCTCAGTTGTCGAACGCAAAATGTTGCGCTACAATTGCAGTAAAACTCCCAAAACAAAAGTGCGGATGCTGAGAGGTATCGCAGCAGAGCTGAAAAGTATAATCCCATTGTAATGCGTAGTGTGGGTCCAGAGGACAAAGTGGCATCAATGAAAAAAACAAGGTACCCGTTGGTATCACAAATGATGCACAGTTCAAATGTGCACGTAGCTAAACGCACAAAGCAGAGCTTTTCACCTCAGAAGACGCACAATACGCGCATCACAGCTGTCGTTTGGTACCGTTGGCTTGTTAAGCTAACTCACATGAAAATGCGACCACTGACCTAGCAAGTGATCAGCAATTATCGTTTCCTGCAAAACCTATTGCTATGCTTTAAACATACACATTGACTATCTGAACGGAGGGAAGTGGAAGGGAGGTGGAGGTAGGGGATTGGGGGAGTGGGGTTAGGAGGGTTGGGAGGTAAGGAGAATTCCGATGGTACATCAACATCCCTTGTGGGTTAGACCAAGAAGGAAATCTTTCGTTTCAGTTCACGCCCCATATTCTTTTAATTGCGACACACAATCCCTTCTTTGAACCCACTGAAGAAACGATTCACCTTTATTGCTATAAAGCTAATCGCATTCCCAGCATGATATTCTGTCAGGAACTCCACTTATGATTCTGTTAGAAAGGAATTTGCTAGCAACAGCTAACTATTTTAATGTGCGTGATATTTGCAGTAAATAAACGCAAGGAAGACATAAACTTTCGAGAACTGAACACTGAGATGCGTGTGGAAACCGAATAGTAAGAGAGAAGCAAAGAAACAAAAATGAGACAACCTTTTTAGAGAAATAAAAGAGCCAAAACAGAATTTTAAAAAAAGAGGAAGAAAAAACAAGGGAAACAGAAAAAGGTGATATGCCTAGAGCGCATGAGAGATTCCAAGTCAATTACAGGTGAACATAGCGAGGCATTTGGGCACTAGTAGGGAAACCGGTAGTCTACACGTTTGAGCATTATCGTTTCTGTGCGTGCTGCGATCAAACAGTTAGTTGCGCATGACGCATCGAGTGAAGCGGCGTTGATCAAGCCAGTCGTTCGCATGATCACAGTTGATGCCAGCAGATGCCAGTATTGACTATCAGATTTCCCTACAATTTATGTGATCCGTTTTCTCAACGTTTCGTATTTCTCGTTCAAAAACCAATACTTCAAGCTATACTAACCGAACGCTACAGTTGCATCGTCCTCCGTCATACCAACACGAACACTGATACCATTAAGCAAATTTGCGAAGATAATTATTTTCGTCGCCTATCATTTCCACCATATCACCCTCCATGGCTCACAGCTTGTCTGGAAATTCATAAATCATTCTTAAATTTTGTCCTCGAATTCTGTTTTCGAGCCATCACTGAACTTTACAAGTGTTTATCTAGTTTCATCATAGAAATTTTCCTCGTTCGTAAGTCAGTTCAGCTTGCGCTGCTTTTTATTTACAATCTTGCGCACAAAACTGTCCATCTCAGACCGCAATTTCTACCGTTGCCAATACCACATCCTACTTAACAAATCAAAACTGGCAAAACAGCCCATAACGGCTGCGTAGTTCCCTAAGCAACTTTACCGGGCGACAAAACCGGCACTATAATCCCAGCAGATTAGATAGTGCATCAACTTGAGGCAAAGCAACGAGTTCGGACCTTTCGGTGTTGAAATTGCGCTTTGATATTTCTCACTTCAGAATGGCTGAGTTCTTAAACGAAATACGCTTGCTTGCTAGTGCTCATCAGTCGGATTCTTCTATTTGCTATCTAATTTGAAGCCTGCTTTTGCTTGTAAAAAATGATATACAATGAGTGCGCCATCGTACGACCGGTTGCATGAATTTATCACCTTTAGGATAAAGCTTTATTCGAGGAATGATGTTCAGTGGCATGCAACCTTGCCGTGCGGAGGTGGCCAAGGCGATCCAAGTGAAAGCGTTCGGCGGAAGAGGCGCAGAAAGGAGGAGAAAGTTGATCGGATGAACAAGTCGAAGAAGCATTCTTCTTCGATCGCTTCGATACGAATAGCGACGAAGAACGCCGTCAGCACAACCCATATTAGGTGGAGGGCAAAAAACGGAAAAGTGAAATATTCGCTGGCGTCAGACAAGCAGAAATAAGGTTAAGGAACATTTCACAGACGGTGAGAATGTGACCAGCGCAAAGATTAGCGAGAAGCTTAGGAGAGATTTATTGATGAAAATAAGTTTGTTGATAATCAACAGAATGCGTTAGATAACCAGACGAAATTGAAGCAATGCGGCTTGAATTTAGTGAAATTTCTGACAAAATTCTTCAACGGATTGACCGTCTTCGTTTGCTTGAGAACGCAAAAGCAGTCGAGTCCATATAGGAATATTCCAGAAACAGATATCTCAGACCAAGGCTTTAAGTTTAGCCTATTAAGAAAGACTGATTCAGATGAAGAGAGTATGCTTGAAATATAGGATGATCATAGACGGTGTTACCATGAGAACTATCAGATCCATGAGACATAGACGAAGACCTATAGAGTTCATTTATAGGTCATAAAGATTACAAGTTTGCTGAGTTACATTTCGACGATTTCTTCACATTCTGCCTCATTAACTAGCGTACCGCAGAAAATAGGCTCAAGTAGAATTTTGAAAGGATTTTGAAGGAATAATGTTACAAAAACTAGTGGCCGCGGCATCAGTATTTGAAATGAATACCTTTCCAGCAGTCATTAAGCGCCAATACTACAGTGTTGAGGAATGATTACTGTAATTATTATGTGAATAGCATATATATATATATAATGTATGTATGTATATTTATGTATATTTGTGCAGTTTCCCACTTTTTTTTCACCTCTATTCTTCTTCGTTTTATTGATCAAAAGCGTGAGGTGGCACAGATAAAATTGCCCTTAACTTTATCTCTCAACATATAGCGCTGGGTGGACTTTCTTTGTTTGAGTCAGGCGCGAAGTACTATCGTCGTGAAAGGTTGCTGCATGCCTTGCGTATAAAATAGCGTGATTTTCATGAAAAAGGCTAAATACCTTATTGTTCCGGTCGGGCGGAACACAGAAAAAATGGCTTTCTTAAATATATTTTCATAAAATTCTTCTCAGAAAACGTTCGAAGTCTTCCAGATTCTCGTACGTTTACCATCAACAGTTGCAAGATTTCTGATTCAGTAACAAAAATTATTTACTTATCTAATATTCAAACTGTCGTCAATTTCAAAGTTGAGGCGAACAGTCAACTTCACTCTCGAAAGCAAGTGCAGCTCACTGAGGGGAGACCGTAACAGTGAAGAAGTTATGAGTGAGTCTAAAGAATGAGGCAGCAAGCCATCGTATCTGAAACGATGGGAGGGCGTGCTGAATGCACTACAACGCGAACATTAGGCCACATGAGGTAACCGTTTAAAGTTCGCTTGCGATGAGCCGTTCAGAAGTGATGGAGAACCTGACATCGAATACACGTAACAGTCGACGTTCTCATTTAAAAAACGAGACGAGAGGAACTCAAAAGAAGAGTTCAAGAGCATTTCGAACTATGGCAGCTGCAAAGCGGCTGTTTATAACTTTTTTTTAAAATTTTTTTGTTGCGTGCCACATTTACTGACAGATACTCGATAGTCTTTAGCGTGCACGCTTGGGACTACTTTTTCATCCCAGTGATACGCCTCAGTTCAAAATGTTAAGACCAACAGAATTAAAAAGATCAACTTCTACTTGACGGCATTCTGCACATGTCAGTCCGCATGAAGGTTCGACTGCAGCTCACTGAGGGGAGACCGTAACAGTGAAGAAGTTATGAGTGAGTCTAAAGAATGAGGCAGCAAGCCATCGTATCTGAAACGATGGGAGGGCGTGCTGAATGCACTACAACGCGAACATTAGGCCACATGAGGTAACCGTTTAAAGTTCGCTTGCGATGAGCCGTTCAGAAGTGATGGAGAACCTGACATCGAATACACGTAACAGTCGACGTTCTCATTTAAAAAACGAGACGAGAGGAACTCAAAAGAAGAGTTCAAGAGCATTTCGAACTATGGCAGCTGCAAAGCGGCTGTTTATAACTTTTTTTTAAAATTTTTTTGTTGCGTGCCACATTTACTGACAGATACTCGATAGTCTTTAGCGTGCACGCTTGGGACTACTTTTTCATCCCAGTGATACGCCTCAGTTCAAAATGTTAAGACCAACAGAATTAAAAAGATCAACTTCTACTTGACGGCATTTTGCACATGTCAGTCCGCATGAAGGTTCGACTACTTAAAGTGTGGGGTGGAGGAGGTACAGTGTATCTTATATAAAATATAATAACTTCTGAAGAAAATGATTTTAGCTGTATTAAGTTGCATGTTTTTTTAAACAAAAAGCGTCTGCTCTCTATAACAACTTATGCCGCGCTGGTAAGGTTTTAGTAATCTTTTGCATTAGTGGTTTGCTACAAGAAACTATACGCGAATAAAGATACACGAATAATTTGCATGTGATAGATAACGCGTTCGTGTCGTTTAAAGATAACTGTGTTTAAGAAAAAGAAAAGAAATCAACTGTTCATTTGTTCTCATTTTGGTGTTGAAATTAGCGAAAAAAAAAGCACTAGCGCAACTGATGCAACAGATGCACAAACACGAAAATACTACCAGCGCAAAATGAACAACTATATCGTCATTACGGGGCAGCATCTGAGTTTGAAATTAAGAAGGTGCACCGACTTTGAAAATTTCGGCCAATGAAGGCTTTGATACGTGTTCGAATTACTAGTTCACAAATAGTGACCGAAAGCGGTTTCGCTTTGAGAGAAAAAGAGTTTCGCCCTCAAAAAAACTAGCGCAAAATGAACAACTATATCGTCATTACGGGGCAGCATCTGAGTTTGAAATTAAGAAGGTGCACCGACTTTGAAAATTTCGGCCAATGAAGGCTTTGATACGTGTTCGAATTACTAGTTCACAAATAGTGACCGAAAGCGGTTTCGCTTTGAGAGAATAAGAGTTTTGCCCTCAAAAAAACTAAAAAAAAACCAGCCCTTGTTTTATCAAGCTTTCTTAAATGATGATTTCACAATTTTATGCATAAGTCCGAATTCAGCTCTTTTTTTTACATCACTAATATGTTCACTTTTGTCTGCGGTTTTACGCCGTAAAATTTCGGACACCTGCTATGATGCATGATGAGCTTTACAGTAGCGAGAAACCCGGGTTCAACTCTCGCCTGCTCCATTATACTTTCAACTGCTAGAGGTCAAATACATTTTTCAATAGTGATGCGAGGAGCGCGCTTAATCAATATAAGGCTCTTGGCACAATAAATTCTGATTAAGCGTTACAGCAATGAAGACGGGCGAAAAATTGTCATAAGCTTTTTTTTCAGATTTTTTTAAATGTCCATATTCAAAATGAAGAATGATGTGGCACGGTACTTGTTTCAAATTTTTTGTAAACTGTAATTCGATGGTCATTTCCATCGCACTGTTGGACGCCGGTAATGCAGGCTAATTATCAAAGCTGGAGGTTTTCTTATGGTAATGCTATAAGCATTTCATATTCGATGTCAAACGTACGTTGTGAAAATATATAAATGGTCGACATTATCCGTTTTTCTTCCTGACAGTACTCTTGTCTTACCTGACAGTACTTATCCAAACGCCATACTCTTGTCACTTTTGCCGGATAAAAATTTTTATGTGAGCATTAATGTTAAAGATTGATGTACGAGCACAGCAGAACTTTAGTTGATGAGATCTCGTTGCATCTTTATACGCCACATTTAACAAATAGATCGTCACAGATGTTCACCATGGTGACGAGTTAAGAAGTACGCAATCTAATGCACTCGCTGCTGAGATGTTGACTGCACTGATCGTAGACAGCAATCGCAAATGAACGTAGTTCAGATCATATCTTATCCGAGCGTTTTTATAAACCCTCTACTGAAAATCCTTCGTCGCCTGCGACCAAATCCGTCGTCGAATACGCCAGCCGTCGAATAGGCCGTAAAATATACGCAGATTCTTTTTAACCTCTTTTAATGGAGTGCATACATTTCACAGCGGCTCCATGAATCGGTTTGAAATTGAGGCGAACGATGGTCGTGCGCGTATACTAAGCAAATTACTAACTAAATTTTACAGCTCTATCTTCTGAGTTGAAAATGCTAGGCGAACAAAAAAGACAACAGACACATGATCGCATACATGTGCATATATATATATATATATATATATATATATATATACATAATGCATATGTAAATGTATGTGTATGTATATATACACGTGAATGAAAAAGTATACTTAAAATCCCTTTTATATTAAACATTTTTACACGGTACTTTGCCGGTCACAGTGAATGAAACAATCGCGCAAAAAAATGACTGATTTCGAATGATCACTGCACATTAAAACAGCAGTCGGCATATTGCACTCGGCAGGCGTTTTTAAGTTATCGGTCATGATACCAGCTGACGAATGCTTCGCTTTTTGAACTTTTGACCTGCCAGCTAGCTTATCGGCATTTCGGCGAACATTTTCGAAGATAGTAAACGCAATCGTATTTGGGTTTTTCACACACATTTCATTCACATACTGTATTTGTTGAACAATATACGCATATATTGTATACCAAGCATGGTTAACGTGCGTAGATATATGCTGTATGTTGAAGAGACAGGTAATAATTTTTAGAAAAAAAATTTTGTTCGAATTTTTCGTGTTTAAAAAAGTGAACTAATCTTTCTTTGTCAGTCAGAGCGTCAAGCTTAGCGATCTTCGACGTCTAAGCATGCATGCAAGCGGGGAGGGGAAGGGGGAGAAGGGAGGGGGAAGGGGAAGGAGAATGCTTTTCAGGGTTTTCTAACAAATTTCTCAACTGCACATCATATAGCTATGAAAAAAGAAGCAACATGGCGAATGCCTACGATTAAAATCGACGCAAACGAAACGTGCACAATGTTGACGATCAAATGTGCCGATTGAGCAAAATATCATCAGATGATGCATATAGGCTACATATCAACTACAGTATGAGAAAATGAAGAATGTCGTTGTAATAAAACGAAAATTCCTATCCACATGCAAGAACGAGATGCGATCTGCCCACGGTGTTTTAAAACTTCAAATTTTCTTTGCGATCATCCCAAATGGAAGTGTTAAATTTGCATGAATTGTTGAAATCGATTCTGCTAATTCTAAATCGATCCTGTTAATTAAAAATAATTTCCTCCGATATATACGCTTATATGAACAAAGCTTTTTGGAGCTATCAACATAACAAACTGTTTGCCGTGATAGGACGGGCTAACGGCTGTAGTGCTTTTACTCGAAGCAGTGCGCAATTGTGTCTGGTGTTAAAATCAATAGGGGCATACATGCAGCATGCACTGCGTATCGAATAATGGATGGGCCGGCTATCCATTACCATAGAGCTGTATGCTGCTAACCATCTTACATCTCCATCTGAATAATCCATGAACGGTTCAAGTCGATAGACGAAAAAACAAATGCATATACACAATTAGCCTCTTTTACCTCCTCAAAAAGCAAATAAGAGGCCTGTCAGCTCTCCTCACAGAGATTACTCATAGATTAGATGCATTTAAAAGTAAGGAATGTCAAGAAAGCTCAAGTAAACTTGCGTTGCTTGGCAGGAGAGGGTACTGTGCATGGTTTAGAGGTAAACCGAATTATATGGGTAAATCTAGACCGGCAAATTTATGTGTACCCTCCACGAAAGTTAGCACTTTCTAAATTGTTGCGCGTATGCCTAGAAGGTTTCATATATTAACATGTCGGGCTGATGTCAACCATTTATCGTTATATTATCTGAATATTCCGAAATGAAACATGGCGTTTTTCGTGGGAATACTAAATTTTTCTGGTGACTTCAGTGGTAAAGTTTTGGGCCAACCTGAGTATTGTGCAATTTTTTCTATACTATTTTTCCTGCCTGCCTCCCCCCAGACCCACCCCACCCACTCCAGTTGAGTGCACAGAACTGTGAACTTTTCATCTAGACACAATGGTCTTCTCTTTCAATAGGGGTGAGGAAGCAACGCGGAGAGTAAAAACACCAAAAATTATGATGTGCTGATTCCAAAATTGACAACATTTCAAATTCTGCGCTAATTACATCCTCGTTCTCGCTTCCTTGCTGTCTTTTTCTAGCGCTTTCAACTACGTCAATTCTATAGAATTCATAACGAGCTGAAGCAAAAGCAAAAATTACGGATAGCTTGTTCGCGAATTCTTAGGCTATGTTTGAATGTGCTTATCGGACAATTCGATGCTTAGACGATCGACCAGACGCGTGCGAATGACTTCATGCCAGCATAGCCGAGTCTAGGTGCCTGGTCATGTGCATTCAGCCAGCTTCACTCATCCAGAATGGTGAGTGTGGAAAAAAAAACCATTTGACTTCAACGAAACAGCTATGGCTTTGAAGGGATCTTTCATGCGCTTTGTGATTTATTCATTTCCAATTCCCTTTCATCGTTATTTCCAAAGCCTTTCTTTGCGTTTGAAATGACTTTACAGGTTGAAAAGCGAACAGTAAATCTATTGAAGACGTTCTTTTTTTGTGTATAACTACAACAATCCATTTATTCGACCAAACCATAAATGTAGCAGCTATCTCACGTTATACCGTAATCATGTAGATATGAATCGAACCAGTTGCTTAAGCAATGACACCAACACCATTCGAAATTTTAAGCTTTCAAAAGTATCTTAATATATCCCGTATTTTATTTATATATTTGTATAGCTTATATTTTTCGACGTGTAAAAAAATCTCTTTTGTTTTTGAATGTACAACTCGAAAATGTTTGCGGCACTCGAAGGGAGAATGACGGAACGACTGGATGATGAGAGCATGGTTACGCCGGATACATTTGAGCTGTTTCACTTTTGAGCTTTTTTCTATTAGCGGGGCTGGACTCACACAATCACAACATATTGCAATAAACTGAAGAGCCGCACTGTATGAGGTCGGGTAGAACAAGGTCGATTACGACAAAATCAGATATGGCAGGCCGATTAATGCGCGGCGCACATGCAAGGGGCTTACAAAAAAGGAGACGGCTCAATAGAAATGCGGTGGAAAGGCTCCTCCATTCGATCGATCACTGGTGAAGAAGGGGAAGCGCTCCCGCAACATAGTTGAGAAAAGAACTCCATGAACATGGACAAGCGAATGTAATATATATATATATATATATATGTATATATATATACATATATATATATTATATATATACATATATACATATATACATATATATATTATATATATATATATACATATATATATAAATCCATACATACAATTGACATTTGACATTCCCCATGCATTGGCCGCTCTTTTCCGCTCTTGCACCTTTCCATCTTAGACTAACTTTAAAGATTCTTACATTCAAATAAACGAAATTTTCAAATTCATTAATCGAACTTAAAATGCTGTAGAAGGTCAAGCTCTTTTTATAGCATGCAGACAATGCTATTTTTCCCGACTCATTGAGTTGCCGTTCGTTCCATTAACGGCAATTGTGATAAAAGACTCAGCAAGCGTCCAGGAAAAGAAAAGCTTTTAAATCTTTTATATTCAAATCTTCAGCACGCTACATTTCAGTACAGTCGTTTTACCAATAAACTCAGCAAACTCACAACTCCGCCAGTATGTAGGAGTAAAAACTGTCTTCTATGTCTGGCAAGGTTTCTATGCAAGGATTCCATAAGAAGTTGCAAAGATCCAATCTTTTCCGAACTAATGGAAACACTCATCTCAGTGATCGTAGGGCAGTTGATTTAGGCATGTTTCATCTTACAAGTACTTTTATGGCATTATTTTTTGAAGTACTCCACTTTTTCCTTAAAAAATTTGCCAGCATGAGGTTCTGCGGCGGATCCCTGTGGAAACCAGCACCCGTATTTTTCCGTAGAATCTGTTAGGAAGTATCTATTGGAAGCTGAAGTGTGACAATGTGACAACTAATGGAAGCTTTTATTAAAACAGCAAATAACAGCAGAAATCGGCGCATACTCTTCTCTCATATAGCATATTAAACTTGATTTATGGCATATATACAAAAGCATGCATATTGTTATGCGCATATGCATAGTATTGTGCACATATGTTCATCTCGAATTTATTGAACGTTTTCATGAAGAGTTCATACAATCTCACGAAAAACGAAACAAACTAAACTGTATGACGCCTGATGAAACAAAATCGTTATCAAACAACGGAAATAGCTGGAGGCACTGAACGGACGGCTCGAAATATGGTGACATCCTGAACAAACCTAACATCCTGAATCTTACACTACCATCGTTCACACTGCCCATGCGACTTCTCGAATTACAAGTTGAGCATCCCATATGAAAGCAAATGTTGTACAGCGTATTTTGATATTGCAAGCATTTCCCCAGAGGCATTAGTGTAACAGCAACCAAAGATAACTACTTCGGTTAAAAGCTTTCCTCACCATGTTCTCGTTTCGCAGAACACCCTATGGCAGCTTATCTAGCCAGTGCCATCCATGTCGAGACGCATATGCATACATGCACATCTTGAATCTATCAAAAAAATCATACACAAGCTATGCTGATTAGCTTCCAGGCCGCTTTCCACAACTGGTGGCTGCTTTCTGTGGAACATCATCTACACGTTCAGTTTTCGGCAAAAATCTTCTGAAATTGCGTCGTTCTGCCAAAATTCGATCGAAATTGCACTTGTTTTGACTACAACAGCAGCGATCACCTCCATGAAAAGTTCTGCAATCGCAGTCGCTTATTAAGAACTAAATATGAAAAAAAATTTGTTTTTTTAAGCGCAACAGAACGCTGTCAGAATTTTTTCCATCAAACGTGAGCGTGAAAAGAGTGGAATGGGTATCCTTTGAGGACTATGAGCCAAAATGAATTAGAGTTGTGTAATGAGAGGGAATATGAACCAAAAGACATGGGAAATAGGTTACGATAGGGACTATGGACGGCTACAGAAAAGCGGGTTCAAAAATTTTAAAAAAGCGAGTTATAGAGAAGATTACAAATAAGCAAGGTAGAGGCAAAGATTACAAAAAACTGAGTTATAGATAAAGATTACAGACGAGTCTGTCACAGACAAGTGACTCCACAATCCACCATTATTATTTCAGCTCGCACAACAGGATAATAATATTCAACTTCAAATGAAGGAATGGTCGAAGTTAGTGGCTATCATGATATGATAAGGAATGTAGAGGAAAGCGATTAAATCAAAAGCTAGCCAAAACTAACTTTTCACTGATCAAAATGAGATATTTAGTGAAAATGTAAAATTTTAGTGTCATTTTTGAAGTTTGCGCAATTCATATTTGCGTATTCAAAGTCTACGAAATGAAATTTATCGTTGTGATTCAAAATTTCTTCCGAAATTCAGATCCGGTGAAAATTATAGCAAAACTTTTAAAAGATATTTGGGGAAAATGCTTAACCGATAGTACCCTAATTTTGACGGCAAGCTCAAAGGACATGGTTAGCGAGAGACCCGCGTTCAACTCCCGGCTGCTCCGTTATATTTTCTACTGCCAGAGGTCACACACACACACACACACACACGCACACACATGTATCCAAAGGATATGTTTGTTAATCGCAGTCTGCTCATCGGTTCATTAAATCCACTGCAAAGATGAGTCGCTATGGCGATATGAAAAAATTGGCCACACACTGACTGTTTTCTGCACAAGCTACAGTTGATATAAAGTAGACCCAAATTTTTGCTGTGAGCGGCAGGCTTCGTTTAAAGATGACTAAATCGGTTAAAAATTGCATGCACATTTTCTACCCTTTAAAAGCCAAAAAGCTCCACAACGATAGATGCCGTATTTAGACTACAACATATATATATGTATATATATGTATATATATATATATATATATATTCATTTATTTATCCGTTCGTTGTCACTGCTTTATCGTTTCATTTTGCTCGCTGCCGCCCTTGACACGTAACAAATTAGCATCTTCGTTTCGTCACCCTATCCTCATAATTTCTGTATATATATATATATATATATATAGATATATATATATATATATATATATATATACAGGCTTGCACATTCAATGCACCAATACGAAATTACTCTAGTAAATGCATAAAACCAGTCGAACAATCTAACATTGCGCATCAGTTTATTTTGTCCGTATCTCTTTACTATTATTATTAAGTGCATTTCTTTATTTGCACATTTATTAGTTTGCATAGTTGTTTATTTGCATATTTAGTTACTTGCATATTCGTTGTAGTTTTTCCCGAATTTCTCCTTGTCCTTTTTCACACGTACTAAAAGAAGCGACCGTTGTATTTTACGAGCAACAGTATGCACTTTGATAGGCCTAGGCCTCACTACGGGGAAATGCGACTGGTGGCACTGGAATAGATTAAAGTAGAAAACCACTGAAATGCCAAACTGTATCGAATATAGCCCCTAACCCTCACCCTCACACCCCTCATCCCCACATCATCGAAAAACGCAGATGCTGTTGTCGTTAATTTTTTCGCCGGCAATCTCACCGCACTGAATTTTTTCCACACGTCTCGTCTCCAATCGTTGTGAAAAATTGAGCCTCTCTTGGAAAGTGAACTCTCGAGATGTCTTAAAAAATTGAAAGGCTGTTTACGAGATATTGTGTTGTGAAGAAAAGAACAAAAGCTGAGTAACTCACGCTTGACATCCATGTGGCATTAAATATTCGGCTTCATATCGACAAGCAAACGAATCGTCGCATTGTCCATTGAACCATGTTTGTGCTTCTAATCGATATATCTCAATTCAATCGTTTACTACCTTCTAGAAGCATTGCTGTTAGTTCCTCAGAAAAATTATCAAGGAAAAACTGTTTCCTAAAAATGGCACCAAAAAATGGGAGTAAGACAAACGTTTGGCGCTCAGAAAGCTTTCATCATGGAAACAGATGCCCATTAACATTTGAAATTTTAACGATGCATGCAAAAATCTATCCAAGATGGCAAGCTGGAAATATGTACTTATGGTCGGGCTTAGCTCATGACCGCTACCAGTCTCATCATGAACGGTCGTCAAGCTGAGCGTAGATCGCTCCTCACGGCGGCGATCTCAGGATTTAAGGTCATCGTATTTGATGTCGTTAAAAAAAGTCGTGAGGTTTTGTTATCCAAATGTGACATCAACGCGATGAGTGCATTCACAATAGCTGAAAAAT
>JPKZ01000317.1:291051-303657 GCA_000803305.1 Toxocara canis | reverse complement strand
AGGGTGGTAAGTGGAGTTTCAGGTCTTGGTAGGGCTGAAATAGGTGAAGTAGTGCAGTTATGTGAGGCGATGCTTCTTGCTTGTATTGCTTATTTTAGGGTACACATGCTGAAGCCAAATTTACCTTTATATTGCTTGTATGTAGATTGTGCTGTGCTACGTTTACCGATGGGCGGGTTTAGCAGCCTAAGTTCGAAAGCTTCGGACTGGACAGTCACAAACGATTCATGTAAGGGACGCGGGTATTCATTCCGGGCGGCGCACCGAGATAAAGTCGCTGATAAGACGCTTAATTTACAAAACAACTAAAGATGAGGAGTGAGTAAAAATGGCACGTTTCAGGGCGAAGGGTTTTTTCATTGCTTTAGGGTGAATGGTGGGATGGTACGTGCTTGGCGAGGTACGTTGCGTCAACCGTTCGCCGTTGCATTGTTCGACGGAATATGGCACGCACATCCACGATTTATGAACCGAACCGTTCTCGTTAAGGACAACGATGTCGATGCAGCGTTCCACCTGCTGAACAGGTATACCACCCAGTGCAGTTCTTTTATGGATGTGCCGTGCAATTTCGAAACCAAACCCTGTTTTTCAAAATGTGCTGTTCCTTTCTAAGGTCCCAAAACTTTTACTCCCCTTCCTGTCCCGTCAGTGTGAACCTCTATCTTTTCTTCCACCATTCTTTCGAAACCGTAGCCACTTCCATGAATGTGACTTGCGAATATGCGTCTTTTTTCGAAGATGCCGCTTCATAATAGGAGAGCATATCTCTGCAACCTCATTTTCTTTTTTAGATGTTATCTTTTCCTATTTCACCTATCTTTTCAAGTTCATTTTCCTTCAGCTGTAGAAATCGAGTTGGGACTTGTGAATAATGCCCCCCATACCTTCTCACCAGTTGAGGGTACTGAGTTCATTTGTGCTTTCAGTAGAGAGAGCTCTTCTCGTCTTCGAAAATCACCCATTTTCAGCCTCGTAAATGCTATGAAGCCCTCAGCTCATTTCCGACATGCTGCCATAAACTTTTTTAAGGGAGTTCGGGAAATTATTGTGTTGCGGAACTGCTGGCTTTCAACGGTTCAGGTAGAGAGAGAGAGGGGTGATGATGATCCCAGAGACTTTTATCTGAACTGTTCTTTTCGAACCCTTCTCTTCATCGCAGTGCGAAAAGGTGGAAGTGAATTCATGAATTTTTATCATATTAGTCTTGAATTATGGAGTCAGCTGTCCCACTGCTCATCATCAGGGACTGTTTTGTACTGAGAACCTGCTCATTGCATAGGAAAAGGGGGCGGAATAGATCGTGGAGAAAAGTTATGAAGAAATGAGAATTGCTCAATGCGGAATCCCTTGGAAGAAAATCGGCTTGAAAATTACAAGGGAAAAGCTAAATAAAAGCAGTGCAACAACGACCAGTCACTGAAAACAAAATATAAAAGACAGACTGAACCCTTTATACTAAAACACTTCAACTCCCAAGTGTTTTAGTAGAAGTGTTACGCGTAGAAGTTTTAGTAGAAGTTCTATTCGAAGAAGTGTTACGCGTAACATAGGCAATAGGTTGTTTGATGAATCACAAACAGCCATCAGACGGCGATAGTTCATGTTCAGGTTTTTTGTTTGACTGGACTGTTCGTTTAAATAAATCTACTGATGATTCGTTTTTCTCTAAGCCGACCGACCGAATATGCAACCGTTCGGTTAAAAATGCATACAAATTCTTTGTCTCATTTAAATGGGGTATTGCTATCTGTGGGTGTACATGGGACTTGCCACCTACGCAGTTTTAGAGAATTCTTGGTTCAGTGGTGGTTCCTTTGCTGGACAGACAGAAACACACAAGAACACGTACAGACAGAGCATGATCATGATGCGCTTTTCAAATGTAGTTTGCGAAAACGCATTAAGCTCATAAACATGTTGACAGGACAATTCTTTTTGGTTTACAGCTCCGTAACTTCGACATTTGATGTTCTTCCAAGCCTTCGACAATAGCTGCAGAAGAAGCGCACCCTGGGAAGGGGGTCGAAAAACCGAATTTTACAAATATCGTAGTATGCTGTAAGTAATGAGCACGAAATTTTTGTCAAAGAGGTCGGCACATAGAGCTATCAATGTCCCAAGAAATTTCATTGAAACACGATTTTAAAATAATGCGCACTTGTCATTTTATGAGGTACTGTGAGTAATCCCTCTGTCTTCCCCACCTCCCCTCCTCTCCTCTCCTCTACCCGTCTCCTCTATTCTTCGAAGTACAGCTCCATCTTATGGTTAACTTTTGTCCTTCCGCAACGGTCACTTACGTACAGGTCGTACTCCTAAATATCAAGAACGACAGAGTTTTTGTTGGATTAGAACTTTTGCCTCGAATATTGCCTCGTTTCCGGAACTCAAGAAATGGGGCCCTTAGGATTTTTTCCGGGGTAACCCGATACTTTCTCTTGACATTCGAAATGCGCGCATTTGATTGAAAGACGAGCGTGAAAGTTGTTTGAATGCGATTGTCGCAGTTGTTTTTGTTCTGGCGCGCTTTATAGAATTTCAGTTTGGTGAGTACAGTATTGATTGTAGTATAATTTAGGCTGATGGATACGGAGGGTATGTTGAAGATAATTCGACAGACACAGTACTATCAAAAGCCGTTTATGCAGAGAAGAGCATTGTCAGTTGAAGCGTCCACTGCGATCTTCAATGAGGACATGCGACGTAAGATGCAGTTCCTGATGCGGAAAAACAGGATCGACACCTTTCCGGGGCAGATGACCACTTAACATTTTTAATCATTTACTCATAACGTTTGCAACGTTCTTCTGTTCTCCCTAATCATTTGTCGAAGGAGGGGGGGGGGGGAAAAAAAAAGGTCGGATCTTTATTTTATGAGTTTGGCGACAAATGATCAGGCAAGGTTTCCTTCTTCATTGACTTTGATGTTTGATTTTATGTAAGCTAATTCGGTTTTTTGTGGCTTTGGGCCCTCAAGTAGGAGAGGGGTCGAAAATAGGTTATGTTATGTAAGAGGTTCGGCGAGATGGGTATCAAGAAAGGAAGCTGTTGATGAATACTTCGTTCCCCACAGTTTATACTTGCACTATCGGTAATTGCCACCTTCCTCCGCTAATTCAAGAAGCGGGCCAACCGATTCTGCCACGGTTTTTGGGAGGTTCCCGATGTACTTTCAAGGAGTTCTGATAGCACATAAAGCACGGCAGTTTTAAAAGCATTTTTTAAGTCTCCTAACTCTCAGTGGAAAAAGAAGCGGTTCCCCTTTTCGAAAGATTGTGATATTATATTTTAGAATAGCTTCGGATGGCCCGTGCAGATCTGATCGTTTGTGCGATGCAGCTGATTATAGAGGTATTGTTACTGGCAGTCTTGTAGATTATACGGCTGTTGCGAGTGCAATTTCTTTTTTAAATTTTGCGCGAAATTATTGAGGTATGATTAGGATTTTTGTATCGAGAGTCTTACATTATTAGACGCGGTTCGTACCATACAATATTGCTATCGGGCGTGACCTCTGTGTGTGGGAACTGAGGTAGTAGTTAAGAGCGTAAAGCCCTCACTCGGTAACGGAGACAGTCGGGTTCGACTCCCGGCTGCTCGATTTTGCTTTCTACTGATATGGGTCACGCACGACATTGAGACTCGTGGAATGAACGCATTTTCAAAAGCACTGATGCTTCGGCTTTTGAGAGGTTTGGTGGTTAAACTCGTAGACGAAGGCAGGCCGAGAATGTTCGTTTTTGTGGACCCGAGGCATCATGCTGACGTAAGCCTTCTGAGCTTGCTAATAAGCTAAAACAGAAAACTGAATAGCAGTTCTGCGAGGCGAAAGCAAGAAGCGCAAAATTTTTTGTAATACGCATTGATAGGTAACACATGCTGTGAGAAATGATTAACTCGAAGTACTCTAATTAAGAAAGGGTAAGAGTTTATCGGACATCGCCCGCTGCATTAAATAGCGAAATGTTTTGTTTTATAAAAAAAGTCCTAATTTGCTGGATGGTTTTTTAAAATAACTGGTTGTATATTGTCAAAATTCGTTAAATGTTCTAGTGGTAATAAGGATGTTGCTTGTACTGGGTGCTGTAATAGAAGGGGGTGTTCGGTGATTCTTTATGAATTGTAACCGCAATTTACTCAAGTACTCCCTCTCTACGTTCTTTTTTTTGGTGGTGAGGGGGGGGGGGGAACTGATATGTGTTATTTATGCGAGCCATCCTAGAAAGTCCGGTTCTAAATTTCGCATTGCAAAAATTGTACGAACACGAGGAATGTTGATTGGTTCTTTTGTGTTCATCGGCGACGCTTGGGTTATGCTTTATTTTAATGTGCGATGTTATGTTGACACATTCGGCGATTTTCTACCACTCGGTCAATTTAAATAATACGTTTTGAATATTGAGTGAAGCGGTATAACCAAAACTGTTTGTAAACAAGTCGAGAGAATTTATTTGACTGAGAATCGTTTGAACGCCTGGCCTGATATGGGATTATTCAACTTGATGGTTACAGTGAATTACGAGGTTATTTAAGTTGACGGTTACAGTGAATAGCTGATTTTGGACATGTACAATTGTCGTGAAGTTCAACTATACGATCAAGATGTATAAATACCAAATAAAATGATTTTCCAAACATTTTTATTCAGGGCTTTTATATCATTAGTATTAGTCCCCCTTAGCGAAACGTTTTCACCATAAGGCAGGCTTAAGTCAGTTTGTTTTTGTAAGCAGTTCCCTTTGGTATTGAAACCTCGTTAGAGTAGCAGACTCTGTCCAAGAGGAGGGAATGTCGGTCATTAAAGTCGAGAACGGTTAAAGTGGTTTCGTGTTCTAAAATTTTTTTTTTTGCTTAATGCTTTCGAATGCACTATGGTGCTTTATATTATAGAATGGCATTATGAGCAGCTGAAAAAATTGTTTGTTGTTATGTATATGTATATGTGTATATATGTATATATATATATATATATGTACATAACAGTATGTACATATGTACATATATATAAGTACATATGTACATATATATATATACATATATGCATATGTATCGGTCGGCTAAAAAGTAATCGCAATCTCCATCCGACCCAGTTATTTTATGAAACGTCGCCTGCAACCTAATTTCATCCCTATCTTCTAGATCCTCACTGCTGATACGCAATTCACCTGAAATCGTGAAAAGCCTAGAACCATGCACGACTTAATTCGATCACCTATAGAAAATTTACAGGTGGTAAAACATAAATTTTATCTATTGTTAGAATTGTGCGCCGTATTATCTGTTGCTTTTGTCAATCAACTGTCTCGCTGCTTCATCGCATCAATCAGCTTCCACACAATTCCCTCCACTCTTTCACTACTGCTGTCCAATTTTTGCAAGTGAGCGATGTCACTTTGGAGTCACCCATATAGTGAGCGATTGTCGGGCACGTCCTTTTAATTTTGCGTATATTATTCATTAATTGTGTCGATTATGGCAAGGGAGCATATGGCAAAGGTCACTAAATATAGGACCCCATAAATTAATTTGCGCTACGTGGGAACATATTTCCTTGCACAAAATTTCGACTGTTCACTTTGCTCATTTTTGTATGTGCATCGTCGATTTGACTTTATTTACTGAATCACGAATGGTACAAACAAGACTTGCCGTAAATCAACGAAAAATGGAGCATACAAGATAACTACTTGCCATTCTATGGGCAATTCAGTACAGGTACAGCGAACACCATAAGAATGCGTTCACATTACCTGTTGCTATCATCTTCTTGAATTTGGTTGTCCAGTTTGGTTGCCGTTTTTTAAATCGGAAATAAAAATGCTGCAAAACTAAAAGTGTCATGAGAATCGAATTTTGAAAAACCTTTCATTATCTATGCAATTCGATTAACGTAACTCGCTTGAGCATTTTTCGGGTCGAAATTCGTTAGAGCATCGTCGATTTGAGTTTGAATCTCATGTTGTTTCCTAATTGTTAGCGAATGCTTCGTTGTTGTACTTGATATTGTCGGCATAAGTCAGCAAGAGCTCAGAGGTATCAATTGTTTTTACGAGTGTGAACGTCGAGAATTCATCAGCTTATCATTTCCTTCCGCCGGGGGGGAGGGAGTTTGTTCGATATGTTTGTTGACTGTTGATTTCGTCTCAGCGTTTAGTGTTTCTGCGTTCACAAATCGCATAAACAATTTTAACCTCGAAATATCCCAGAGCAGGTTCACATGCACTTTCAGTAGTCGTGTAATCCGTCAGTCGGCTGTTTTATTGCGTGATATGTCGTTGGTTTTATTGTTCTGACCTGCCTATCTTCATTTTGTTTGAGGTACCAAACTTAAGGTGGTGGCTGTTTTTGAGCGAAGATTTTGCCGGCCATAAAATTTGAAACCAAATTTTGGGATCGCGACTTCTAAACGAAACGTTTGCTGCTGATCGTTATGATTTGGTATTTAAAAATAACGCTTACAATATGGAAGGAATCCATGGCTTCTCTTGGCAAGAAATGCAGCGACACTGCAGATCTTACGTACCGAACCACCTTCCTTAGAAATACCTAAAACACTTGTTTCATTCCAGCTTCTACTGAAATGCGCGTTATCAAATCACCCTTCAAAAATTCTATAGATATAATTGTTCACTGCTTCTATTAGAAAGGGGGAGGGAGGGGACGCGGTTGCACGTGCATGATCCATGATTCCAGACAAGAGCCAAATATTCTCTTCCCTTCAGTCGCCTTTCCTTTGTTCTGCTCCTTTGGTTGGAAAGCCTAAATAAAGATGTGGTTGACTAGGAACAAAAAAGTGGAATCGCACAAATGCGCATCATGAAGTTATGCCGATTTCTTGTCACGGTAAGACGTCGGTCAATGAGTGTACAACAATGAAACGAGAATCCTGCTCATGTAAAAACTTGTAGCGCAACTTCGATCAGATCGGCGCTCATCGATTCGGAAGGATAGGAACATGCGTTATGTTGTCGTTTCAACTTTCTAACGATTTTGATGCTCATTGTTCACATTCTTCCCAAATTTGGTGTTCGAAGGAAAAAACGAGGAGGGGAACTAAGAATTTCAAATATCCGTGAAATTCGTTTTACTCCGCCCACCTTTCCCCACATTCCTACGTCGCCCTCTCCATTCCCCTCGCTGTCCCTCCCCCTTTCACATTACGAACTTCCAAGTAGGATAGTATTTATTGTTTCGTGCAGTGCTTCATATCGAAGCTTCGACCTTATGAACGGGATTGAATATGCACAGATGTGGTTGCTAAGCATCGGCAGCTACTGATTTCGAATGATGGAAGAGGTTTTGGTTGAGACATTGGAAACGTGTATCAGTTTCCGATCTTTAAGGGTTGGAATTGAGCATATGAAACGATTTTATAGTGTGAATTATACCTAGTAAAATTCAGAATTCTAGCTTCAGTGATTCTCGATCAAAAACTGCCCGACAAACAGAGTTAGACACAGAGACGCCCATATGCGCCGATATGACATCAGCGTAATGTGCGTAATGTGTGTCGCAAAATGCAATTTACCTCTGTTAAGAGCTCAACGTTTTTTAGACAAAATCTTTGCTCAATGTTTGATTGAAAAACCAAATTAAATTGTCCGTCGACCGATCACGCTTTCGCCACTCTGCTAGTTGATTTAATTAGCAGGGTAGTGTTGCTGAAGTCTGAAAGATGTGACGACTGCGGGTTTGAAGAAATGTAAACGGGGTAAAAGATAGCTAAAATGGCTTCAAATAAATCAGAAAATACTTTCGAAGTAGTCTAAACTTTTAAAAAAATGCACCACACAAATAACAACCTCCTTTCCAAGCGAGGAGCAATGCTTTTTTAAAAAGTTATGGGACTGCAATGCGGCGCCGTTACTGTTCGAAGGCGTATTTGGTGCTAGATACTATGCTAGATACTATCGAAGGCGTATAGATACTATTTTCCAAATTCTACCGTTCTTTCATCTGCGGTCTTGCATTTTGGAGTTTTTTTTGAAATCACCTTAAAATAATTAAAACGGTATCCCCCGCCGATTTCAATGCATCTAACTGATAATGATAAAGACTGCTGCCGAACGAAAGTGGAAATTCCACGAAATGGTTAATGCATAACGTTGTGAATATCGCAAGCATCAGTTGCAAAGAAGTTATATTGACATTTTATTTGCCAATACTTCGACACATTAAGCATGAGTGTAGCAGCAAATTCAAAAATGAGTAACTGTTAAAATCTAAATTAATCTGCTCATATTTAACTGTCCAAATTGATAGGTAATAGCAGACCTATCAGTCAGTACTGGCCGTCGGCCGTGAAACGAGCGGGGGAGAGGGGTGGAGGGTTAGGGAGTCAAAAAATTCCACTGATCATAACTCGCGAAAAAAAAAAAGCATCGCAGGAAAATAGTTGAGGCCTATTTATGTGTTTTTGAGTAAATTTGACTGTCTGGGTGTACTGTCGTTGAAGAATTCGAGTAAAGACTTTTTTAAGTTCTTTCCTAGCGTCGATCATCATGCGTGCGCCAAAATTTGTTAGCGCCATACTACTGGTGTTAATCGAAGCTGCTGTGAGATGCAAAAAAAGACGTCGCATCCAGGAACCCAGTAGCCTTCCCTCTTTCCCGTCCTGGTTACGAGTCTGAGTAGTACGGTATCGAAAATTGGGTAGAGGTCGAGACTGTTTGTTGAGATACTCAAGAGGCGCTATTTCAATGAAGCGTAGTTGTTTTTGCGGTTTCTTTGAGAACGCCACTTGAACGCTAATGAACATCTGCTCGCATGTTGCGTTCAGAACGACCGACCGCTTTCTAGAAAGAATCGATTGTAAATGAAGTATGCTTCAGAGAGCGCTTAACTAAATTACCCTTCATACATGTCGGTCATAGGATCAATCGTACGCCTTCTCGTTATTATTAGCTCAGCGCTAATTTATTATAGCCACATCTGCTTTGCTTCAACTGGACGCTGATTTTGACTTGTTTACCGTTTAATGTCTCTATGGGCAAATAATAATTTCATTGGTTTTTTCATTCTGTTTTTTCTTCCTTACCCCATGCATTTATTTATATAATCTGTAACAAGCAACCCAAAAGCGGAAAGGCCTATTTAATATGAATAAAAGGTTATAATGCAATAAAATTCGAAGGTGTGCGAAGGAGGCTTAGGCAATTGTGCGGCCATTGCGTTTTCGATTTGCTGTGGTTGCTAGTACTTGGTTTTTTATTAAAAATTTGCAGTAATGTTTTAAAGGAAGTCTTGATTTTCAGATTTTATCGCAGCACTGGATTATGTGGTTCTGTAGAATAAATTTTTTTTTGTAAGGATTGCCCCAAAAAGTTAACATTCAGTTTACCGCACCAGCTAGCATAGCAAAGCATTATCGTCTTCTAAATCATTTTAAAATAACACAACAGAAACAACAATTACACTGAAGCAATGAATTATGCGCGAGAAGAATATTAGGTGTATAATTAGGAGTCGAGCAGATGAGGATGGCAGTGACCCGTTTGCTATTTGTAAGATTTGTGAGCAAAAGTCGGCAAAAGAGGGATTGTGGCTAATCGTATTGACGTTGAACAGTTTAGAAGATGAACTAGTTTTTATGGGTGCTTAAGAAGAATTTAACCTTTCCGCGGCAAACAGTTTAGAGGACAATGAGTTGCCTGTTAAAACGATGCGAGGGGTGACTATGGAATGGTGTTAGCATTCGGTCTTTGGTTACAAAATACGTTCCACTTTCCCTTATTTGACCTCCAACGGAATGAGTTGTCTTTTTTCCTATTTGGTCGCCTTTTCCAAATCTTTCTTCACCTTCGCTATTTACAGAAGAAGAATAAGAAATACGTCTACGAATCATTCGCACTATCGAAGAGGCTGTTTCAAAAACTACAAACTCTACTCTCTCTAACGGGAATGGTTATTTTATAAAGGCCACATTTCCCTGTCAAAATTCATTTTTCACAGTGTTTTTCATAAGTTCATGAACTTATTTAACTCTGCTATTAATTCTGCTATTAATTCCATTGTTTGGGATCGACCGAAACACCGGATTGTAGCCAACCCGAAGGCTTATGACGCCAGCAGCTGTATAGTTATGCACTTGCCAATGGTCTTGTGCAAGCGCTTATTCTTATGTGCATTGCGATTAAGACACGCATCGTATGCGTTAACATAATGAGCGCATGTTACGTTTTCGATTTGTTACAGTTCTCGCTGTCTGGTGATAACGTTAGTTTATGGTGTACCAGTGCAGATGTGATGCGATATCTGATATGATATCTTATTTAACTCTTATATTCAATTTAACGATAGACAAAACTAAGCACACTTTCAGGAAAGTGGTATTTGTCAACGAGTTTACGGAATACTTGTACGGCTACGTTCACGAAAGTTTACTTTTCAGAAAGTTATGGAAGACTTTAGAAACATTTATGGAAAGTCTTTGTTTTTTACGTTTTGTTTTCTTCTCATTTTTCCGATATTTTTGTCCGTATTGTCTTATATTAATAAAAACTTCTGTCTATTCCCATCTATACTACTAAAACAAATCCATTTTTTCTCGATCAAACTCCTTCAAATTGAGCATCGGGACCTCGCTCCTGACATTTTTTCGCAGCTAGTTGAAAAACATTTCTGTTGTTCGGTCTATGGGGAACCCATTCCCTGATGGTAGGCTGTTTGCTGATTTTTTCTTATTACACGTTTGTCCGGAGTCTTTTTCGACGAAGATGCGGTCTGTCTTGGTCAAAGTACTTCCAGAAGCAAAACCCCACTCAGCTAACAGTATCGCAATTGCTCATCGAGGTGATCGTCCCTGCGAAAATCTCTGCATCTGCTGCGACTTTTACTTTCGCAACAACACTGGAATCATAGTAAGTTGTATTGATCTCAAGCTCTCGATTTGGAACTCTTATTGCGAATACTGTGAAAGTTGTTTCCTGGGTGTACTTCCTCCATTAAGATTTTGTCTTTGTTAATGCTTTTGGACAGTAACAAAAGAAAACGCGGACATTAACGAACGATACTACCGTAGTTTAGCACGAAGTTAACATTAAGTTAATAAAGATGACTGTGCTGTTTTTTTTACATCCTCTTTTTCGACCAACGGTTTTCCAGCAAGTTCCTCTCCCACTCATTGGTGAATTTCTCTACGTTTATCTCGTCGGAGTCCTTCTATTTGTCCCCCCTTCCCCCTTCATAGCAGCTAAATCACTCCCCAGTGCCCTTCTTGTTCGTGAATAATTGCTCAGCTTCTTCTTCGGGTCCCACTTCCCCTCTCAGGATCATCAAGCGAACTGTTCCATGGCGGAATCCCGGGGCAAAAACAAAACCCTCCGCATTGCTTACCACAGTAAATAAAAGCACCTAAAATGCACCTGTTCTCCACGCGTTCAGTTGGGAAGCATTTTCGGTACTGCTACAAGTGTGCTCATCTGTAGTATCAGGTCAATCAAAAGCAATACCAGATTGCTGAGATTATGGGTTATGAAGGTAAGTGAACCTCAGGTAACGATAGACCAGTGGGCAATGATTTTTAGTCGTTCCTAACATTGTCTTGATTCGTTGCATTGCTGCTCGTTGGCATAGCGTTAGCGCAGACATCATTATGAGACCGCATTCAGAGGGGTGGCCACACTGCACAATTGAAAGCAACGCCTCGATCACGTTTTCACGCTTTTTGCTACACCCGCAGCCGCAAATGTTATTGGCGTTGTCTCGACTGCAGTTTGGTCCGCCCCTGCTGCTGCTACGTTTTATACGTTTGTCTCTCGTTAGTCCTCCGTCCACCTCCTCTCCTCAGTTTCTTCCCTTTCACACCATTTCTTCTCGTTCCCTCCTCAGTATCTTTGCAAATCACCGCTTGAACCCCGTCCGTCTCCGGCCGTAAAAAATAAGCAGTTATTTTGGTCTTTTATTACCATTCTACAATACAACTGTAGCTCTGAATGCCATCCTGTGGAGTCTGATTTGGTAACAGATTTACTGAGTGAATGCACCCAACTGCTCGCCAGTAAGCTTCACTAGTGGCTTCTCGACTATGTCTTTGGTTAAAAGGTTCGTTGAATTTTATCTCTTTCGTATGCTTTTACATATTGCGTATTGAATGAATTTATTTCGAGCTCTTCCTTCTTCGAAAAATTTTACCAAAACAGAAATTTGAAAATTTCTGGAGTATTTCTATGAAAAAACAGTATTTTTATGGGATATACTTTCTATAGCTTGAAAATGACAATAGCAAGTGGACAGTCCTTTTGTTTCGTCTCGCTTGTTTTTGTTTCGCAATGCTGTTGGTGTAATCATTGTGATAATATTCGTGCGCTCGATTTGACGCTTTGAAATAATCTTCTAAAAATTTTGACCTTTCAATTTTCTTGGGATTAGTTGTGTATAAATAAGCTTTTCAATAGAATTAAATAGGTAAGAGTAAACTTATGAGTCCCTCATCTCATTTTGGTTCCTATCCGTTTGACGTCACAAATGGCTGTGATGGTTGTCATGTTTTGTGACAGAATATAAAAAATACACCCATAAACATACAGAGATATTATGTCTGCAGTTAACACTTCGTTTGCATATTTCTGGCACTAGCGCTTTCCATATTACATATATATATAT
>JPKZ01000317.1:238882-257810 GCA_000803305.1 Toxocara canis | reverse complement strand
GCAAAAATCCCCCCCCCCCCCCCCTCACCTCTTCCCCCCCCCCTCCACATCCGCTCCTCGCTTAAAGTATTCGAACGCTGTACTTAAGTCCCTTTTAATTCCCTATACGTCATTTCTGGCGTTCAGTGTGAAATTATCTAAAGAGAAATAAAAAAATTCAACTCGTTCGTTTATTGCACCAAGAATCGGTACCGGATCAGGAATCCGCGCAACCGTTAATAATAGGATTGCATAATATTTTCAGAAGACGATACTTGGGGTAAATGAACACGTGTTCACTTCGGATGATAGCTAAATGATTTTGTATACCAGCTTTCCTATTGCTTCTCGGCGTAGGAGAATAGAAACGGTTGCTATATGTGACAGCTGCGGAGGAGAAAGCACAACTGATTAATTCTTTATTTCCGGTTCTTTTGGAAGGAGAGTCTTTGCAGCAGTATAAAGACAATGGGAAATTGCAAATACCATGATTAGCACCATAAAATTTGCAAGATGTTTCCTCTGGGGGATGGCCGTTTTAGTTTCGTGCGGGACGGCCCTCAGGACCACTAGCTCTGAGCCTTTTTTGGCAGTGAGGTAGCAAAACACTTTTACGTCTGATCAGTACGTACCACCTCAGGCCACAATAAATCTGTCGATCATCTTTATGTTCACAATGCGCTTTGCAAAATTGAAAATATGGCACAGCGCACATGGTTGTTCTAGAGCATGACTGGAAATATGCCACGTTAACATCACCACCACTTATTAGGCAAAAGATGCGAGACGATCAGCGTTGACGTCATCCGTTCGCGTTGGTTCGACGTTTATTGGAGAGCACATTGCAAACAATATAAATATCGCTTTATTTGAATCTTGCGAATTCGGAATTTGAAAATGGGCACCGTACTTCAACAAAGTTTCAACAAAGTTCGTGAGGAAGTTGAAGCTGGCGGAAGAGAAGACCGACTAAATTGCACAATGTTTCATACGCTAACTCAAATATAATCCACAGTCTGCGTCGAGAAACCTATATCGGTAGCGGGTAAAGCAGTGTTCACCTATAAAGATGGATTGTTCTTAATCCCGTGCATGTTTTGCGAGTTTCATTCGAACTTATGCGGGACAAGTTCGTTGATGGAAAATGAAATGTACGATAACAAATACTGAGGAACGCTATCGAAAAATTGGCGCGTACGACATTACTTTCGAGAATCTCAGTAATTGAAAAGAGAGCAAATTCGTCAATAGTTCTTTATTTGATCATCATTTACATGTGCAAATCACCATACGAATATTACATCATTTGAATCGAGTTTTGCCTTTAACGTTCATTCTAATAAATTAATCATTAGAATCGATTACGAAACGAAACGTTGAAGAAAGCACATTTCATTAAAGATATTGTTCTAAGAGAAGCAAAAAGTGACACTAAATAAGTCCAATCAAAACAGTAACAGAGGTAGAAAACTTTTATGGGATGATCATGGAAATATTTTAAAGGTTTCATCGATTACAACATTGTGCTTGATGCTTGCTGCTCACAGCTTCCGTTAAGCATACGACTGATTAAAAATTTGAAATGTGTAATCATATTACCCGAATCGAATTTGATGAGACATCCTGAAATATTTTGAGCGTAAAATTGGACTGCTGAATGAACCCTTTAATTGACATTTATCCCGCTGTTTTTTTTTCGCCAAACACTAATGATGCCATCGAAGGAGCAATTTATGATAGTAGCAGGATAGAGAGAAGACTCCAGTATACACGAGTTGTTTTCATAAAATGCTGTTACGCATTTGCTACAATTTTGCTACTAGGTAAGCTTCTAACACAGTTCGCCCATATGAAGCGCGGATGTCCCTTTCACAACTATACGGCAAGGCTTCGACCGCTGCTCGGGTGATGGATGCTCCTATCTGGCTAGTGGAAATGTAAAGTAGCTGACTCATTCATTCAATCGGCTAGTCTCATAAATTACTAGCCAATGATGAATATTCAAAGTTTCTGTGACCCGATTGCTCCTACAAATCGATGGCTGTCTCTAAAGATTAATCAAATATGTGACCCGACCGACTAGAAGATGCCTGTATTTTTTTTCTTTTTAAGGATGGCATGGGAGATGCGAGGAGGACATACGGTGTAAATTTTAACCGATCAATTCTGCAATTAATAATTCTCATGGTTCCCATATTGGAACTGCAGGATAGGCAAGCAAACACATTGAAACGCATGGATATAACGTCGTCTTGGAAGTGCCAGATGCCAGACATATATTAGAAGTGCGAGACGGACAGGCAGATATATAGAGACGTAAACATGTGACGCCTTGTTTGAACTACCCGACAGACAAATATGCGCAGACAGAGTGTGGTGTGGAAGCCAACGGACAGACAAACAGTTAAACAAATACGCGCAGATACACTGTGACGTTGGAACTACTGCTCAGATGAACGGACATATAAATACGTAAATTAACGATGTTCTTTTGAAACTACCGGACAAACAATCAAATACATAAATGCGCACAAATACAGTATGGAGGGATACACATAAATACTCACGGTTACGATTTCATTTAGGTACTATCGGTACCACTGCCCGTTGGAACTATCAGACGCACAAATAGATACCATAAATACGCACAGGCTCGATTTCGCTATAGTTTGATTTTGTAAATTTGATAACGCCATTAAAACGCTTCGAAATGTTTAGAAAATGCACCTCTTTGCACAATAATTACCGACTAGATGGATGTCTCGCCGTTACACATCCTTCAAATGAAGATGCTGATCTTCGTGAACCTTGCTTAATCTTTTTACAGAGCTCGACGCAACCGTTAATATAATATTTGCCGGTTCTAATTCCTTTAATGTTAAGAGACCTCTGATTAACGTACTACATCCTGATGAGCTAGTTTTTTTTGTATTTTTTGCATTTTTGTATACTAAATATAGTAGTTTGCAAATGTTGATTACCTCTTCCAGCCTTTTTTGGGCACTGTGAGTAAAACGTGCATGCGAGTGTTAGAAAGTGGTCAAGATCTCGATGCTAAGAAATTTTTGTGCTTTCAATGACGACTATTCTAGTAAATAAAAAGAAGTTTTAATCGTCATCATCTAGGAGTTATCAGACGAGAAATTACTGCAACACTGCTAGGCAGTTACGCTTTCCGCATGGCATTTGACAATTTATCACATGATCATCCATTCGATAAAAAACCAATTGAAACTTATATGTAGTAAGTAGTATAGTCAATTGTTCGTATGATAAAATATGGTCAGTTTTGTTCATGTCGCCCTCGTTGAATAGCATTTTTCAAGTTTTTAACGAAACGTTCAGAATTCTTTTCGATACGCCTTGCATAAAGGGAACTTTTTTCAGAATTTAGAGAATTCACTCTTTCCACACTCATTCAGATATTCGTCTGCAATTCTCGCAGAAGATGACGTAAATGAAGCCCCGATTCCATGGAAGTAACCAGGTGGAACAGTCGCAAGAACAGAATCGTCACTTGCTTCTAAACGACCTGAAAACTGTATATATACACGTATATATATATATATATATATAAGCAGGCATATGCCGTATAGGTTCCAATTTTGTTCCTTTCTGTTCTCTCCTTTAAGGTGAGTTCCCATTTCGAACATGCCACTTCGCACAAATTCTGTATATTCAGTCAGCACCCGAAAAACTTGAAATGTTTTAAAAATCCCACAAATAGAAGAATGAATTAATAATACCTGTTATGAAAAGAAACATAAATTTACCATGAAAGTGAATTTCATCAAAATTAGAGCAGTGTTAACCACTAAGCTCTAAGTTCGAAGAATATTTAATGTTGCGAGAAAGAATTCCTCACTAAGACATTTAAAAAACTTTTTAATTCAAAGACTCTCCTGAACTAACAGAAAACTCCAAAATAATTAAAGTCATTTAAGAACTAGAATAATTAAAATAATGAAAAAACTGTGAAGTAATTAAAGTAGTTTGAAAACTCTTAATTGTCTAAGAAAACTCCTTAATTAGACTCAGCTGACAATATTATGACAACAACATCTTTAATTTTGCTGTTCAATACTCCCGAAAATTTGCTTTACAAATCAATATTACATCCACATATATGAAATCATATCAATGAAGCGAATAAGTGTAAAGCAAATACCATTTCGAAGGCAACTGTTTTGTAAGGGACTGGTTCGCATATTATCGGGAAATGGACTCCGTTTGATCTGTTTTAAGGTTGATGTTTGGCAAAGCACTGATGCGGTGAGTTGCATTGTCCTCACCTGTGAAGTGCTCGCTAGCAAAAGAGCCGAAAGTGTTTTCGTAGGCGAAGGTTCTGAAATGTTGTTTAGCCAATTAAACAAAAATAATTCCTGTTGATGTTGATGACTTGATGCGCATGGCTGCAACATAAATTAAGCAGTGTTTTAGTGAGCATATCCACCATGTTAAAGCTAAGAAGGAAGTAAGTTTTGCATAGCTTCTCTGTTTTCAAAAACCATTCTATGAACCAGAATGTAGCCTCCAAAAAAGGTTAATTAATATCAAGTAAATCAGCATATCGCTCATTCTGGGCAATATTTTCCTTGACTTTTCTGAAGTCATTCACAAATGTAAACCTTATTAAAAGTATCTGTTAAACAATAATCGTATATCATGATCTCCCAATTATTAGACAACACTTCCATAATTACAATTTGGAGATTTAAGTGGAGGAATGATTAGAATTTTCGTACGGCTGAAACGAATCTGTGCATCTGCTCTCAACATACATGCACTCAGAGCATGAACCCTCGCCCATATGCGAGATACCTAAATTCTGAAGTTTGGTTCAAAAGCTGATGAAGGGAAAGACGCCATTCGCAGCATCAATTATCTCAGCTACATTCAGCCATGCATGCATCTTTTAAGCATGTGTGCCACTCGGCATTTGTAAAGCGCATTATGGCGACGCGATGCACAAATATACGTATGTGTATTTGCTGACATTTATAGCGGTTTCAGCTTGGTAGCCGCTAAAGCTAAGATTTTACTGTTTACTGGATATACTCGACACTAGGGCTCATTATCAACACCACTCAACTTCCCAAGCGATTGATCGAAAGCGAAAAGTTAATGACTGTATAAAGGTGGAAAACAAATTGTATTATTTTTATTCTATAGATCAAGTTGAAGCAATACGAAGTACCAGTAAATGATTTATATGAGTGCTCAAATCGGCTACAATACGAATTCCCAAGGTTTGCGGTAATCTTAGAACCATAGCTAAACTTAATTTTATTTTTCGGTAGTCAGTTAAGCTCGAGGTAGTTAAATTGTAAAATCAGTTTACTTGATGTGTCGAATCGCCAAAGCGTACGCAGTGCGATTAGTTTGGCGCTCATTCCCAACGGTGCGCCATGGGGAAGGTTTGCACTAATATTTTTACGTTATCTGATTATTACCGAACCGTATAATATTATGAAGTGTTTAAAGATTTTTCGATTTTTTCTTGCACGATTTTCGTCCAAAATAATTAACGTTCGCCGGCCCAGCAATTTTTAAGACTTTGAAACGAAAACGACAAAACGACTTATTCGATCAGAAAGGATACGATTCGATCGATCGATAATGATCGAATGATTGAAGAGAACTGAATCGACAATTTCTGCTATTTGACTTTTGCACATCGTACAGGTCAAATTAGCTTTGAGTTTTACAGTTGCAGACCTATTGAAAGTGTTGTGCGCACATATCACACATCTATACGTGTTCGTAAGCGGGCAGAAACTTCTAATACTGCATCGCGTTTCAATATTACAGACTGCGGCAACAACAGAGTCCCCCCCCCCCTCTCCCCTCTACCCCTAAAGGAACACTCCCGTAAACTTAACGTCTACATTTGTGATTGATTTCGTGAGCAAAAATAAACAAACCAAATGTCGTCCACCGTTTTCACTACAATAGAAACTATTGAACAAAATCTTTCATAACATTGGGCTCACTCTGTATAGTTACGAAAAGAAGGTAGGTGCCCGCAAAGTATGCGCAAAATTATACAACGTTACTTGCAACAACAAATGGTTCGAAGTTGAATTGGGAACCTTGAAATTTTCGCTCACTATCCGCGCATAAATCTATTAGTGAGCATAAGTTTATGATAGACACGCTTCACATATTGCTATGCCGGTAAAGGTTATTGTTATACGTTGGTTTACGTGGTGCTATTACAATGAACTATCGAACGTTCTATAGCTCATGCATGCATTCCAAGGATGTTAATCGTTTGTATACAGCGCATCAAATGTTTAGCGGGGGGAGCAAAACGTGACGAAAGGCTGAAAAATATTAACGCTCGAAAAAAAATGTAGCACATGGAATGCAAATGACCATAATTTGCCTTAAACACACAATACCTGTAAACCCGATCAATTCCCTCCAAAGCTGCCAAAGTTGACTTTCTGCGCCATTTTGTCTTGTGCACCTATGTCGTGAAGTAGGTAAGAAATATTGAAAGAAAGGCTGAAAAATATTAACGCTCGAAAAAAAATGTAGCACATGGAATGCAAATGACCATAATTTGCCTTAAACACACAATACCTGTAAACCCGATCAATTCCCTCCAAAGCTGCCAAAGTTGACTTTCTGCGCCATTTTGTCTTGTGCGCCTATGTCGTGAAGTAGGTAAGAAATATTGAGACTTACCGCTAGGGCACTTTTGAGTGGTAATATCTGCAACGGCTGTCCCATTGTGGCAAAGGCATGAAAAGAGCTGTTGAAAGAGCATCGATACGTGCGCCCTAGTGACGCGTTCGATAAGCCGAAAGGAACGTCCTCATCCACAGCCGCATCCCATCCACCTATCACTGCTGAATGCCCCTCATTAGCCGCACATCTCTCAACGTAATTTCGATAACTAATATGCTCATTATCGGACTTCGGTCGGGTGAACACACGAAGTCGAACAACTAGCTAGACGATGGCAAAAATCAGAAAAAAAAAATTACGTGTTTAACTCTTGTTGTTTCCATCCCCATCCTCCTCCTCCTCCTCCCCTACCCTTGCCCTCCCCCTTGTCCTTCCTCCCATTCCATTTCTGGAAGACTACCTCATCAGCTTTGCCACCGTTATACTGATGAACGGACGGCAAATGAGTCATATAACGTTCGGATTTTAAAAAAATATCACCTGCACTCAAAGTTTTCCAAACTGTGGTCTTCTCTACTTCCAGCATGTTCAACATGATCAATTTTGACCGCAGGATTAGTTTTGCTCCAAAAATTGTTCACCACTGGGAGAGGGGGATATGAAGATAGGTAGTGATTGGAATTGCAGAATCTCTAGCGAAAACATTGTCCGAATGCCAGTCCAATGAAGAGTACACAACAATGATGCATCCAATTTACGATCATATAGCAAAAAATAAACGGTACCATGGTCGATGCCAACCCCCACCCCGCTCCTCTTTCTCACCATCTTCATCAATTGTTCTGTGCCTCTTCAGCAGACGCTCTTCTACGGACTGTTTAACTTTTGCGCCGCACAACATAAACAGAGCAGAACGTCTTCAAAACTACAAATCACTAACACATTTGACAAACGCTGTCATTTCGTATCACACCTTATGGAACTTTCAAATATGGAAAACTTGTGGAGAGGTGTTGAGAATTTTTTGTCGCAATGAAGGTGGCCTGTTGGTTTCATTGGTTGGTGAAAGAGGGATGCTAACCCTTATGGAAGAAAAGGCACTATATTCCTTTTAGCTGAAAACCACTCCTAAGCAAAAAACCCTAAGGTAAAAACCTTCGGTTTGCACCTTGGGTAAAAACTTCGCGTACATCAGGTACTCGTTGGGTATGGAATTCTTTTGATAAGGGCGCTATTCTTTTGTAGGTTTTTGAAGATAGAAAACTTTGGTGTTTTATGAAATACAATATACCCACAATGTGATTGGCGAAGATATCGCGAGCTTTTGTGCTGGATACTTACATTATGAATGAACTAAAATAAGATTAAAATTATTTTGGAAGTTTGCCAGAAGTTAAGGTTGCTTTGGTGATAGAAGAAAGAATTTGATCTTTTCAAAAGCAATATTTATGTTAAGATAAATCAGAAAATTTCGAATTTTTCGAAATGACATTCGGCTGGCAGAGCACACGAAATCGTATTTAATATCAGCTTTAGCATTTTCCATTTTGTTGGCATACGCCATCAACTGCATTTTTGACGTTTTCCACATGTGCGCTTGGAGGAATTCAACAGGGAGACGCATACGATTTTTGCTTTGCTTCCGCGGCGCTCCATGCGGCTTATTCAAATACCTTGCACATCCAAACACGTTTGTTTTTTTTTTCGCAAAAATAACATTTTCGACTGAGTGCTTATTCTGGACAAATTCTCGCATAAAAATACTTCAAGAAAAAACCACGTAGAAATCGAATTTTGGAAGTGCAATAAATGAACTTCATGACGATCGAGTGGTCCACCTTGAGATACTATCGGATACTTTCCCAAAACTTGTGATACATATGGTTTTAGCATAAATTTTTAAGCATATTATTAGCATACTAATAAGCATATTAGCATATTAGCACAAATTTTGGATGCTTATGATATTTTTGTTCCGTACTACATTCGGTTTGAAGTAACTCGACATGCTTATGCATTCAAATGGGCGGTTGTCATTTGTCTAAAAAAACGTGGAAATCGGCGCAACAACTCTAATGACCCTTATGAAATAAAAATTCGTCAATAAACGATCACGTTAGCTAGCTTGTCTATGGAAAGAGGAAGTTCTGAAAATAGTGCATTGTTGCTATTCATTATATTCATTGTTACTATAAGCGAACAGTTAGAGTATGCGCCCAAGCTTCCGAGGTATTGAATTCGAAGATCTGTGATTGCACAGTCTAGATGGATGTAATGAGTTGTTGTTGCTTTTTTTTTTGCCTCAAAGAATGCCTAAGGTAAAAACCTTCGGTTTGCACCTTGGGTAAAAACTTCGCGTACATCAGGTACTCGTTGGGTATGGAATTCTTTTGATAAGGGCGCTATTCTTTTGTAGGTTTTTGAAGATAGAAAACTTTGGTGTTTTATGAAATACAATATACCCACAATGTGATTGGCGAAGATATCGCGAGCTTTTGTGCTGGATACTTACATTATGAATGAACTAAAATAAGATTAAAATTATTTTGGAAGTTTGCCAGAAGTTAAGGTTGCTTTGGTGATAGAAGAAAGAATTTGATCTTTTCAAAAGCAATATTTATGTTAAGATAAATCAGAAAATTTCGAATTTTTCGAAATGACATTCGGCTGGCAGAGCACACGAAATCGTATTTAATATCAGCTTTAGCATTTTCCATTTTGTTGGCATACGCCATCAACTGCATTTTTGACGTTTTCCACATGTGCGCTTGGAGGAATTCAACAGGGAGACGCATACGATTTTTGCTTTGCTTCCGCGGCGCTCCATGCGGCTTATTCAAATACCTTGCACATCCAAACACGTTTGTTTTTTTTTTCGCAAAAATAACATTTTCGACTGAGTGCTTATTCTGGACAAATTCTCGCATAAAAATACTTCAAGAAAAAACCACGTAGAAATCGAATTTTGGAAGTGCAATAAATGAACTTCATGACGATCGAGTGGTCCACCTTGAGATACTATCGGATACTTTCCCAAAACTTGTGATACATATGGTTTTAGCATAAATTTTTAAGCATATTATTAGCATACTAATAAGCATATTAGCATATTAGCACAAATTTTGGATGCTTATGATATTTTTGTTCCGTACTACATTCGGTTTGAAGTAACTCGACATGCTTATGCATTCAAATGGGCGGTTGTCATTTGTCTAAAAAAACGTGGAAATCGGCGCAACAACTCTAATGACCCTTATGAAATAAAAATTCGTCAATAAACGATCACGTTAGCTAGCTTGTCTATGGAAAGAGGAAGTTCTGAAAATAGTGCATTGTTGCTATTCATTATATTCATTGTTACTATAAGCGAACAGTTAGAGTATGCGCCCAAGCTTCCGAGGTATTGAATTCGAAGATCTGTGATTGCACAGTCTAGATGGATGTAATGAGTTGTTGTTGCTTTTTTTTTGCCTCAAAGAATGCCATGAATCGTTTGGCAAGTCTACGAATTTATCTGACATTTCAACGTACTGGATATTCTCAGGTGATGGACGCAAGGCTCAGTTGTTGCAATAGAAAACTTTCCAATAAAGATTTTCAGAATTTTCGGCCCATTCTGTGTTAGGTAGCATGATGCGTTTTCCTGACTCGTAGCAAGTGGCTGAGCAAATTCTGCTCTATGCTTCGCAAAATATTAAATGAACAGATGACGCTAGAACTGTAAACGTATAAGACCTGTGCCAAACTGGTATAACGTCAATCAACTCGAATATCTGATATTTCAAATTTTAAATGCATATAAAAGTGAATCGCAATCAGTAAGCACCTTTATGCTTAATGCTTTTAGGGTGTTATCAAGATCACATATTTATACTCTGCACGCATAAAAGTGAAGACAGCAAAATGGCGTGGAATAACGTCCAGTGATTAATATTTCATTAAAACAAAAGGTTCAAAATTCAAAACAAATTTCAACCATTAATTCAGGCGCGCACACGAGCGTCCTTTATTATATTTAGACAATAAAGTAAGTCTATTAATATGTGGACTATATTCAGCTCACAATATTTTGACAATTTCATGTTTTTCCAATCAGATCGCTTATGTGATCGGGAATAAGATCACGTGATGAAGAAGATTATTGTAGCTCAGAGTAAAATGGCTTACTCAAAAATACTTGATTTCATATACGCTATCGATGTTATGAAGGAAAGAGGAACTCGACGGCAAGCGCAACTAATTAACTGTTTTTTTGACTATGCAGATTTCTGGTTTTATGATCTTGCACTTTAAAAAGTTTAATTAGCTTTCATTCCACGAAACTTTAAGAGGATGCACACCCAGCTGATGGAATTTTCCGACATCTTACTCCAAATACTGCCATAGTACATTTAAGACGTGGAATAGCTAAATTTCTATTTCTCAAAGCAGCCTATGAAATACATGAAAGGCTTTTCCAACACCTTCACCGTTCCCCGTCCCAATATGCCCCGGTAAAGAGGTCGGACCTAGCCACCTACCACAGTCCCCGGTTATTCACAGTTTCCGGTTTTTCACAATTTCCCGTTATTCACAGTCTCCGGCTATTAACAGTTTACGGTTATTCACGGTTTCCAGTCGTTCACAGTTTTCGGTTATTGGGGAAGACATTCTGGAAGCATACTGATGGGGCATGCGTCACACGAGATAGCAGCAATAGTAATGTAAACAGAATCGTATAGCATATAAAATTTTCCATCGTGTTTTTGTCTCGACGCAAGTAGAATCCCCTCAGAATCGTCGATCACAAGACCTGATTGTGGGGAAAGATCGCCGCCATCGTCACTTACGAGCACAGCACGTGCCGCACAGTCGATCTGTTAATTGTTTCGCGATGCTGGCATAAAGTACTGTGTAACAAACGAAGTCAAAGCTGATATACAAATATTGCTTCATAGGTATGAAATTATGAAAGCGGTTCTTAACCTTTCTTAAAATGTTTGCCATTTTAAGGAATACATTTGTCGCCATTTCGTATAACGCTGAATTGGTTAAAAAGAATAGGCATTTGCACTGATAAAAGATAACTTATATACTGATAACAGATAAAAGATTTTACGTTAAGTTCGAACATTCTAGGCCAAATCCGATCTGCTTATTGTACGTTCCTTTGCACAAGCATTTTACAGGTGGCGTATGCACCAAACCAGCCTGTTCCATCAACTCTCAGCAAATGGCATCTATTTGATTTAGTCCAATAGCTCCTGCTGATCTCCTAATGTAGACCGGCCTATATGCGACCTGACCATTCGAGCATGCAACCCAACCCAACTGTAAACAGCACACAACTTTTTAAAATCCCTCTAAAGGGTAATGGATACCTACTTCCACGATTGGTGAATTGGAATGGATACCTACTTCCACGATTGGTAACTAACTGCTTTAAAACCGCGGACGGCCGATGATCATAGAATGTAGACTACACCCTACAATTGTGACTTCAGCTTTAATGATTGCCAATCTGAAAATGCAAGACAAGCGAAGACACATATGGTTACAAATGCGCAGCGGCAATGCGCTTTGCCAATAGCAAACTTGCCAAAATGAAAAGAAAATCCAGACTTTAGTGGGAAATTCTGTGAGAGCGGCTGGGTGAAAATGGACTTGAATTTTCAATTTTGTGAAAATTTATGAAGCAGATTGGTTCGATGGCTCGACTTGCCGAAGCGCACATTGTTTTCTGATTTCTCTATTTGGTGGGGGATGCGCAGCTTATACCACCTACCGACCGAATAACCGGTTGACTATGTAGTCCGTCATCTACAACTATCTGAATTAGTTCATTTGGAACAAAACTTACTAATTCCACTTGAGAAACTATCATTATGCAGAAAAAATTATTAAACGTTTTTTGTTCATACAGTTTTTGATAATAACTGCATTCAAATTGTTGATACCGAGTGCAGGGTCATTTTCGCTTTACCTGTAAACTAAAGAGGACATGATTTTTGAGGATGCTGACTGAACAAGTGTGCTAAGTTGTAAGCCGTACACAGTTTTAGGGACTTCTACAGAGAGCAAAGCAATCTTATTTTTCTGAATCAAACATCAGCAGCTGGACACTTTCACTTTTACACTTCTCTAACAGCAACTGTTTCATCTTCGGCTAACAAAGAGAGCCAAAAAAAATTCTTGGGGTGCTGAATCGAGCTTCATCAGTGGTTTTCGTTTCCTCGTCGTGCTTCTTGGTTCCGTAGGTCGCCCACCTGCACATCTGTTCATGTATACCATTGACTACTTCTTTAGACAATAAAAGGCTTTCTACTTCAGTGGAGGCTATTATACTACCCTCGAATCATGTAGTGGACCAGTAGTCAACGATTAAGTTTGGGGACAACTGACTGCTTACAACATACACTGATTTATTTCTCCTATCGTCCTCCTCCATCTGCTCCCCCCTCTCATTTGCCACCACCATCCGGCAACTAAATTAGATCAACTTGTAATAAATGCATTTGAATACGGATCTCTCCGATATTTTGTAAGTATATAGAAGTGTGGTAATTTAGGCAAAACTTACGTAGTTACAGATCGGAATGATATGAATGTAGACAGACTGATCGGTTATACGATAATTTTTGCCCTGATCGTCGAGAAGGCATGTTTTCCACCAATCGGCACATCGAAATCGAAAGTACAGAGTGCTTGTTAGTTTGGGAAATGCAATCTTTCCAAAAATACATGAAGAAGCAATAGAAAAGATTACAAAAGCTGAGGAAAGCGGAGAAACATGTACTTCCCAAAAGAGCGAGCCCATGGAAGGGAGAGGAGGGAGGGGGGACGCTGAAATTTCCAGTGAGACATCAAACACCGAATTTTTTAATCCAGGATAACAGGTGGTGTGTATAACTCTAATAAAGCGAGTACCGAGTAATGGTCTGGTTGAGAGCAGTTGAGAACGCTTTTTGTGGTTGCATTTCATCGGTTGCGTTGAAGAAAAACATTTCATGGAAACACTCTGCTGAAAATAGCTCAAATATTACTACATTGTTTCAGCTTCATGTTCGTTATCTTAATTTTGATGTTTGATTAGGTTCTTTCTTAAACAGTATTAAATGTAGCAATACAGTTTACAGATATAGCTCTCAACTAACACTTTGCTTGCACATTCGTTAATACATCGGTAGTTTAAAGAAGGAAAACGAAAAAGAGGTGAACAATTATTGTAAGAGGAGTAAGTAATCGAATCTCTATCTCTCATTTTCCTTTTGAAGGAAGATTGTCGTTTGTTAAGCTAGTGCCTCATTATGAAATGGTTTTTCATCGAGAGAGGAGAAAAACAACGAAGATGCACAGAAATTATGTCGTTTTTTTTTTCAAGGAAAACAGACGTATTCTAAGACCTATTGCCTCGGTTTCATATCCACTAAACCTTGCATCGAATTATCAAAATAAAAACCGCCTTCAAAGTACTTTTTAAAATGATTTCTTACAATAAAACTCAACAAAGCGAGATTCTGAATGCATGTATCGCTTAGATGTCAAAAAAACATCCTGTTATCTTTTCATATTGTTCTAGTCGTTTCGTTCAATTTGTTTGCACTCATGTATAGTATCTGCTGCAACTGAAAATTTTGATGGCTAAGCCGAACAATTTGCATATTGCTGTCTTGATCGTCCTTCAAATGCTATTATTTTTATCGTTTTAGACGTTCCTCAAAGCGTTTAAGCATTGCAAAACGTCTAAAAAGTTTTTTTCCGAACGATTTCATGCATTCAGGTATTTCGTTCCCTAATTTGCTTTCACTTTTTCTTTTCTTCACTTTTTTCATTTTAATTTTCACTTGCATCAAATTAATTCTCAACTGCTTCATGCTAATTTTCAGTTGCTTCATGATAATTTTCAATTTTTAACGATTTGAGAAAAGGACAGGATAGGTTAGGTGAAGTGATTCAATTATATTAACCATGAATTCATTCTCTAAAAGAACACCTCAAATTGCAATTGCATTTTTTTAATGAACTGAACAATAGGCGAATCATATTCGATTTAGTTGTCGCTGTTAACGTCGTTTAGGTTTGCACCGAAAACTGCTTGATATTTGGTGGACACGTTTCATGGCTTTATGGCAAACCGAATGTTGGCCAAGAATGTTGTTCTGGAGATGAACACTAGTTCTGTGGTTCAACGTTTGGGCATTCTCCTATTTGTTCCTTGATCTGAATATTTTTCTTTCCGACTGCTCGGAATTATTTGAAATGGAACAAAGGTCTAAAATCAGTGAAGATAAAATCTGTGGTATAATATCTAAACAGTGCGACTCTATTTGCAGATTATGGCTAAGCAGCGTGAAGCCTAATTGAAAACTGCCGCTACAAATGGTTTTATGCGTATCCGTTTGACAAAAACAAGAATAAGTTCGATTGATTTATTATTGATCCCTAATCAAAGCAACTTGTGTTGTGTGCTATATTTTGGCGGTCTTTTGTGTATGTGCTTTTGCATATCTTTGAATGAGTGAGGGATGATTAATGATTCTTGTGGGATAATTTTGCGAAGATGGTAGACCAGGGAATAACTACTTCTGAGTTCAATTTCTGTGACCGAATTTAAGCTCGTATTCAAGTTGTTTCTTTCGTTCTGTAGTGAAGGTTTACGTAAGGAATAAATGAATACACAAAAGCGATATTGCTACGATGTGCTTTGCAAACCGTAATTCTGCCAAAGTGCATAGTGATCAGATAAAATCGAACTTATTTGTTGTTTAGTCAGTAACTTCAGGCGCAATTCGGAGAGCGGCGATTTCATTATAAGTGACATAAGTGAGCAGTTTAGGAGACAGTTCGTACTTACGACTTCGAAAAAAGTATAGCTTCTTGGACTGATCGGTGATCGAAGTATGATGATGTCGAGAATGCCCATATTTTTTCTCTCCAATTAATCCTCATTGTTCTTTGCCAAATTTAGATCTTCCCGCATATCATATGCCCGTAAGATCACGCTTGCATAGCCGCAAAACTTCTCTAGAAGTCAAACACTTTTCTTCATATTTCGTCGAGACAAACAGAGGTTTCCGCCTTCGTTGTTTCAACGGTGCACAACCGTTTTAAACTATTCTGCGTATTCTGCAAACTTGTTTTGTTGTTGTCCCGAAAAGTAGGCAAATAATGACATTTAAATATGAATGAATTTGAAAAGAGCACCACACACTGCACAAATGAGCGACTGTTTTCCGTAAAAGCATCGAATGGACCGTGCATTTCAGAAATGCACTATGGAAAGTGGGCAACTAATGAGAAGTGAATAAATGTAGAGAATTATACGGAAAACATACACGGCCAAGGTACAGCTAACTGTCCGATTGCCATGCTATTTGCGGCGTCAGATTCGCCGACATCTTTTACAACAATTTGAACGCATCGTTCGCAAGCAGTGTTTCGATCTTCACATTGCCAACCTGTAACATCGTCGAATAGCACATAAAGCAGCACAGCGACCGTACAACTGTCCAACGCGACACTCATCGCACACATACTGACTGATACACACATACCCATCCGCACATATGCATCCACTCAAAGTCATAATATCTTCCTTCAAACGTTGCTTTTAGTAGTCATGGAGAAAATCGACGTTTCGTATTTATTATCGTTATGTACCTGAAGTAGTCATATGCTTTATGCTTAATCATGGCCATAGATAAGCGGCCATGCAGATATAAAGAAAAGTGATGTGTATAACAAAACAGTGCCGACATAAACACAACTGTACAAGCACACATTTACTTGAGCTGCACATAAGTGCAGGAAAGAAGCAAAAGGGATCAGCGAAGAATAGTAAGAAAATGAGTTGCGCATGTGCAAAGAGAAGAAGCAAAACCAGTCAGCATGAAACAGCAATTTAAACAAGTAGTCGTAAGGGAGCCAACAAATTAAATGAGAGCTTGTGCTGAGGTCAAACGAGTTGATGTGGCTGATGAATACGGAAAGGTCCTGCGTTTCAGCGATTCTACCGGAAGTTCTTTTCAAATACGGACAATTCTGAACTGGAAGCTGTAGAGGAGAATGTTCATAGAACAGGCCTTGCGCGATAATTGATAACGATGCGGTCGACGATCACGCTGATCAAGAAGTTTGAATAGCCTTTCCTATTCAAACTTCTAGACCAAAAAAACATCTGATGATTTTAAAATAGACGCCCAGGTGAAATTTAAGCCGACGATATTCCTACGGTTCAACATCAAAAACCCTCAACCTAGCCGTATAATCAGGCGTATAAGGCACCATAAAGAATCTACGAAATGCCATACGAGTATAATATTCTTGCACGCTTCCAACAGTTTTAATACCATTAATGAGGTATAGTGACCCATGTTTGCATACAATATTCTCAATGGAGCGACGGTACACAATATGCAGCTCACGGTAATGCATCTGTGTTTCAATACACGTAGGATACAGTTGGCCACCTTTAGCGCTTCCGTGGCTATTTCAGCGCAGTACAAAATCCAGCGCAAATTTGGAAAAATCCTGACTTCGAGATCGGGATCCCATTGCCCGCAGGTGGCAAAATTTTGTTGTCCAATCGCCGCAGGAAGCCCTGGTATTGGAAATTACCATAAAAAGTCCGGCATTTCGTAGGCGAAATGTCAAGTTACCAAGATTTTGATAAAGCGGTGAAGGATTAAGACCACTTTGTAAAATGTGAAAATCGATAGTGCGGTCTTGCAAACGGCGATATATTTTTAGATCATTTGTGAACAGTTTGCAAGCGAGCAAATTATTGAACACATCGTTTATGTAGAATATTAACAACAATGGGCGAAGCACACTTGCCTGAGGAACACCTCTGACATGATGACGATAGCTGGAGAGGGATTCCTGTACCATTACGGTGAAGCAACCATTCATTAGAAAGCTTCTTAGCAACTTTAATAAGGAACCACAAACACCAAAAGCTTCTAGCATGTGCAGAAGCTTACTATGGCAAACAACGTCGCAAGTCTCAGCATGGTCACAATATACTGCATCGGTTTGGATCGACTCACTCACAGAGTCACTCGAGTCACTCACAGAGTTATTAACTGGAAGATGGTTGATGGACCTGGCAAGAAGCCGCACTGGTCTCGGTTAATTAGATTGTTTTTCAGGAGGTGCTCAAGCAAAATACCCTTCACAGTAGTCTTCATTACCTTGCATACTGAGAAGTCAGATTAATTGGAGGGTAACTCTGAATGCAGGTAGGAGGGGTGTGCTTTAGCAATGGGGTGATTGCAATGGTCTTCTAGGAGGAGCGGAGTGAGCAGCACAGGAGATACGTCGTTCAAAAATTAAGCTCAAAGTAACAACGGAATAGTGTTAGCGGTGCGTTTTATGAAGTAGGAAGGTAGTCCATCGGGAGTAAGTGAGATTTTTCTGCTCAGCTTATCGATGGCCTTTCTCATCGATTCTACACTCACATTCACTATTGATAGTCGCTGTTTTGTTCCACTCGAGAATTCTAGCAGAAATGCAGCGTGTTCCTTGAAAAGCTGACAGCAGAAGTCTGCGAACATATCACACTAAGACAGAATCGTCTACGATGTGGCATATGAATTCATATCTTTTAAAAGGCTTCTTTGCCTATTCTTCGTTTATCGACTAAATAAAAGATTCGATTCGATTCGATTCGATTCTATCTTGCCCAATATTTAATTTTCCGTTGACATACCTACAGGATAATTTTCAATTTCCAGAACGTATCAAACGTTATTCAGGATTTTTTTTTTTGCAAATTGCTGGTAGCTTTAATGGAAATGTTTTGCGCATCTCGAGAAGCTGGAAGGATGTGATGAGCCCCCACTGTTGCACAGTATCCTTGTTGTTGCATATTGATAACTATCGCGGACCTCATGGAACCCGTCAAATGCACAAACTTCCTATGGCAGGAACGTTCTCATTTCCCAGTTCGTATGACGATTTCTTACAGTGGGCGGATGTATAGCCGCGGAAGCGTTCATGTCACCAGCTGAAATATCATCCGTACGGTTGAGTTGCAATCGTTTTATCATTGTCATTCCGTCAAGCATATCCACGATCCACGAAAACATCACTCCGATCGATCGTTATGATTGTTCTTTTAGTATCGCCAAAAATCCTTTGCTCGAAGAACGGCGGAAATCGCTGATCGCTTTTCTCATTCGCTGGAACGTATTTTTTTGCATCCGAATACACTTCAGAGAGTTGACCTATCATCGTCATGGTGATGATAAATTAACTCTTATTTTAGTTCGTCCTTATGGACGAAAGAAAATGGTGATGAATAAGAACCGTAAGAATATAATTGAAACACAAG
>JPKZ01000317.1:208030-218580 GCA_000803305.1 Toxocara canis | reverse complement strand
AAGGGGCGGGGGGGGGGGGGGGGGGGGGGAGGAGGAGGGGCAGTTGAGCTTGGTGGATATGAAAGTTCACAGAAATGAAGTTGTGCGTAACTGTATTGAAAAGCTTAGGATGTGTAAAAGTTACTAGCATATAGGCTTGAATGAATTGGCGGTTCTCGATGGCAAGAACTCAGGGTATCAGAACTTTGTCACAGACTGCATCACAGTTGAAAGTTCAAAATGTTAAGTTCGTATCATGGTTTCGACCAAGTAAGCCGTTCCTCGAGATGCCTTTTCAACTCTCACAGCCGATTCAATTCGACGCCATAACGAGTCCCAAGCAACTTTTCGGGGCGATCATTAATTTTGGTTTTAAAAACCTTTATAGGAGGAGGTGGATCCATCGGGAAAATGAGCACATGGTGGCTCTAAATTACTGAAACGTTTGTCTTTAATGAACGGTTGTTAAATCAGAGACCACAAGAAATGGAATACACTTTCTGCGGAACGTGTGATTAATATTGCGCTATCAGTGTTGATAATCTGCGAAGGGTTTCGCTCGACAAACCCCTTCATTGTCTCAGGTGAGTGAGGTAACAAAGACATTTGTCCACCGATGCGGCGAGCAGAGTCGTTGGCCTTCGTCATCCGCGTTATCGTTGCCAGCTGATGAGTTGTGCGTTCAGAAAAACCTGTCAACATCTTTATAATCGAGAAGGTCCATCCATGTTCCGCGTTTCCATTTTCACAAAGATGTCATGCCTCAATGCAAAGGAAAGAACTCTGGAACGTTTTTTTTTTTCGTTAATTGTCCCGTTGTTGTACAACTTACTTGAATAAAACATTGAGCAACTATATTTACGGCGCCTTATCGCTTCCTCGAGACACCTCGCACACTGCGTTTTTCTTTGCAATCCAGAAAGACTGCACCGCAACCTGAATCCCTATAAACTCCTCCTATGGACTACCTCACTGCCTATTTTTGGATTATCGGAATACGCTGTATAGCAACGATGATCGTCGTTACACAGCAAGAAAATCGTTCGACGATGAACGCTCCGCCTCGCCCTGGATTTGTTTCTTTCGTCGAAGACAGGTGGAGAGGTCCACCTAATAGGGGTCTTCAGACGAACAAACAGATGATCATAAGTGCTTCTTGGTAAGACCGATTACAACAATTTCCCACCCTACAAGGTAATTTATTACGCTTCTAAATAGATAATTTGACCGGAGCAGCATGACTGTTTGGTTCGTACACGTCACTTAAATGATCAATTCAAATTTCGCGCTCTTTTTGCGCACACACTCAGCACACATTTTGGCATACAGTACGCTACAGCAAATTATCATCATTATTTAACGTTTTGCGGCGGACGTATTTTTTTGATCGTTTCATGTTTATTGTTGTGAGTGTGACGTTTGAAAGGTGGTTCGATGGGCTGTTTTGGTCATCGTTTGTATTTTACAAGGATTAAAAGGGGGAAGGGGTGTGATGGGTTCTGGCAGCGGCATTTTTTCTGGGTGGAGGGAAAGAATTAGTTCATGAGTTGTGGATAGTAGACTTTCATAAATGATGAGTCCACGATGCTTTAAATGGAGCGAATCAATTCGGATGAATCGCCTGCCGCTTTTCTTTGCACTCTTCTTAGATGTGGCAGTCTTAATGCGCATGTCGCCGAACTGTCGACGGGTTTTTTTTAAGTTAATGGCAAGCATCAAAGGTTACGCCGTCGAGAAGTTTCTGGTGAAGGGATGATGTGGCGGTTAGCCACTTTTTTGTGTGCTGATTCACTATATTCACAAGATGATGTCATCTTATTTCGTAGTGTATCTGTTGAGTGGATGGGAGTATTCCGTTCAAGATTGTGGCATGAATAGGTAGGTGCTTGTGCTATAAATAGATTCTTATGTTTTTGATTAGTGGTATGGGTGACGGAAATTGAGAATATTGGGCGCGTTCGTCGATATTGGTTCGTTGTAAAGGACGCTGGAAATTTTTTCCAACCACAATGTGAAATTCCAAAATATAAGATTCAAATGGAAGTCCGCATGCAAAATTGGAATCGAACGGAGGGTATCCTGCATCCCACTTTCCCATATTTTATGAAGGCGGCGCCCGGTTTTAGACTCCCGCATTCTTATCGTGAACACGGGTTGTAAACCCAGAAGTTTCCCACCGACCCAGGAAGTCCTACCGGTGGTTTTCATTCAGCGCGAGCACGCAGTGCTCCCATGTAGTTGGAGTTGATCATTTTGTAATGCTGTCAGTTTCATTTTTTTTAAAACCAGTTGCGCGAACGCACTTTTAATCATAGTGTAACAAGCTCTTGATGGTGGATAACAAACTCTTGATCATGGGTAACAAACTCTTGGTCATGAGTAACAGATTGTTGGTCATGGGTAACAAACTCTTGATCATGGGTAACGAACTCTTGATCTTGGGTAACAAACTCTTGGTCACGGGTAACAAACTTTTGATCATGGGTAATAAATTCGTGGTCGTGGGTTTGATTATGGGTAGCAAGCTGTTGATCATGGTGTTTTTGTCTCATGCGTTCTTCGTTCGACATTCTCATTTTCGTACGAGTCACTTCATTGCCTCTCGATAAATTTAATGAATAAATGCACGAAATATTTGTGCGTTCTACAGCGTTTCTTCAGCATGGTACCTCTGCTGCCAGTTTTCATCGCGCTGCAACGTTATTCTTTCTTCGTAGTTTTAACTGCATTGAAACATGTAATAAGGCGGCTAGCCAACGAGGATTGGGTAGTTGTGTGCCAGGTAGGAGGGGAAGGGAGGGAGGGTGAGGAGCAGGTAGAAGGGGCGAAACAAGGATCCCTAAAGTACTAGATATTTCTAGCATAGAAGATGTTGAAACTAAGGTTCTGAGCGACCAAAAACATTTTAGCCTCATGTTTACAATGATACGTAAAGCGCTGCTTCTAATGAGCGTCATCATTATACTTCGCTGTTATGCTAAAACATTTTAAAGCACAATTTGATAGTCGTTCGCTTTTTTTTCAGACTCATCCTAGCGAATCTCAGCGACGGTAGCGTGCAGTATGGCGGCGATTCCAACGTGAGTTGAAGCTACATGATTCATTTCATGTGCTTTTTAAAAATTTTCGTTTCAGAAAGCGCATCGTCCGTCCGCCGCTCTGTACCCGTTTCAGTTCGTTACGCTAGCATTGTTTATGAAAAGATAATGGACAAAAAAATGATAGCGAAGTTTTTTTCATTTCTGAAATTATTTTACGAGAAAACAACGGTCATTACGAAAAACCCACAGAATTGATAATTTTTTCTAAAACATTTCCATTTCGTTCCCAAACAGCAACGCGTAATTACGTTTTGTTTGTTTGTGGCATTCCTGTCAAATTCATTGATCTGAGTATTTGGCTTGAAAAGCGCATCCACGCTCACATTTCTAGCGCGCCTTGTCATTAGAATGAGGCGAGCATGGGTAAGCGTTCGAGAAAAACAAGTAGTTGTGTAAAGGTGAGGAAAGGAAGTTGATTTTAGATTTTAATGAAGAGAAAAAAACAAAATGTGAACGGGTAATTATATTGAGTTATCAGCTTTTCCAGTAAGTTAATTGTAAATGAGAGTTATAAGGGAGATTGTAGTTGAGACCATACGATGGGTCGAAGATCGATGCTGTAATGAGTTTATGCTGACGTTTCAGCTCGTTGAGCCAAAATCACAGCACAACAAGCTGAAAATTAATAGCATGGTTTTCACCAAACATTATGAACAACAGCAGCGCTTCAATGAGTGGGAAAAGAAGGAAGGAAAAAGAAAACAAGAAGAAAAACACGTAACAAAGTATGCGTGTACATATGTATATATGTTTACATACGCATACATGTGTGTATATGTAATAGTGTATGTATATACACATACGTAAATGTGTACATATATTTACATACATATGTACGTGTATATACGTAAATATACATATATATCATGAAGACACAAGTGAGTGAGCGGTATATGGGATGAAGGTTGTGAATAAAGAAGGAGGGAGATCATAGGTCGTGCAGGCCTTAGCTAGAATCAACCTTGTTCAGCAATTTGGTTATTTGTGCTTGAAAAAACTAAGGGTAAATGTCCGTATTGGCTCCCATGAATAAAGCAACCAACGCCGAGTGAAGCGAAGAGGATGTGGTGGCTGTCTTTTAAGATGAGGCTTTGGGGAATATAGTATATAGAGGAGTTTGAGGTCACGCCGGAATCAGTTTTCGTCAAGTTCCTATTTAATGTCGCAGCGGCGAGTGGTCGTGGTGGCATATATTTATGGTTGCTCTGCAAAAGAGTTCATTTCAAAGGGTCGTATGGGTAAGAAGCTAACTTTGCACATTACATTTCACTATCATCTCTCATGCTGTCGGTTTGTTAGAGCCGTTTATGTCACTGCACCAAACTGAACGTATGCGTATCAAGAGAGTGAGTGGTGTGTTTCAGAGCTCTGGACGATAAGCAAAAGAGGAATGAGGAGCTGGCAACAGCAATCCTTAAGGATAAGGTGAAGCCAAATCGACTTCTTGTCGATCAGTCGGTCAATGATGACAATTCGGTTGTTGCACTCTCACAGGTGCATTTCTTGATTTATTTGTGGTCTGTACTTGTAGGTGGGAATCTGAGCTCACTCAGGGGACGTACTCAAAATTTATAAACCGAGCTGGGTGGCGAAAAATGAAAAAAATAGCAGGAAACAAAGGAGAGAACCAATGGAACTCCGATTTACTTTCTTTGCGAATTTGTTTTTGTTGGTGCCTGCGTGCGCGTGTGTGTGTGTGTGAGCGCAGTCGCGCCTGCGTGCTGCCATGCTATGGAAATGTGTAAAAACGAAGGGCACAAATTGAGGGAATTGAAAGGTGAAATCGCAACAAAGCCCAGTGGTGTTCATAACGTTTTCTGTTTCTTAAGGACAAGAAACCTGCAAGGAAGGTTAATGATTAGCGGTCGGCACAACAAAACAAAAAAGGCACTCACTTTTTTCATCGTTAAGCCAATATTGTCGTCCCTTAAGCCAAAATCCTGCAAGCATTTTTGCCAATAGTTGTCCTTTGAATTTTTTTTTGCATTGTTGAGGTGCTACAGTATGTAAATTTCAGGCGAAAATGGATGAGCTGAACCTCTTCCGGGGAGACACTGTGCTTCTTAAGGGCAAAAAGCGTAAGGAGACGGTGTGCATTGTGCTGTCAGATGACACATGTCCCAACGATAAAATTCGCATGAATCGCGTCGTTCGTAACAATCTACGCGTGCGTCTTGGAGATGTTGTCAGGTACACTTACTTGTTATCTTCAGTTATTTACTTGTTTCGCATATGCTTAACATAGATTTGCCATTACCCCTCATGGCGCAGTGCGATATTGAGCGGAAATCGTGGTTGGGAGCTCTCCCACCCACCACCTGTCATCCTTCCTCGCCATCTCCCCACATCCTCCACCACCCCCCTCCTCCCCCTGCTACCATGTCGCTATGCCTCTTCCCCACCTTTCCGCTGCCGGTTGTCTCCTTCTGTCTATTTTCCTTGGGGCATTTGAGGGTGTTGGGCACATGTGGCCAAAGTGTTAGAATTTTTGTGCCAAAATCGTACAATATTTTCGTATCAACATTCGTTGACGACTTACCACCTCTGTTTCTATTGGGGATAAAGCTTAGAAAACTGTCAGCTGTCTTGAGGGGCAGTTCATTAAACTTTAACGCGGAATTTTAAAAGAAATCATGAGTTATATGCGTGATGTGCATCTTCAGTCTAAAACAAGGATGATAACATAGTGAGGAATGTGCAAAACTTACAGTGTTTGCTAGTTTTTTTTAATTTTTCAAAGTAATTTTTGTTTATTAGTTTTTTGGTGAGAGAGGGAAGGTGAAAGGAGAGGGGATGGATTGCTTTTCCATCTTTCACGAGGTATAAGAAGACGTTCATAGCCCAACGCTTTTGAACGTTGATACAAGCCTCGAAAATTACTCTACCTGTTCTGGCATTACGAACAGAATTGTTTCTGCACTGTGGTAGAAACTAGTCTACTGCCTGATGCCTACAAATATCTTGGAAACTTGTCCCTGATAGACAACTAAGATAGCGGTTGTGTATTGGTTAAAATTTTTGTGTTGAGAGCCTCATGTTTTTAGGTGCGGCTCGCACCACTATTGATAATAGAGCCCTGGTCCGGTAAACGAGAGACCCGGGTTCGGCTCCCTGCTGCCCCGTTATACTTTCCACTGCTAGAGGTCATGCACGATCGTGGGACTGTGGAACAAGCGATTTCAGTTGTAGTCCCATCGATGCCGGAATCAGTGGCTAGTTGTCGTTAGCGCAGTGGTTTCTAGTCGGCAGCATCCTTATCATTTAAAATCTATGTTATTTTTTTAAACAGTTCCTATTCGTCAGTGTTTTTTTCTCTCCTCACCAAACAATAATGGCGTACCTTGCATAAATTCGGTTGTCCTTAATTACTCGCTCGATTAATCCACCGCTGTCAATTTCCTCCGTACTAGTTGGATTTGTCGATATCCTGATAATGAGCGAAGAGGAAGTAGTGCGTAAGCTTTCTTAACATGCCGCGGCAACTGTGAGCACTTTCGTGACAAGTAGGGAAGAGTGCGTCAGAGATTGTCGGGTTGGTCTTTGCGCTGTGGTGCGATCGAGGCCTGTAGGGAGCTGTGCATGTTTTTGCAATTTTTACGCGTCGTTTCCATAAGCCGCACTTGGAGGTTGACCACTTTGCTCTTAATATTATTTTTTGATCCTACCAAATGAGGCGTATTAGACATAACGTGTGTTCTGCTGGTCTAGGTGCATCAGCCAAGCTATTCACAGGATATTGTGCCAGAGAAATGCTGGTCGGTCACGATAGTGCACTGCCGAGTGAAACGAACAAGTTGGTCATGGCTAAAGTATCATGCCGCTCTATTAATTGGCCTCGCTAGTGCTTACCAGACATCGGTGGCGATGTAGGGGAGAGGTTCAGGAATTTGTTGAGGAGTATAGTACATTTTACCGATAACTATCGTCACTGAACAATATGTCCTTAGGCGGATTCAAACATTGATTATCCCGTTCAGGACAGATGCTGTTCCACTGACGTGTTGTGGGTGCATGTTTTTCGTCGTTGTTTATTTGTTCGTAATGCAGCATACCCCGTGAGTGCAATCTCGGGGGAAAATGATTATCGTTGAACACGTGGTCTAGGCTGAAATGGGCTCTGACATGAAAGCCCCAGCGATTTTATCGTTTTTTGTTGTCTCAGTTGGCAAAAGTTTGCTGACATGTCACCAACGTGCAACGGAAAACTTTCTTATAGGTCCGTATAATGACTGCATTCTGTAGGGTTTATTTCTGCATTGTTTAACCGAGGCCAACATCTGATCAGACATCATTCGTACGATTTCCCGCTTCGCTACTGGACTGAATGAAGCTTTTTTTTTGAGATCTTTTAATTGTTCCTAAAACCTATTCGATAAAGGCTGATGATATTTTTTGCAGCGTATCGGCTGCCCCGAATATTGGTTACGGTAAGCGGGTGCACGTTCTTCCAATCGACGATACGGTTGCCGGCCTTACGGGGTTGCTTTATCTTACCCGTTTCTTTTTTTTAAAATTTTCTATATATTTGAAGGCCATTCATACGCATTCATTAATGGAGAGGGTATAAGCGTAATGGCTTAGCTGGGAGGAAAAGAAACAACTGAGCTTCACGTAGTGCCCATTTCGTTACCTGAAACGTTGCAATGATATGCCGTGGCTCGCGTATTGTGAGGTCATAAAAGAGCCTTAAAGGTGAAAGCGCAAGAAGAGAGAATGCCTTTCTGCACAATCAAAACTGATGAAAGTTCGGGGTTACTTTCTGTGAAATGTGTTCAGCGGCTGAGCGATGCAACTAAATCGGATTTCATGAACTAAGTCGGCAAACTGGAGGATAGACGATTATCAGAATAGATAATTCACGAAGGTAGCCGACCGAATGCAGAAATATTGTGCTAAGCAGTTAGGTTTGATTCAATTGTGTTTATCTTGAAAATAGACAGTTTTTCTTGTCACTGTAGCTCAAGAGTTGAGCTTGCATAGCACCGACATTATATTTGGTGTAACTAGTAATTTAGAGGTGATACGCAGTGTAGTAGAGCGCGTGCACAGATTGTTTGCAAATATTACGCCCTTTTTATGTGTGAGAGGCACGCTTCGCGGATACCGAAGGAAAATTGTATTTCGTGTTTACTCGTCGGTGAGCTTTTCGGCACCTCTGCCACACCATTCGCAATTAATTTGTTAGTTTCACTCAGATTTGATGAGTGTTAAGCTGTCCGTAATTTCAGTAACCTCTTCGAAGTGTTCCTGAAGCCGTATTTCGTCGAGTCGTACCGCCCACTTCACAAAGGCGATCTTTTCTCGATCAACGCCGCTATGCGCAACGTTGAATTCAAGGTGAGCGCTAGTTAATTCAGTTTTTAAGTGTTCTTAACGCAAATCCATATTGCTGATTAAATTCTTGGACCAAGGTGCAATCAATTCCTCGATCTTGTCCTTTGGGCGCAGCGACGAACGTCTGCACTAGTGGTACCGTCGGGAAAGTGCGGAGCTGTCTCTCCGTGCTAGGCACTCTGTCTCTCTCGTAATTTATCCAGTCACTCACTGTTCGTGCCAATTTTGCGAACAGGGGATGGCATTTATGATTGTTTTTTAATTTGAATTTTCATCATATACGCATTTAGCAGCTGTAAGAAGCAGCGAATGTTTGTGGAAGTTGCTATGTAGAGTTATAGAAAAGAAACTGAACTAACGAAGGATCGCGGAAAAGATACTGGGATTTTGTTCACTACTTTCATCGTTGTGCATTTTCCGTTTCCTTATGATGCTTGAGGGACAGATGGGGTGATTTTGTGGGTGTTTTGTGGTCGCTTGCACTGCGAGCATTATCGATCTGCTTTGAATGACTAGGCAGGCGCACTACTTTACTGGTGTTCCATTGTCTGTGCACTGATAAGTCTGTAGCATTTTAAGACAAAATTATTTGCGGTCACATCCAGTTGTGCCTTCCAACATCATTCATATCGGCGACTATCTCTACGCTATTTTTTCGTATCTCACAGTTGATCATCGTTGAACTCCCATTTGATTCTTCGCCACAAACGAAGTCATACGGAGGGTAATGGGCTAGATTGTTGCCTGGAAGTGTTGTGCGGCTTAGAGATGGAGATGGGAGAAGATGAGGGCTTACTTGAAATGGAGTCAGACTGGAGTTATGTGTACAACGGCTCTTAACAAGTTGAGCTGTTGCTGCACAATTTCATACTCTAATACATGTGGAACGTGAACTGAAGAGGTAAACATTGTGCAGTGTGCTTCTGACAAATCCACCTAAACATTCGCCTAACCTCTGGATCAGATGCTACTTTCACCAAGTTTTGCTGAGTAATGGATGCTGATGTATTTTCGTCACAAATATTCAATCCGCTTCCATGCCAGTTTTCACCGTAATTTTTTTGGCACCGCTTCCTCCGAAGAAAACTTTGATGTCCTGTATGACACAACTTTTCCGTAATTGAAATTGATTATTCGTCGTTGGCTACTTAAGCTAATGCGACGAATGAACGATGAGTGTTAAGGTAGTGGAAACGGACCCGTCACCGTCGTGCATCGTGGCACCCGATACGGTCATTCATTGCGATGGTGAACCGATCAAGCGCGAGGAGGAGGAGGAAAATATGGCCGACGTAGGGTACGATGATATAGGAGGTGTGCGCAAACAGCTTGCGCAGATTAAGGAGATGGTCGAATTACCGCTAAGGCATCCGCAGCTTTTCAAGGCTATTGGCATCAAGGTAACTACTTGTTACGCATATTTGAATTACTTCTCTCCGCAATGTTTATCCGGAAATGAGATTTTTAACAATCTACCTCAACTAGATGTAGTGCCAGCGTTCGATCTAAGCAGTCATTAAGTGCAAAACAGCAAGCGGGAGTAGTTAACAGATTATCTGGATTGTGCTGGGTGTACTCGTGGGTGCACTCCTTTTACGCTTTTCATGTTAGATTCCAATTCGAAATTTCTCCTTTATTTATGGTTGTTATCCTTAGAATTTAAAAAGCATTCAGGTGAGGTATCGGATACGAGACTGTCGAACATCTATAGCACCCCTTAGGCGCGGGCAAAACTGTTCCGCTGAAATGAGTTTAAAGGGGCTGCAAGAAGGTCGTGGTTTACGCTGTTTTGATGGGCAAGGAAAGGAGAGGCGAAGAGGGAGTTGTTTAATAGAAATTTTTTGAACGCTAGTTAAACTTCAGTTGCTAGGAGGACGGTAGCCACTTTAATGGATGCGCAAGCGATGATGAACTGTGCAGGGGTCCTGAAACCAACCGAAATGTGAGTTGGTGTCAAACAAGGGGCACTGCAACGGGTAGTGCCCCCTTGTTTGACAGAGGAATAGCACACACTGAGCTTGCATCCGTGAGGGGCGTATTTCCGAATAGTGGTTGATGCGGATCGTATCTCTCCCGACGCGATCTATGATGCTTCTATCTCCACTCCCCTTTCCCTCACCTGCCGTATCCTCCCAG
>JPKZ01000317.1:192326-207956 GCA_000803305.1 Toxocara canis | reverse complement strand
ATGTCCTTCCATGAAAAATGTGATTGCAATGAGGGAAGGAAGCATGGTGTTGGCCGAATTGAACTGCTGTATAATGAGTTATTACGAGTGTTGAAAGCGGAAACCTTTCAGCCTCCCCGCGGAATACTTCTTTATGGACCGCCGGGTACGGGCAAGACACTTATTGCGCGTGCCGTCGCCAATGAAACTGGAGCATTCTTTTTTCTGTTAAACGGTTAGTTTTAACTTCCCCGAACCTTGCCTTTGTGTCGTCTGGGCAGGTGATCGAGAAGAATAAGGGTGATAAGGTGGAGGTGGTTATGATTTTCAACAAAATTTATAGTTCTTTGGGATCTCGTTCAAGATAGAACCTGTTAACGGGTCTTCCAGTTAGGCTTGCTTGCCGCTGCTGCACGTTATCTGTCTTGTTAAGTTCACCTCCTCTCCTTCAGAGGGAAATGTTTTACGCGATGCTTGCACCGTATGCAGAAACGTGCTAGGATCTGGGTAGATATTCGAGATCTTAGGTCAGCCTTTTGCGGCGCGTTTATTTGCAAAAATCCTCATTCTGAGTTCAGTAATGCTCGTTCTGATCGAAAAGAATGATGTGGTATATGAAAGGGATTGAATGTAATGAGGAAGTTGCATGTTGCTTACCAGTGCCAATAAGCATAATCACATACCCGTGTTCAAATCACACTACAATCTACCGTGGTTTTAATGAAAAATTCTTTATAAAATTCTATTCTTGGAGCTTTGCCATCGGATTTGTCGAGGTATTGACAACTTGATTGGCTTAGCAGTGTTAGGTAACAATTCACCGACACTAGCAGTTCGCCGGCCATTGGTACGATAGTCTTGGCTGAGTTACTGATCGGCGCAGAAACTGGGTCTGCACGCGATCAGTAGATGGGTCGTACTGGACAATAAACGATAGCGTCCGCTGAAGTCGGTGAGTTAAGTTTATTTCTGAAACCTTCAGGACCGGAAATCATGAGCAAGCTGGCAGGTGAATCAGAGTCGAACCTGCGGAAAGCTTTCGAAGAATGCGAAAAGAACTCCCCGGCTATCCTATTTATTGACGAACTGGACGCGATCGCTCCCAAGAGAGAGAAGGTTGATATTCTTATTGAATGAAATATAGTCATTTAAATTTGGCTTCTCTTCAAGATTCGTTTGCAGCGTATACAAGTGTGCCATCGTGGCTGAGCATTGAACTATGGGCGGTTGTTTGACCAAGGGTGCAAGTGTCGATGCACTTCTCTGTCCCCCCCGCCCGCTTCAGCTAGCTGCCTTATTTCCATCTCCCTCCTTCCCCTCTCAAATTTTGTGGTAGTCTCCTAACCAAGTTCAAGGTGGAGTTAATGTGAGGAGCTGGTGTAGGTATGGCCTGAACCACAGAAACAATCAGTAGATGACTAGTTTATGTCGTTGTTTAATTAGTGAATCCCAGATGGTTTACTATTTTGACATGGGATTTGCCATAGGTGAATATATAGTGGAACCGGGTAGCAAAGAGTAAAATATGACGCAACTCTCTGTCCGCTTCCCCATCCCAAGCATCCAACCTAAGTTTTCGGATATGAGGAGTGCATGAGGGGTACGGAGAATGCATAGCTTGAAGCTTCTGTACTAATTGCGGTTAGGAGTAGGATATGTTGATATTTACTAATAGCTCCAATTATCTGCATGTACAGATTCCGCATCCTGTGCTGAAAAGTGAATTAAGAGGCACTACCTTAAGAAAATTGCTAGAAGCGCCGTCCCATCCAGTCTGGTCATCGTCCGAAAACCTGTACTCATCATTCTACTTCCAGCATCATTATTTTCTAAAAACCGTTTTGGAAAAAAAAATTATGTTTCTTTGGGCGGAGGCGTAACGCCTGTTTTTTCGCAAAGCTGATGGTTTGGAGCCCTTGCTCGAGGGGAAAATTGTGATTCTCGCAGTACTGGGTAGGCCGAATGCGGCAATAGGGTTCATTTTAGCGAAATTGTTGGTGAAGAAGAAATTCGTGAACTGAGTCTCATTCTATGTTTTGTTTCGTCGATTGTTTGCATAGAAATCCATCTAATATTTTGATAGCTTTGCTAGTGTTTTGCGTTTTACCATGTCATATTTCTCATTTTCATTCTTGTTTTCTGTCGGTTACAGTGCTCTGAAGAAGGCTGTGATTTCAACTTCCTTCTTCAGCATATAGTTATCAGCTGGTTGGAATTAATGTTCAGACTCATGGCGAAGTGGAGCGTCGTATCGTTTCACAGCTGCTAACGCTTATGGACGGATTAAAGCAGCGTAGTCATGTGGTAGTAATGGCCGCTACAAATCGACCCAATTCGATCGACCCTGCGCTTCGTAGATTCGGGCGTTTCGATCGTGAGATCGATATCGGCATTCCGGATGCGGTCGGCAGGCTCGAAATTCTTCGTATACACACCAAGAATATGCGACTCGCTGATGATGTCGACCTCGAGCAGGTTTGTTTTCAATTGTGACCTTCACAAATGAAAAAGGGAGGTGCGCAAGGTCTTTTTAGTGGAAACATCAAAACGCATCTAACTCTTCTCGCTCCACTCGTACGCCGCTTAGAATTTCCAGGATTCATCAGTTGCTGTTTTTTTCTGTGGTTCCTCCCAAAGTTACTGGGGCATTGACCGGGAGCCTGACACTTGCACCGTTTGTTGTTGTAAGCGAATATCCATCGCATAGCTCATTCAGTGTGCCTTCTGGTCTCATGTATATGCTTTCTCCCAGTTTTTCTTGACAGAAAGGAGGATCCCGCTTCCTTTCTGATTCTAGGCTGGGCTTGTTTTTTTTTTTTGTTCTTCTCATTGTGCTTGAAAGCTGTTGTCCAACTGGCTGTGATGTATTTTCAGCTGGGTGTGAGAAGGGGAACAAGCTTTTTTTCCCCCAAAAGTGTGAAGAGAGTATTTTTCTCCATGAGGTTGGAAGCGGTGTGTTTCTTGCAGTGGTAAAGACGGGAACGAGACAGCTAAGGGTGGCGTATTTTCTCCTGTCTCTCAGGTAAGCCATAAAGTTACAGGTGGCGAACGAATGTCATGGTTATGTGGGTGCTGATTTGGCATCATTGTGTTCAGAGGCTGCTCTGCAACAAATTCGCGAGAAAATGGAGCTGATTGATTTGGAGGACGAGACAATAGATGCTGAAGTGCTGAATTCGCTGGCCGTCACTATGGAGAATTTCAGAGTAAGCAATTTCTTTTAGCCGCTCGATTGTAATATGTGGGGGCTGATATTAACAGTTTCTAATATGGTAATAATTTTTGGGTGTGCGCAGTTGCGAGGAAAACACTTTGTATTGCAAAGGAGAAAAGTGAGACGTCTAGATATATGGCGGGCGTATTTATTCGTTCCCAACTTCCGGGCCTGGTGGAGGGTTCAATTTTCAGGTGTTTTAGTTTGACCTCTTATTTCCTCTATTATTCGTTTTTTTTCTTGCCTTACTCCTATTTCGTCTTTCAAAATTAGGCCGCAGTTTCGAAATGTGCTTCTTCTCGTCCTCTACACATCGCCACCTCCATCTCCCCTTGCGCCGCTCCCCGATTTCCACTGTTGGTGGGGACAAAACAATGATAAGTTGATGCACTGTATGTATGTGGATTCGGCTTTCAGATAGTTCTATATGAATTTGACTTTCAGTTTGCAATGGGTAAGAGCAGCCCATCGGCCCTTCGTGAGACGACCGTTGAAACACCGAACGTGACATGGGCGGATATCGGTGGTCTCCAGAACGTGAAACGTGAACTGCAGGAGCTTGTTCAGGTTGCGTTTTATGCATACAGTCTTCGATAGCTTTTCCTTTTAGCTTCGTACAACCAGGTAGGTTACCGTGCAGCTGCGCATAAAGGTGCTGTTTGTGGGCGGTGGGTAGCAGCGTGTCGTGTAGCAGTGTCTGTTGTTTGCGAGAGTTCCTTTGTGCTTTTCGAAATTTATCGTCTGCGGCATTTGTGGGTTTGGCTCTGGGCGCAAGGAACCGTTAATTGGTTAGTGTTTCTTACCCTCTTTTTGCCGCCATCTCGTTGATTGGTGAGAGGTACGTTAAATGGTCTTGATTTCAGTATCCGGTGGAGCATCCGGACAAATATCTCAAGTTTGGTATGCAACCGTCTCGTGGTGTTCTATTCTATGGTCCACCTGGCTGTGGTAAGACACTGCTAGCAAAGGCGATAGCGCATGAATGTCAAGCGAATTTCATTTCGATCAAGGGTCCGGAGCTGCTTACCATGTGGTTCGGTGAATCTGAGGCCAACGTTCGCGACGTCTTCGATAAGGTAAACATATTTTGAAAACCGGGAGAGAACAAGTTTTGGTACAGGTGACATGACATGAGCTATCATACGTTCGCTGTCGGCTTATTTATTAAATTTGTCGGTTGGTTATCGTATAATGTCTGTCCTTTCTGTGAATTCCGCCCACTTACTCCTAACCCAACGTGGGAGCTAGGGGGCCGGAGTCAAGAGGAAGCGAATATTCCATCCATTCGGCGGCATATTCGGTCCTCCTGGATACCAGATCGGAACTAACGCATAAGAGATTTCAGCAGGAAATGTTAACATTAGAGAGTTGCTATGAACCATCGAAAGGTTTCCATAACGATCTAGTTTTTGTGCAAAATATTTTTTCTCATTTTCATTGTTTTTGAAATATAACCAAATAATGTGGTGAGCTATTTGCAGTGATCTGTGTAATGGTCGTTTTCATTTATGAGGAACAAAGTGGAGTTTGCTTTAGTGGTGGCAGACAGATGCAATGTTCAAAACTAATTAATTGTGGTTGTTGTCATCAGGTTATAGGCGAAATGCATTATCATTGTTATGAACGCGTGCTGCTGCATATCAGCTTGATGCTAATATGAGTGAAAACGGAGCACTCGTTTAGGAGCTCACAGCATACCAGTATGTATTCTTCAAATTTTGCTCACTCTTCAGAACCGCTACAACTGCAACGGCCATATTTGATGTAGTTTCTTTGTTGCATTCACTAGCTCGCATGCCGAGCAGGGGCTTGGTTGTGGCAGCGTGACACCGGTCTCAGACGACTGTAAAGTGGAAGTGCGAGTCAGATAGTTTCCAAAATTGCCACTTAAGGGGCTTTTGAAGAACGGCAGGAGCTCTGCTTAGTATTTTTGGTTGAAGTTTTTATGTGTTAGCTTGGATCCTACTAAAGGCGGTTAGCGAGCGTGCGAAAGCATCCCCGACGTTTTTTTACTACCTTCATTCACCTTGTGGTGGGTAGATGGATTATTGCACATAAACATGTAACCAACCACCCAGGATGCATCGTATAAATCCACAAATATGTGGTCTTCATCGGCGTGCGAAAGACGAGCAGTCAACTGGAATATATCACGTGGAAAGGGAGTGTGATGGCGCTGATTAGTTGAATTGAGAGGGGGTTCCTTCGTCGAAGAAATAGCTCTTGTTTTGTCCTTAACTTTGAGAAAATAATAACAAAGCTGCACGAAGCAACAAATTAAGGTGAAGGTGTGCGGTTAGACCAACATTCGAAAGTTGCACTGTTTTGAGCGAACTTTAATTCTTTTTAAAGGAGAAATCATTAACATTCAGAGTTGTATCCGTATTACCCAAAAAGTCCGCATTAAGGAGAATTGTCGAGAAAAGCTTTTTGCTTTGGTTGAGTTCAGGATGGCGGAAAAAGAAGCGAGATGAGCGGGATATAAGCTGCAAAGTAGAAGCGGGGGGAACGAAATGGAAGTCATGATACCGGTTGCTCGAATTACATTATAACTTCTCAGTTGGACTGGATTCGCGGTTTTTTAAACCGTAGGGAGACAACCGGTTTCAGCGCTATCAATCAATCGTTGAGATCATTAGTAGTGATGCACAGTTAGCTAATTTGAATGACGAAATTGCGGAACAGCAAAGTGCAGTTAAACTATGGAGTAAAACCTAAGCCAAACCGAAGAGAGCTTAGGCATTAAAAAGGTAAGCAACTTTGTGATTTAAGTGATAACAGCTAGAACATTTAGGCAGCGCTTACGAAATGGGCTATTTGTTGATGGTGTATATGAAATTAATGAAGCGTTGTTGTGAGTGTGCCACTTATACCTTTTTTTGCTGACACTTCAGCCTGTAAAGCCATCTGCAGAGTAGTTCGTCGATTGCTGCTATCAGCGATGTCGTAATTCTGGAGTAGGATCAAAATATCTATTAGTAGGCTAATAAGGAGCATTGTGACTTTTAATGCTTGCTTAGTCATGACCTTATTAACTGATAGCCACCATGCGTTATAGGCACGCGCAGCGGCACCATGCGTGCTCTTCTTCGATGAGCTGGATTCGGTGGCCAAAGCACGTGGAGGCAGTATTGGTGATGCAGGAGGTGCAGCAGATCGCGTTATTAACCAGATACTTACTGAGATGGATGGCATGTCGAACAAAAAGAACGTGTTCATTATTGGAGCCACAAACAGGTATGCTCAGTCTGATCTTTTTCATTCCTTTAAGTATGGAGAGGAGGAGGAGGAGGGGTAGAAGCTGCTTCTGAAGCGGGCATTTGATTAAGATTCGCAATAGGCAGACGTGCTTTTCTTTTCCCGTGCAGCCTTCAGTCGTTGATTGTGGTTTTGGGTGCTGACGGTTGACCCACACACTTAGTCGTCGCACCATGTAAAGGTGTCTCAGAGGGGAACCGATTTCTGCTGGGCCAATATCAGGGAAAGGCTAGTGCATGGTGCACCAGTTTGTCTCACAAATAGGATCATGAACGAACCGTGGAGATTGAGAGGAATATTTGTGTGCGCATTTGAGTTCTGGCGGCTATTTTGCCTTAAAAGACATTGGATTGCGCTAATATTCGGAGGGCGTTGATTAATATACTAAACAATTCCATTGCTGTTTTCTAGATACTAAAACCCACCCTTGCACCCCGTTTGGTTGGAAAGAATCTGCGACAGTCCGTATCGTCAAATTTTTGTTCCTCTTTTCCTAGTGTTTTCATTCTGTTTTATTCGTTTTTAATGCCAGTTCAAAAATATGACCTCGTTAATTGAGGATGGAGAGGTCGCAGTATAATTCTGCCTCTATGTCTCAAATGTCGAAAGAGAAGTTGCAGTGATCGCCACCTGTTACTGCGAGTGAAAGTTTGTGATTTTTTGTTCACAGGGTTCGTGTGGTCTTATGTTGGCTCACGGTGGTATTCTGTAGTTATTTTCGCATTTTTTTCTTAAATGCGCATGGCAGAAATTTTGCATTTGCCAAAGAACAGCTGCACCGCGGGTGATGCTGACGCAATATACACGTATTGGACAATTTGCAACTGACACTAGCGCAGATCGCAAATTGATCTTCTCATGCGCCCGTAAGTTTTATCAAGGTGTGAGACCATTGGCCTTTTTTGCCAAAGATGGGAAGAGGAATTATAAGTTTAGTGAATTTTAGGCGGGCGGGAGTATTGATCACCGGTTGGTACGAAACAATTCATAATAGAGTAAAAACCGTTGCGCAGTTTAGGCCGGATATAATAGACTCGGCGATCCTGCGTCCCGGTCGTCTTGATCAGCTTATTTATATCCCACTGCCCGACGAATCGAGTCGTCTGCAGATCTTCAAAGCCAATTTGCGTAAAACACCTATCGCTGCGGTGAGTTATTTTTCAACATTGTATGTCAACTGAGTATTGGCAATAGTTGCATAAGTACCGCCGGCGATCTTATCGTTTTCCATCTGTCTATCTCGCGGCAATCGAATGGAGGTCCTTTGGTTGTGGGATAGGTCGACCCACTTTTTAGAAGATCTGAGTGCGATCTTAACATAGCTTACCTACTCTACGAGAACGGGTCGTACCATTTAGTGGTTGTTGCGCCTGTTTGGCAGTTTTCATCATTGATGAACTTACCATCCCTGTCCGCTGTCCCTAGTCCTGTTTGCGATCTTTGCTGATGAACAGGGTGGATGGCTCTATCTACGACGATTTTTATTTTTTTAATTGGATACGTTTCCTCTTGCTACTTGTACCAATCGTTCGCTAAGTCAGCGCCAACTTAGCCGAGGCTTGCAGCTGTCATCCCCCTCCCTCTAGCTGCTTTGGGGGTGCTAAGCGGATCAAGACGAATGAAGTATCAGGTGCGGACTTTGTGTCGTTGGATACTCCGAGAAACTTGGAGGTGGGTGCTGCTATTTTTTTTCCTCCGATGACCCGTTTGAAGTTGTCAGTGCTATCTTGTTTAAATCGTTAGAAAAACAATCATCGAGAAGAACTCAGATGATGTGGTAACGTCTGAAAGAAGTCGGAGGGAGGGGGCTGGAAAACTGAATATCTGTGATGGAGAGCTGCTTGAGATCCTCGTTTTGTCGATGTGGCTTGCACTTGTGGTAGTAGTTTATGATTTTGAGGAAGTCGACCTGACTTACTTGGCGAAAAGTACGGTGGGATTCTCGGGTGCCGACCTTACGGAGATCTGTCAGCGAGCTTGTAAGCTGGCGATCCGCGAGAGTATCGAAAAGGAGATTCGTCACGAAAAGGAGCGCCAAGAGAGACGCGCCAAGGGTGAGGAGCTTATGGATGACGAGAGCTATGACCCAGTGCCCGAGATCACCAAAGCGCATTTCGAAGAGGTATCTTTTATCTCATTGCATGTTCTTGTATGTTTCCAGAAACTCCAATTATAAATGCGTCGTTTTGCACAATTATAGGTTTTTTGAGGCATACAATCGAGAGGTCTTCGTTCGAAACTTCTTGGAAAGGGATAATGTAGAGGACCGAATTTTTCAGCCACATTCCTTCAATGTCTTATCTCGCCAGTCACCACGGGAAAAGAGCTGCACACAAACAGCTGGATGCGTACACCTATTTTGCAGTTGCGATGGCTGATCCAAATGACCTGGTTCGGCCCGGTTCGGGAGTGCAGAATTTTGTCAGTAGTTTGGCGAGAGTATGATCGAGAAGCCAGTTATATAACAGTTTGCGACTTCTAAAGAGGAGGGAAGCGAGCGAATGTGTTTTGTAATGGATTAAGCATGTATTTGGAGTTTTGCCCTATATTTTCATGTGAATACTGGCCTAAGATAATATCTGGACTAAGCTTCTGTTTTTTTAAAGACCATGCTTAAATGGCAGTATTTGAGTTCGAATACTTGCTAAGGTGGCGGTACCTTCCAGTAGTTTCGGGGTATGCTTTTTGGCTACAAACGAGCGATTATGATGAATTTGGCAAATTGAGCTTTAGGGTGATTCGAACCAACTCGTCGACCGTTGACTCGCCGGTTCGGTCCTTTCATCGACCAGTGGCTTAGTGGACGCTACCTTACTGCTGACTAATCTATAATCAGTTTTTCTTGGGAGCTAACAGCAACCAGAGAAGCTAGCTGACTAGCGTAGGGAGGCACCAATTTGGAAGCGGCTAGTAGTCGGCGATATACTTTCTGCTTGTTTTAATAAGTCGAGAGAGAACGTGGGTATGTTGCACGAGCCTGAGCGCGAAGTGGTGGTTGGGGGATGTATTGTAGAAAGTCGCCAGTAGACTTGCTTATGTTTAAGGCGATGAAATTTGCACGTCGATCGGTGTCCGATAATGACATTCGTAAATACGAAATGTTCGCGCAGACACTGCAGCAGCAGCGTGGATTCGGCACGAACTTCAAGTAGGTCTTTATCGCTTCGCACAGCGAATGTCGATGCTTCACTTTTATGGGGATCATTCACTGCAGACGGTGCAGATGTACTGTAAATGCTCGTAAGTTGGTGTTTGCAGATTTTCAGGTGTGCAGAGAGGGAAAGGGAGGGCGCGGTTTGAAAGGGAGATTGAAAATGAGGGGCTTGTGTGAAGCAAGCGACCTCTCGAAAGAGGGGGAAGTAAATCCCGAGACTGACTGAGTTAGGTGACAGTTTTTAATAAATTGGTATGTTCGAAAGGCTTAAATTTAAAATAACTGTGGGGGGTAGAGTGGGGGACTTACGGTATTAGTGGTGGATTAAATACAGGTGATAAGGCTGTGTTAGGGAAGTGGGAGATTGAGATGAAGAGACCGCGGTTTTTTTCCTCCGATCATCCGTTTGAAGTTGTTAGTGCTATCCTGTTTAGATTGGTAGAAGAAGTGAAACCTGAGCGTCAGTCTCGCCTCTTTCGTGAAAATGGCTTTTGGTGGAGGCGAGACCCAGCACAGGCGTTCATGCAGATTATATTGACAAATGCCTAATGTACATTTAATCGGACATTGAAAAAAATCGAGAGCATACAAAATGGCCGGTCATGAGAGCATGCAAAATCAGCGTCGTGTGAAATACATGTTGGTAACTGGTTTATTCAATACAACACAGAGTATATATTGGTGTTGTCAAAACAAATGAAGTGATGCTTTTTTTTCCAGGTTCCCGAGCCAGTCGGGTAATCCTGCGAGTTCCGGTCAGCCGGCAGCACCAGCAGGATCTGGAGCGGGCAATGATGACGATGACCTCTACAGCTAAACAGCAACTTATTATCCCCTTACTGTTTATCTAAATGTGCACTTGGCTATCCACAAGTTGTTAGCCGGCTCTCTGCACACATGTTTCGTCTCTATTGCTGTTCATTCTCATGTCTTCGTTTCTGAACATTTTCCTGTTGCTGCAGCTGCATGTCCCTTCCCTTATTTCTCCTCCTGTAAGCATCATTTGGTGGTTTGTGTTTGGCATTTTAAGCTGTTTCGTTTTAAGGTGAGAAATGTGTTCCATTGTGCGCGGGCACTTGTTTGGCTTATCTGCGCCATCTATACTGGATATACAAAAAATTGATTATTGATTGCGTTTGAGGATTTCCGACGCTTTTGAGGTAAGACGGTCGGAAAGGAAGGGAAGTAACTTTAGAGGTAAAATTAGTCTAGATATGCTTCGCTACCCCAGTTTCAGCCTCCACCTCAGAATAGGAGAGCGGTCTTCTTTTTCATAGTGGGTGGTGGTTGCTGATGAAGCCGAAATGTTTTGGTAACAGCAAAGGCCATTGGCCCAAACGATTAAGGACCACTGTGTGCATGAGGGGGTGTGATGTGGTGGTGAGTTTTGTTGTATTAGCATTCGTTGCATGTTGGCCATCCATGTTGGCTGGTTTTTGAATATTTTTGTGGAAGGGAATTAGTATTCCGAAATGGGGAATATATAAGTTGTATGGAGATGGGGATTGTCTTTGTGTGTTACTGGCAATTAACTGTTTACGATTTTAATGCATTGAGTAAAGTGAAACGTTGGTTTTGTTGTACCGTCGTCAACAACTTGCAAAATGTTTGGTGACCGACCGGCTGAAGCCGTCAACTCAACTCAGTGGTGTGCTCGTTTGAGTCGCGATGAGTTTTGCTGTCACCTGTTCGCTTATCGCCATTATTTATTAACATTAATAAAGGTGTTTGTTTTTTTTTACGTGTTATCGCTATAGTGCTTAGGTGTTTATACGCATTGAAAGTTGTGCATCGGGTTTTTTTGAGAAGATGAAGTGCGCCTAAAAATCGACTACGGGAAATTTTGAAAGTTTGAAGAACGTGCTACGGTTGTTTTCGTAAAGCGATAGTTTGTAAGCGTTTCATCAATCGTATTTTCAAAATTAGCTACCTGTAAATAACATAAGGTAGGTAGAACTGCAATTACCTTGTGGCTTACAGAGCGTGGGCAGCATGTACGGATCGACCGCACAAACGCTGCGATTAGTGAAATTCGTCTGTTTAATTGATGGACCTTCGCAAACCGCTTTTATTTCGGCTGACCGACCGTACGGCGCATGGAAATTTGTATGTGGAAAATTCGTTTTCATGCGATATGTTATGCGGAGTTGGCATCTTTCGGTTATCTGCAACCGCTCGCTCGAGGGGTGGTAAGTCGGGTTGAGGGTTGAATTCGAAGAGTACACTGGGGGGTAGCCTTTTATTACAGTTGCGTATTACAGTTATCAATTCATTAGCTGGTGCTTTAACTGATACCTGGTTGTAGACGAGATAGGCAGAAGGCATGCACACTTAAATACGCACGGATACAGCGTTCTCGTGGTGTGCATTGCTACAATAGATTTGTGAGGCTTTTGCTAGTCGACCTTTTGCTAAAAGGCACTGTAAAAATATTTTTACTGATCCACCGATTGTGTCATGTTGCATACACCACGTTTTACTATCTTTTTTCCCATGTAGGTTGGTTTTTTCAGATCCGGCTGGTCACCATACTTATTTTGCGGCCGACCTGGGGTACGACGCGTGAGCGAGTGTTTTCGGTCCTAACCGGAGTAACAATCATTGTTGATAGGGTCAAAAGAATTTGCTCTAGACATGCGGACGGGCTGCACTTAACCTACCGTTCACTTTGAAGCAGATAGTTTGTGGTGTTAGATGGGATGACATGGAGGGTGTCATCAAACGTCGGCCGGTCATATGCACCTCAATTCACGCTGCATCTTTGTGCCTGCTAAATGGGGGGGGGGGGGGGGGGTCACTTCGCGCTTCTGCAAAAAAGCACGGAATTTTTGCGTAGAAGCGCAAAAAGGGCTCGAGTCATGGCTCATCGAAAGCAGCTCAAAAAAAAGAGAGTCGCGCAGGATTTTGGAGACTGCCGTAGAATTTCGGGAAAATCGAGACTTCCCCCACGTAACTAAATAATAACGTGTGCTTGCAGGCTGGCATGATGTGCGCTTTCGTAATACCAGTTTATGATCCAATCTGCATGCCGCAAATTGTCGGATTAAACTTCGCACTTTATTTTAGGGTTAAGCACGATTGCTGGGCAGAAGCAAAAGAGCCTCAGATTTCAGAAGTACTCGTCTCTTAACAGCTCTTAATTGCTTAAGGTATCTGTCAACTTGTAATTGTTAAAATTGTCAAATTCCTCGTTTATAGAGGACCTCTTTCGAAATTTATCCGACCGCTCGTGCGAATGAATCTACTGCAGATTCGTTTCCTTAAAATCGCGAGTGATGGAATGAGTAATCCGAGCAGCGGAAGACGGCAACCCATCCGATTACAAAACGCAGATTTGTCGCATTCAAGTGCTTCGCACAACAATTTATTCCTTACTATTCGTTTCCTAACTAGCTAGCCAAAAGAAATGAATTTTCAAGAAAACGTGTATACAATAGTGTGGGCAATCGTGGTCGTCTATGTGAGCGAGCGTAAGGGCTGTTTTTTTGTTTAATTTTTTCATTGAATTGCTAAGGCAATGTCATTTATCAAGGTCGATCATTCAAATTTGCACTTCATTTGTGTCACTTTCTGCCCGTCTCGATTTCGATGATTTATTTTCAGCTTGATTTATTCGCCTTCAAATTGCTTCCGTTATTTTCGGACAAGACGAACAAATGATCACATGGTGAGACGCTTTCTCCCAACAGCCCATCTCCCCCTCCCCCATCCCCCCCCCCCCCCCCCCCCCCCCCCCACCTCCAGTGATTTCTTACGCCATTCAATGTGATTTCCTTCAATTTCATTTCATGGACAAGTACCACTTTTACATCAATACAAAAACAGTTGTTTAATAATCGAGAAATGAAATGCGCCTTTGAAATGCCAGAATATACATACGATTATAAATCGCGATCACGAATCCCGAATCATGAGTGCAGCATAACAAGTCTGGGCTCGCTCATTTAGGAATGCACTTGTGTCGCTGTTTACTGTTTTTGTCTTTGTGCATATGGTATTTTTCGCATATACAAAAATGATGTCACATTAGCCGATTGGTTATCTCTTTGCCACACGTTATTTAAATGTTTGTTGAGCCGCTCCGCTTTGATCGTTTTTCAAAATTTGAAATTCATGCTGGGCATGGAAGTCTGCTCGTTTATGGAGTGCTTTTTGTTTATCACTTTTATTGCCCTTCACAGTACATTGAGTTGCTAGTCTTTCATGTTGCTGTTGTGATATCATACATGGAATTTCTTGTTTTTGATAAAATATATCCGCTGATAAGCACTCGTGTAATTTTTCAGCCGTGGTTTCACGCGCCCGCACCCGATATGCTACAAGAGTTTCGAGCACTCTTGCAATAGCGCAATCAAAACGTCAGCGGATCGGCCGATGTCTCGAATCTTTTTTTATTGCCAAGAATGTTCCGCTGATCCGTTGAATCGCATGAGCCTCAATGGTCTGTCGACTTACTTAAGATAACTTTGGTTTTTTAGTTGAGTTTCATCGCGAGTTGTTTCTCAAGGAACGTACTTGTTCGCTGAACATGATCAACACCTGAGCACTTAACTCGTTACCAGTTGAATAAACTAATTGAGCATCATGAAGATCACCACACTACCGTTATCATATATTTGTTGCCCATTGGAGAAGAGGAAGGCGAACAGCATTAATAGGTTGATACCTCCCTGGGGAATATGTATCGATGTGAATTTTGCTTTCAAAAGCTATGGCAAGCGCAGCTCATATTGGAGAGCTGATGGCCTTTCAGTAGCTTGAACAAATTGTGGTCAAGATTATTATGTCGACAATCTTTTGCAATCGAATGTTGAGGATTGATCATATCATCAGCCTTAGAGTATATTTCTTAGAACGATATACGATAGCTTGTTGTTTTCCTTGTTTTGCTCGATTGTGCAGCATTTTTTTCAAAAAGACGTCGTGCTTATGGGGTAATTTTCCGGCATCACGTTTTCGCTATTGCCAATATTCAGCGATCCCAAACTCTTGCATACGTACACACCATTCGAAGCATTTTGAAACGCAACAATCTGTATGCTGACAGGGGACAGTGCCTGTTCAAGTTCTCCACTCATCTCCACCGTCCTTATATAATGCTGTGGTTCACGCGTCCTTTCAGCTAGTCAGGATAACCCTTTCTTATTGAGTAATTTTGGTGATAACCATTTCTTATTGAGTAATTTTATTGGAAAGTGAAAGAAGCATTTTAGTTACGAAGTTTTTGATCTTTCCAGCATTTTGTTACTTAAGCCGAACTGTCTAAACATTGCTGCTTTGTTGGTATTCATTAGTGTTAGAAAATCAGCAATTTCCTTGCTGCTCTTTTACCGGAAGCATATGTTAGCCTATTGTTGGATTGGGATGCTTCTTATCGGCATTGCACCAGGCAACGACTTCGGTGATGAGAGAAGGGCGTTGAGCATTTCAGATGTCATGCAATTTTCCAAATTTCCCAATGTTTTCCCCACCGTCGATTTGAAATGGTTCAAAATGTGTAGGGTTTATATGAGATTTCTTAAGTTTTCGTGTTACTGTTTTTTTTCCTTTCACATTCACATATGAGGTATGCTGGTGGTTTTCTAATTAATTTCGAGTCCCTTCTGATCGCTCCGTTCCTGGCTGTCAGTACATCTACTTCACATTATTCTCCTCGGCTGTCGTCTTCTTTCAACGGATAAGTAGTTAGCATGCCTTATGATTTTTGCCTTTGCAGCGACGACATTTCAAATGCTTGAATCCTATTTTTGTTGAAGATTTCGTATGCGTGCGATACGTCGCGCAGTTCTCATCTAACACTGTTTCTTAGAAACTGCACTTGAAGCTTATTTGGTGCGCATATATTCGCAAGCGCACTTCGTTGTTCACCTCTTTGAGCGTGTAATCTCTGCGCGTATGTGCATTCGGTAGATTTTTCACACATTTAGGCGATTCTTTCTCATTCTATCGAGGAGCATGTCTCGACCATGTTTCGTTTCGGAAGCTACTTCTTTGTGCATCGAAAGCATTTCAAAAAATCACCCCA
>JPKZ01000317.1:149383-173009 GCA_000803305.1 Toxocara canis | reverse complement strand
ATATATATATATGCAAAGCTCTTTTCGTTCATCCTGTATGTGTTGTGAGCATTCCATGTATCCTATTTTGATTAGTAAGAATGCATTCCGCTTTCTTTCTCGCATTCTGAAGCAATCTTTTTAGATGTTGCCCGCTTGGAAATTAGAGCACTTATGTTCTATCTCGTATCGTCCAGCATGTTCATGACTTTTTCATTGCTGCCTTTTGCTCAATAGCCCACGCTGTACACGTCCGAATATTCTATGAGATACTGTTTACAAGCGACTCCATAGAGCTACAACGTCATCTTTAATTGAATCTCGGCGCCGTTCCTCCAAGTTAATGTAGATCCGTCGGTCACTTCGATACACTTATCTCGCTTATTCAACTCCTTTGCGATTCTCTGATGTCATTCAATGAGATGGGCAATGTTGAAATCATCTGTGACAACATGGTTGTCTTCTTGTTCAAATTCGGTTATTGCAAGTGTCGGTCGCTTCGTTTCCGAGATTAGGCTCGTCGCCTAGGGCAAGCTTCCATCAGGATGCATTCAGTTTCTAAAAGCGAAATGCTAACACGAAGGCGGGTATCGCATGTATCACTTCTCGAACATCGCGCTATGGTCGTAAAACTTTAGCTGCGGTTCGGTGGCGCTATTCGAATGTTGCTTTTTCTAAGAGCGTAAATAAGAATATTTATATTACTTCTTGCTCTTGTCTTTTCGCATGCACTGCTTCAAGCTTTCGAGCGAACAAGGAGAAATGGACGGGAAACGATTCGTGCGCTCGTAACTCATTTCCCATCGAGATGGCTAAAGTATGAGGCAGCGGAGAACTGGAGGACAAACGCCGTAGAAGGAAGTATCGACCTTAAATACGATTACGTGAAGAGTGGATATCTCTTCGCCTTTACACCTTACTCCTTTATCTTACTCCTCGCCTTACACCTTTTTCTTAAAGATGGTGACGCAGAGGTTATAGTCGGTATGATGCAAACATGAAAATAATGTAAAACAATATGGCACAATCAGGAATAGTAATCGCGCAAAAGCACAGGTGAAGGCCGTGAAATATAATCGGTCGAAATGCGATACTTTTCTAAGTCCACTTGAGCAGAAACAGAAGCTAGCCTTTAAAAAAGAGCAAAAGATACCTCAATTGTCGATAGCTACAAAAAGCGCTACGCATAGAATACACTTCCAAAATCTTAGCACTGACGGCTGCACCATATGTCCGAAACTTAAAATCGGAATGTATGCAACGCGAAAAAAAAGAATATGAATGACGACCACTTGTAGTTTAATGACCGATGGTTAAGCCGAATAGCAACCATCAAAAATGCCAAAATAGTTCGAGTAGACTATCGTATAATCAAAGCTGCAGATTCATTTAAAAAGCAAATCTGTTCGCTCCTGGAAAATAAAACCTATTCACAAATGAAAAATACATTGCAGATAAAAATAGAGAATTTCTGAAAAGGAAAAATGGGCGTTTTCGAGAAAAGAATGCCGGGATGTATGCGCTCGACAGATATTTCTTGTGCTGCACTTCTCTTCAATGCTTTCGTCACTTATAAGGCCCGCGTCTTATACGAGACGCCACATATTTTCACAATATAACTCCACCAAGCGATTAAAAGGACTAAAAAAATTTGCAGTAAAAGTCAAACTGGGACACTGCCATTTGTTGACCTCTCTAGTTTCAATGAGGAAAAGCATGACGGAAAGAACGGAATGGCCCAATGAAGGAGACTAACGGGCAACATCCTTTTATGCACCAAATCGTCAAAGAAAATCGAAGATGACGATAATAAGGAAATTGATTAGAACAAGATAGCTCTTTCGAATCAGTTCTTTCAAATATTTGCCCCTAACAAGGACAAATATTTGAAAGGCGTTCCCTCATACACCTTTCAGGTAAACGTTGAAACAACCGAAGACGTAGCAAAAACCAATTATGCTATCTCGTCGCATATTTCTCCATTTAGTAACCGGGAAATACCTTCCATGCAGCAGGTCGGTGGTCACAATCAAAAAAACGCTAGTTCAACAGAAGAACGATTGGCCTCTAAGCCGCATGTGGAGGAAATCCGTAACTCTTTGTGCATGCGATGAATAGACGATTTTTGAGCTGCATCGGCGATTTTCTTAGCCCATCCATTTGTATTTCTTTGCTCTTAGTTTTGGCAATTTTGAAAGTTGATAGGCAGAAAATTGGCGACACCACCGCATTCCTGCTATGAGACTATATAAATGCTTAAATTTTGCGAAATGTATAATGAGTAGAACAGCTACAATAAACCAAAGCAATAAGCTTGTGATTGCAATTGCTTTGTTAATGCGCTGTCTTCGTGCAACTGTCGAAACGCCCGTCAATCACTGATAGTTACAATTCGCAAATTATTTTTTCATCAAGTTCGAAATTTAACTGGAGTTGGAGGTAATGGAGTTTGATGAGGGTTTTAAAAGTGTTAATGAGCTTAGTGAGGGTTTTTGGAGAGTTTGATAATGGTGGAAGTTTAGTCGACAACGAGATCGACTACTCGAGACGCTCTATAAGCCTTCGTTACAAGAACCAATCCCAACGATTTAGCTCCCAATGTTTCATCATTTTTCCGCAAAATTGAATTAAAAATGGAACCAACAGTGGAAAGAAATGGTTCGAAACTCTTGTGCAGTGCAGTCATGTTAATGAGATTTTGCGACTTTAAGTCGCTGTGATATCTTACGAACGGAAGCGATTTTTTTGCTCTGTTCATCAATATCTGCAAGTAATTTGCACTTGTCCAATTTGTTGCAGTTTCCGGCTAACAATCGAATAATATATACATTTCCAGTTAATTGCGACTCACCATTAAAGCTCACAGCATTTGATGCCCGCTTCGCTTATTGCGGGGCTTTTTGCAGTTTGGTTGCTTCAAATTCGCAGCAAGCAAGTTTTTCAGGGAGCTTGCAAAACTAGCTGGGGAAGTACGTCAAGCAGTTTGTAGTAAAAACTAGGCAAATTTCAGCTCAGAATTTTGCAAATAAATTCGTAAATTATCATTGTTTCAACATGATCAAAATACCATAATGTTCTCAGCTATTAGAGCCGTTTCTTAACAAATAGGCTGTTTCGCTTTCGATGTAGAAGTGAGGGGAAAGTTTATTAACTAGTGGTAGTAAGCAACTTTTATCCGCATGCTAAATGATGATAACGAAAGAGATGACGAAGGCCAAACTGTACTAGTTGTAGGATGCAACACAGTTAGACCCTTAAGGACTTGCGTGATCATTTGAAAAATTCCATTCGACTAGGCATCTTTTAATTGAGGAAAATATGTGGTAATGACAATAAAGGCAGCCAAATTGCAACTGTACAATTATTTTGTGGTGAATTTTAGATCGCATCAATTTGAACGCTTTTTTGCTTGTGTGCGTCGCTTGCGATTGACGTGCAAAACCTTTAATGCATTGTTCATGGTTTCCATAATATAAGCGCAAGTCATCTTTCATTTGCACTCTTCTCACTCTTGAACGTTTCCAAGACATGCATGGGACGTTAGGAATACTGATCGCGCGAAATGAAAAGAAAGAAGTTACTTTCGAAGTTCCTTACTCCTAATACAGTTTTTTTTGATGCGATTGGAATATTCGCTATATGCAAAGTTGGCCTCCTAGTATAAGTCCTGCTTCTTGCTGGAATCGACAGAACTCTGATTAATTAGCGCATAATTGTGCAAACGGATATTGTACTGAAGTGAGAACAGATCAAAGTGGTTACTACGCTTCTTAAAGACGGTTATTTTTGATCGGATTCTCTGCATTCGTCTGTTGATTTTATTTATTAGGACGTTAGGTTTTCTACAATCCTTGTTAATCCCATCATATTGGATACTGAGGCAATAAATGAACTGCTCTCAAAATTTTCCGCCTATGCTTGTTTTGCATCCTTTTTAAATCACCATTTTCATAAATGTCGGTCATATTTTCGAAGCAGAAAGAAGTTTTCATACCAGTCACCTTTATGCTTCTTTTTTTTGGCGCTTCTTACCTATAAACCATTTTACCGTATCCGCACTAAGTATTTCTTTGTACATTGTTAGCTGATTGCTGAACATTTATCACTGTAAGTTTAGAATGTAAGTTTTTAGTCTGTATGCAATTTGGTGTTTTTTTTCATGTTCCCTCGCGAACCTCGGCTCTTGATAGTTATTCCGCATAAATGAGTATTATCCCTTCTCGCCCAGAACTTGCATCATCTTTCAAATGACGGCCAATCAAAATTCCTCATCGTTGATTTCGACTCGGCAAATATCCTCTTTCTATTCAAGCATAATTTGAGCTTCGCTTTACTCCGCACCTTGCTTATTGTTTCTCGGCATCAAGGATGTATTTCGTAATGTAGTTGCATTTCGCTCTTCATTTCTTTCATTCCTTTTTATTCGCGCACATGGTTTAATGAAAACGTGAGTGTAGAACGAGGACAATCAAAGCTTATTTTTGAAAGACGAAACCGTCTGTCGCGTAACAGATGGCCATTTCACCCCATGAAGTGTGTCATTGAAACCGTGCATGAGTCCATAAATTTTTCATAGGGTTTCCTTTTACGCTTCTCCGGTCTTGTCGTAGACTTCAATTGTTCTTTTCAATCAGGTTTCACTTTCAGTGTTTTTAAGCCTTATGTTTATTTCAGTTTGGATTAAAATATGGGTGTTCATCATCCAAAGCACATTAATCAATCTTTATTTTTCAATATCTTTTTCCTTCAATATTCAATATTTCAATATTTTTTCCGGATGTTTCTTTCAATATCATTTTCTGCACCGCAGTCAACGTCTTCCTGGTCGCTTACGAATGAAGCTGTTGAAAATTTGGTACGCAAATAATATGGGAATTTGTGGTCGCAGATAATTGTTGCCTAGCATAGTTTCTCACGTGCTTATCGATGATGCATGGACGGTTTTGTAACTGATCACGCTTCAGCGTAAAAGTGTTCAACTGGGACCAATCACTTTACGGTCGTGCAGCACATAATGCCTAATTCGTTTCGTGGAATATTCTGCTTTTGAAGCGATCATGGCGACAGTGATCATGTTAACGAATGCTTCAGGAATAGCGAATGATAACCTTTATGCATGCGTGCATGTTGAAACGAAAATTACTTGAATCAAGCAATACCTCTCATGTGGTTCTGAAGCATGAAAAAATTGGCACATGAAAACGGAAGTACATTGTGGGCGAAAAGTTTTTCGTCGATGAAAAAAACATAAGCCGCAGAAACGTTGTCACTCCGTATTTGCTGCCGTACTTGTTGCCCACTGTAAGGGGCCGTCCATGAAATTATAGCAGACTTTTTACACACGGCTTTTGTAACAAGATGCAGCGGCACAAACGCTTGTATAAAACTGATTTTTCGATCGGTTTTCGAAGGGAAATACGAGCATAACTTAATTGATGACAGGCAAAACTTAACTGATGAAGGGATAACTTAACTGATGGCATTCATACCTTAACTGGTGACAGACATACCTTGACTGACGACAGGCATATCTTAACTGTTGGCAGGCATGTACGCATATCTTAACTGACCTCAGTTCATTCCGCGGCTCATTTCGGTCAATCAATTTGTGAATTCGATGAACTGTATAAAATTTGTGTTTTAAATTGAGCGAAGCAAAATATGTTTGTGGTTGTAATTTCATTCTGACGCGGGTCATGGAAATAGGTTAAAAGCACTTGAGGAATTCATATGGAATTCATTCAATGTTGTCTGAGCAGATAATCCCATTCAACGCAACACCTGCTCTGTGCATTCGAAAAAAGCTAAAGACCATTGCCAATGAACAAACGGGCACAAATTGCTCTAGTAGTGACCTATATCTTGAAGCTAAAACGGAAAAGCAGTTTTTTGAGTGAAAATTTGTTGGGTAGTCTTCTCAATGTATGGAGCTATATTATCGCTTAGATGGAGAAACAGCCAATGACCAAAATTAGAACGATAAAAGAAGCGAAAAAGTTGGACCTATTATTCAGAATAAACCTTAAGACGAACGAAACTCAATAAAATCTGGTCAAGGTAACGGATGCGTAGCATGCAAAGCGGACTTTCAAAGGAATTCAGGCCAAAATGGGATTTTGAAAAACTTCTAACGATCACTAGAAATGCCTAGGAAGTGGCATTTGTAGGTGGATTTTATTGCAGCTTTTATGGTAGCTTTTATAGTAACTTTTACAATACTCTTAATAGTTGCTTTCATAATAGCTTTTTGTAATAGCTTGTATAATAGTTCGTGGGAGATCAGATAGCAAATTTTCCACGCAGATGAATGCCAATCTTTGTACACGCATTCGTTCGGACTGTTAAAACACTTGAAGGCTTGAACGTCAAAATTTTCACTGTTATCTTCAGTAAACTGCACTTATTGTCGATGCTCCACAAAGTATATATTCGAGCAGTGGCGCATCGAAGAGGACAGAGCGCGGCAGGGGACGAAAATTTTTCGGGGAAGTTGCCATGTTTTCAAAATGGTTTTCTCTACAAAACAAATGGCCCTTATGAGTAAAATTTTTTTGCCCTTCCTCAGAAGTGCCACACAGATGAATATGGTTTCCGGTTTTTGAATAAACTACTCGTCAGTAAACTAGTGACAGTTCATCCGCCCTTCTTCATCCGTACACCCGACTGGGGAGGATAAAAATTTCTGTTATAAAGCGGCCAGTTGTATGAGACACTTTATTTCTGGTTTTTCATTCTAAGCGACAATGTTGCAGGCTGGTTCGACAATGCGTGCATCTGTCGCGTTTATTCTCATCAGCTCCATCTTCGTAAGCGTTCTTTGTGAAGAGGTTAGTTTTAATGATATGTACGATCAAAAGTGTTTTTATCTTTTACTAAAAATATTGTTCTTACTAAATTTTTTTGCAAAGATTTCTTGCCAAAAATTAACTAAACGATTCTCAGCGCAGTGGCCGAGCAAAAAAGTTTTGGTTGCGTACTCATTTCGGTCTATATATTTCTTTGATAAAAGAACTTTGGTGTGCCACCTTATGTATGAAGCTTTCGTTCGCAAGTTTTTCCTTACCCGCCTTATTAGATTTACTGTCGAAACGTATGTTTCTCTGATTGCTACAACTATACGCAGTTGAAGGTTGTTGGTTTCGAAATTTTGCTATTCCAAATTCTCTTCAACATGTAAATGATCTTATTTTTTTTTTAATTTTCGGAGCTATCTTTCGCATAATATTAGCTATGCAAAAATACGATGTAATTTGTATAGTTTTGGTGTAACTGCTACCTCAAAGACCCACATGTCTTCAGCTGAAGCAAAAGTCGTTCGTATTCAGCGCTTAATAACAACGATTCTAGTGATTATAAGATCTCATTAGAAACCATAACAACGCGAAATTTCGCCTCAACGACCACTTCTTTTTTCACTTTGGATTCAATCGCATACCCGTGGGTTTGCATACTATTTGTGGATTATTTGTAAGCCATCGCCTTCGCATATGTTCCACTGCCATACTGCATCTCATTTCGGGTAAGCAATGTCGCAATAAACACTCACACGATCACAGTGCAAGATGAACTTCTCCTGATAGCATTGCTTTAGTGCCAATACAAAACGCTATTGCAATATTAATACGAAAATCACTCTCGCTATAATTTTAACAGAGCTTAAGAGGCTTACTTGTAAGGTTCTTATCGAGGCTTCAAACTGAATTAATTTGTTCGACTTGTTCTTTACGATCGGCTTTATTACAATTACCCAATCGCTTGTTCGTTTTGTGAGTGCGAAAAAGGGAACTGTTGAAATAGCCACCGCTAATAGCATTGAGCACTGACAGAGGGAAATAAAACTCTTACTTTGATGATGTCCCAATGGAAGCGTGTGTTCTTGATCACTATATGAACAAGGAGTTGAAATTTCACACTTTTAAAGCGACTGATTTATTTAAATTTTCTCCTCTTGATTTTTGCTGCTTTTTTCTTTTTTAAAGAAAAAACTTTCTTTAAAAGTTTTTAAAATCCTTTTTGGCGTCAAAAAAGCCTATCATACATATAAGCTCTTCAATCGCTCCAGCCCAACATTACTAAAAGATACGCAATTCCAGTACGACCTCACATAGCAATAACAGCGTTCGTTTTCCACAAAATAAAGATAGGAAGAACACATAAAGATTCGAAAACTGAACACTGAGATGTGTGTTGAAACAGAATGTATGTGCGTAAAACATGAAGTCGTCATCTAAAGAGCTCGCAACGATGAGCACTGGACAACTCCAAAAACGATGAAGGTTCGTACCTATGAAATGGTAGTAGGAGTGGACTTTAATTAGTAATTCCTACTTTTAAAGCAATTACGCACATCGAAATTTTTTTTTCTTTTTTTGAAGAAAACGCTAGTGTTTGCGTAAAGCGACATGAAAAGCGGCTTTGAAACATATTTTCGCCGGATTTACTCAACTTTTTCAATGAAAATCAAAATTCAGTGAAATCCATATAAAATTCTGGCATAGCTTCAGCTAATCTATTGACAACAGCTGCGAAGTTGCAACAATTGTGGAAGTTTTGAAGATGATATGCCATTGACCACGCAGGCGTTCGAATGCCCCACAGAACATCATTTCCGGTATTTCACGGTCGCAATACATAGCACTACCACAGTTCGAGATGGTATTGTCATGATAGTAGTTCTCTTTTTTAGTTCTCAGGAGATTCTTCACTGGACGAGAGAGGTATGGCATCATTTCCGAAACGAGCGAGGTTCGCATTCGCGAAACGTTATCCGTCGCAGTTTGCGTTCGCAAAACGATCTGACTATGATGTTAGAATTGGCTTATCAGTTTTTATGTAATTGAGAGGATAGAACGGAGGAATGGTAAGAAAATTCCTCCGGTTAACACTAGTAGCTACTCTGAGATAATAGTGTCAACTTTGGTTGTGCTTGTGATCAGTTATATTCGGTTGTGATCACTCGTACCGGTTGTCATCATTCCCATCCGCGACAGCAAGTTTTCGGTCAGCAGTTCATTAATACGTCGTGATAGAGGCATACGCGATCTGTTATGCGGTCTGTTGAAGGTACCTGCAGTGCCTCATCGGATGCGAAAAAAAGTTCATTCATGCATGTATCTTAGATCTCTCTATTAGCTTGTGCGCTTTTCGTTCTTGAAGGGTTGACAAGAAATCGTCGCATGCGCAACTACAAGGGCGAGAGCAAATCCGAAAGATGGTACGACACTGGAAAGGGGCATAAAGTTTTGACACTTTTACTGCATTGCCACTTTTCAACAAAATACAACTCTCGAAACGATTCGTTACAAAGTCAAACGACCATTCGTATAGCTGAGTGTCGTATATGGTGTTTGTTGTTAGCACTCGCGAAAACCATTCCCATACGGATTGCCACTGGCGCTTTGTCGCAAAACATTCCCCCCACCCCACGCTTCCTCGTTGTAACCTAAAGGTTGCTGACTGTCTTTCTAGGCGCATCACTTAAGTAGGTGATCTGTAAAGCAGAAGCTGACCTCAGAGTTTAAGGTGGCGCTCTAGTGCAGTGTTTGTGGTAAAAAATTTCCTGACCTGACCAGACAGCATGCGGTCTCTTGTAGCTGTAAGCCTTTTCTACAGAAGTGCCACTGAGCATACGTTCTGCTCAAAATGTTTGAGCCTGAAAAGCACACAATCTTCATGTCTCCTCGGAGTGGTGCTACTAAGGCTGGGTATGAAAAATATGCATCTGCATTGGTAAACATGTTTTTTAAAAAATTAATGTAAATACTTACTCTGCAAGATTTTGAGATAGGTGAATCGTTGATTAGCTTTGCGATCGGCAACAATTTGTTCTTATCGGGAAGTTTGCTAGACTGCCGGCAGAGTATGCGTTTCTCAATCCTGGTTGAAACGGTCTGATTTCCTTCATAAATGCTCAGAAGAAAGCGAATAACACCTACAATGCATCACTGCTTTGTGGACATATTCTCGCACTTAAAAAATGTTGGGCTTAATACAGGTAATTCGATGCAAAAAAAGGCAAATTAACAGGGACAAGAGCAGAGAGGTTTCGTTACTAGTAACAATGTAGGTCAGCAAATCACGCAGCTGTGCTTCTGTGCCTGTTATTCTCGCCATTTTAGTAACCTCAAATGCAAAAATTCCGTCGCCTTGAAACAACGATACACTTCATGTGCCACCGTTGGCGTTTAGAGGTCGACCGGTGATCAGGCATGTGCCACCGTTGGCGTTTAGAGGTCGATCGGTGATCAGGCATGTGCCACCATAGCGTTTAAAGGTCGATCGGTGATCACGTAGCCGCCGTTAGCGCATACTGCGCTCTTCAAATGTTTTTTTCCAGACAGCACAGCTGCCCTTGCTGTTATTGCCCGCTTCATCGAAATTCCTTCCCTCTTTTCCAGAAACTTTCCATTCTTTGTTCTAGAATCCACATAGAAGCTTCCTTTAGTGAACTTCGTAGGATCCAGCGTTGTGTATCATGTGAGCTCAAAGATGAGCGTAAGCAAACCAGTTTGGAAGCAGTTCTTTGCCTCCGGCATACTCCTCGTTAAGAATCACTTCCCATTTGTTATAAGTCATTTAAAAAGTTATGTTCATTATCGATGAACTCAAGAAAAGATCAACGATGTGCTTGCCAAATTTCATCTTTCCCGTTTTTGAATAGTGCCTACGAGGCACGTATAAATTTGCATGCTTACCCAAGGAAGTGAACTCTTCGTAACACATTTTTTTGGTTGTTGGAAAAAAAGCAATGAAAATCCTGGCCTCGGTAATCTTTGCTCTCCTTTATTTCTTTCGTTGTGATGATCGATCTTTCGTACAGGCCAATAGATGCAATAAGGCAGCATGCTAATGTTAAAGCGCCGAACAGCTGGTCGATCATCAACATACGCCGTTTTATTCATTCTCGTATAATGATGGTATTTCAGGAATTTGACGATATGGACAAGAGAGTGATGCGCTTTGCGTTCGCTAAGAGATTCATGCGAAACTTTGCATTCGCTAAACGTTCACCATTTTCATCATTTGCTTAAACGATCGGTCGCAAACGCCTTTATCTCATCGATTGTGACTCCGTTTACAATTTCCTTGTGAATTTATTTGACGCCAAGAATTTGTATAATAATGGTTGTAGAATCCTAAACGCTACGTATCCCAAATGTTGTATAGCCTAGAAATTCGTGGTAAAAACGTGAGCGACTATCACATCATTTGACAGCCACAATCACCGTAAACTATGTTCGATGGAGTAGGAATGATTTGTTAGCCGTCTGAATTTTGATCATTAGAAATTCGTGGTAAAAACGTGAGCGACTATCACATCATTTGACAGCCACAATCACCGTAAACTATGTTCGATGGAGTAGGAATGATTTGTTAGCCGTCTGAATTTTGATCATTAGAAATTCGTGGTAAAAACGTGAGCGACTATCACATCATTTGACAGCCACAATCACCGTAAACTATGTTCGATGGAGTAGGAATGATTTGTTAGCCGTCTGAATTTTGATCATTAGAAATTCGTGGTAAAAACGTGAGCGACTATCACATCATTTGACAGCCACAATCACCGTAAACTATGTTCGATGGAGTAGGAATGATTTGTTAGCCGTCTGAATTTTGATCATTAGAAATTCGTGGTAAAAACGTGAGCGACTATCACATCATTTGACAGCCACAATCACCGTAAACTATGTTCGATGGAGTAGGAATGATTTGTTAGCCGTCTGAATTTTGATCATTAGAAATTCGTGGTAAAAACGTGAGCGACTATCACATCATTTGACAGCCACAATCACCGTAAACTATGTTCGATGGAGTAGGAATGATTTGTTAGCCGTCTGAATTTTGATCATTAGAAATTCGTGGTAAAAACGTGAGCGACTATCACATCATTTGACAGCCACAATCACCGTAAACTATGTTCGATGGAGTAGGAATGATTTGTTAGCCGTCTGAATTTTGATCATATCATTTCAACTATTTCGACTCTCGTTTGACCTTACGAACATGCTAGCTATTGCTAAATGCCAATGATAGTTCGCTGTCGATCAGGGTCCATGCCCGTTAAGTTGATATGGGAAATTGTGAAAGAACTTCTATGCTGATGAAGGGGAATTGTTGAGAGGTTAAAAAATGTAGGTGAGAAATTTCAGGTTAATTTGCAGAATCGTAAATGTTTGGGGTGCAGTTCAATTAGGTTTTTTCTATGGCACAAATATGTGTTTTTAGATTTCGTGTGAATCATAGCAAGTAGAGCAGTAATGCAGTGGGAGTGAAGACGTAAGTTTGCTGTGCTGAAGGATTTCATTTTTATTTTCACAATTTCTTTTTCATGTGGAACATGGACATTCGTACTAGTATGCCGCATTGTGCGATTCAATTTGAAACAATGTCAAAGCTTTGTTGGGAATAAAGGTTTGTTGGTGGACTACTTTTAAATGCTAACTCCTCAGTGTAAAGAAAGCCAGCGGGGTGGATGGAGGGGTGGGGTGGATGGACGAAGGGGAAGGGGGGGATGGACCATAGCGAATTGAAAAATTTAAGATGCGTGTCGTTTGCATGAATGGATGCACAGCGCGTGTCATACGTTTCTGATTTGTGCGACTGCAGCTTCTCAATGTGTTCATCGCAAGGTACTCTGATGGTAACACTGAGGATTGAAAATTGTATATCAACTTAAGCAATATGGCATCCGTTTAGAACAATCATTTATGTGTGACTCACAGAGTTTTTGAAAAAATGACACGATAAAGTGGTAGAACAGTAAGGGGAACAACGGAAGCTAGCTCAGTATTTCCTCAGCGAAATGGTGGGTTTCATCTGTCGACCTTCTCTTTTAAAAAACGTAGCCTCCTTGGTTGTTTATTTATTATTTCGGGTTGTTATCTGGCTTCATAATATGGTTCGTGATCGCTATCTGACAAGCCTACCATCTTAACCATCTTAACTACTCTAACCATCTTAATTTTAACCACAGCTGGTCTAATGTGAATGCTATAAATGAAAAAAGAATTCATGCCCACTGAGGTGAAAATAGTTCTTTGAGTCGTCTTGAATACCAGTGAGAAACCTGGCAGAAGTACCCTAGGAAACCTTAGAAAGCTTTTTGGGTAAATATAACGTGAAAGAGCGCAAATGTTTGCATCTTAAATTCATAAAATTTGCTCACGAAATTCTTGCTCTCGCAATCGCATGATTTAGATCGAAGAAACGAAACGGAATTGAAAGGCATTTGAGGGCAACTAAACCATCAAAATAATCCCGTTCTATGCTGTAACATGCCAGCCGGAGTTTTGTCTTACTTCCTCTCTATCAGATTTAGGCCGCTCTTAGTATCGTCGTACAAAAAATAAAAATAACATCCATGAAGTCGCTTTCACTGCTTAAGACGTCGGTCTCTGCTTTGCTGCTAATTATTCCTCATTGCGTAATTCTGCATCATACAAAGCACTAAACGCTTACCAGCCATACAAGAATAGCTCTGCAGCCCGTTTTTTTTAACTGCATGAGACGACGAGGAATATAGCAGTCGACCATTTGGCACTGTTAGGCGAACCACTCGTTCAGTATATCTCGTAGCTTTCAAAAAAAGTGAGGAGTTTTGATGAAAGTCGGATTGGAATAGACGAGGCGTGAACGGTACATAAGAAATGGCATATTCTAGATTTGGCCGGACGCCGAAAGAAAATGAATTGTCTCGTATCGCACGAAAGAGGGAATATATTGAAGCAGTGCAGATAGCGATCGACTCAGTCCAGTTCTTCAATTGCTTAAAACGTTTATAGAATATGGAATTGGGTTAAATGCAAAACCACCCAGGAAAAGTGCAAAACCGTCGGAAAAACTGATGAGGCGTAAGCACGCTGGAAACAGAAGAAAACAGCGACGAAGAGAAAGAGAGAAAGAGAGAAAGAGAGAAAGAGAAAAAGAGAGGGAGAAGAAAGAGAAAACGCAGCAAATGCTGTGCTAGTTGTGCTGCTGCGATCTCTACTGAGCTAAAGAATGGGGTGATATGATCATCTCAATGAAGTTCAGAACTAACGATCGTTTTGATTTGAACACATGAATTTTCAACGAGAAGAAGTGAAATCCTCGTTGACCGTTCCAAAATAGGTTGATATTTTTCTTGTAGGAGAAATCTGGGATTGCTCAGCTTAAAAAATCGTCATCTGCATACAACGCTCATTTAAATAATGAATTTTAGTTCCATAGGGCACGCTATAGAGCATTGTTGCTGTGAGAAATTATGCGGCATCACTCTGACGCACGTCTTCTTTCTGCGTTGATGCTCCTTTCCTTGTTTCATTATTTAAAAAAACTTTTTTTTTTCGCTAATATTCCAATTCACATGCAGTCTACTGGCGTTTTTTAAGATGCTTTTGCAATTTTCCAAGCAAACTTCCGAATTTGATTAGCGTATCTATTGTATTCGAAATCGCCCAACGAGCTGAATTGAGTAATATCTGTAGCATCTTCGCTGTTCGCGTATACTCACTATTTCATAAAATACGAGGCAATACGTTTTCTCTTTGTACTTTATCAAAACTGGAATACACCATTTACATACTGCATACGAATCGTTTACGGTATGTGCCATTTCGTTAAGATTGTTAACATTTAAAGAAATTGTCAATGCTAAGAGGCAGGTTTTCGTAGTTGTGCCCCCTAAGCATTGCTTCTGAAAGTGCTACGATCAAGTGCTATTAAAAATAGCTGAAAAATTGATGCGATAAGCTCCAGCGCAAAGTGTTTACCATCTAAACATGCGCTTATGTTGAGTGTTGAGAAAACAGCTTAGAACAATTTGAGCGAATACGCAATTGTGCAACACATATTAGGCTTTAGGCTTTAGAATTGCTAGCTCACAGAGCTCTCTACTCATCCGTCTTATACTCTTGACGCGTTTTATCTGGGGGTGTTGCATCGACTCCGCGCTCCTGATGCGTCGGAGTCAGGACATAGAGGAAACACTTTATCCAAGACACTATAAAACTGCAGAGAACTGAAAAAAGACGACAAGCACGCTGAACCATCAGCTCATCGCCCGCTACCAACATAACGGTCGTCGGGTTTTGGGACGCAACTAAAAAAAGAAGCAGAGAATTGCTATAATGCAATGAGCCAAGGAAAAGCACACATATCACCACAGAAAACACGAAATGAGTAGGCGTTCAGTCGTTTCCCACAACAGTAGTGGTTAGTGCAGATTGATAGTTGCGGGACGACGGAAGGATTCTTGCATAACTGTGTTGACCACATCATAAATAGAAAGTGGAAGTTGACGCACGGTTGAGAAGAAACTCTCGATTCCGGTATCAAACGTGCATATATTTGAAAATATTAAGGATTTGTGCGGTGACTAATTAAAAGTTTAAAGATTTTTCAATGAGTCATCAGACGTTCACAGGAAGCGAACCATACCAAAATCTTTTACTCTACCTTGTCTTAACCAATGATGTCAATGAACAACACTATTTTCTCGCAGGACAAAACTTTTTTTGGCACATATTGTTGCCCTGTGATCAAAAGGCTGTCTCAACATTTGCGTTCTAGACCTTCAGAAAAATATAAGATAATGGCGTGGTCCCCGTATTTGTAACTGCAAACATTGTAAAAAATATGATGGTAAACTCCTAAAATGCAGTGTTCAGCTAATTTTTAAAAATGAATTATTCAAATGCAAGATAAGTACATTGGCTACTTCAGTGTGCTGAAAACAATGCATGAGCCAATTGGAAGAACCAAGAACATTTTGTTTACGAACAGCGTATCTAACTTTTATTTTGAGTCGAAAGGCTTTCTCGAAAATGATGCAGTCAATTAAGTTTGAAATCGCAAACGGCCAAGAGACATTAGAAATGTGACACTAGAGACAATAGTTGCCTAGCCGGTGCATTTAAAAAAAATGTTGAATTGTCATCATATGTCCCAAACAGGAGGAAGCTCATATTTCGATATAGATTAGAAGATATTTGCGCAGGTGAGGATTTGATGAAGCATTTTTTTTCCATTTTTTCGATGAACAACATGCTAGTTCGGTGGACGGCAAAGAAAACTATTCAGCGTATTTCAGTTTTAAGCCCGTCAAGATCGACGGGTTTAAGCAGCTTGAATGTCCAGTTCCACGATTATTGTCTTTACTTCAATCCTGAAAGTTTTTGAATTCAAGATTTCATTTACGCTTCTCCAAAAGTGCATTCGAAAGTGTGTCTACAACATTTTCCGTGTAGTTCAAGAAATTTTGCCAAAGCATTTCTAGTTTTGTTACAGATGTGCAGGTACCGTAAGTTGTATATTGAGTAGATGCATGTAGGAAGGGAAGCGCTGCTGCCGCGATCGTAAAGGGGCGAAGACATGGCAGTAAAATTGGTTTTTTCTGAAAGACAATGATAATATTCCGGATGAAAATTCGATTATTTTTAAAACTTCCCGATTCGCCAGTCGTCCCCTACCGGTAGACTAAGCAGCTAAGCATACTAATTTGAAAGCAGAGAGGAATTTGCAAGAAAGCAGCGAAGCAATTGCTGAGCAGGTTCTTTTGAGCAAAAACGGCGTAAACCGCGATGACGCAACACCATCGAAATATCGCTTTATGCGGCTATACGAAAAGCAATCGTAACAAACACGAACAACAAACACAAACCGGTTTCATTTTGAAGTTACAAACTGACAACCTCTTTATTCACGGCTGTGACAACTGTGCACTCGTCTCTCCGAATTAAAATCGTCTCTAGTTCAACGATGTAGTGCTGCTCATAAGAAGACAATACGTGTATGTTCGATATGGAAATATTGCAATTGTTGTTGTTGCCAACAATGAAAATTTCAAAATATGCTTAAGGAAAAGTCGCTCGTGCAATGTCGCCTTTTAGTTGCGAAGTGCAATGTTCGATATGGAAATTGCACTTCGCAACTAAAAGGCGACATTGCACGAGCGACTTTTCCTTAAGCATATTTTGAAATTTTCATTGTTGGCAATTCGTGAAAATGGCAATCCGGCCATATTTGCTATAAGATGTCAAAATGTGGCACTTCAAACGACCACATTTGCCAAAAGTGAAGCCATGCTTTTGTCATTTTAAAATGTCTCATGCCTAAAATGCCTTGCACATAAACGTTTATTCGAGCTCTTGTCAAGCTGTTTAATAACCTGAAAGGTTTGGTATAAAACGCATGTGTGTTTTAAAACGCAAGGTTCTGCCTACGGCTTTGCGATAGCGTGACATTTCGAGATCTGCAGTGAAAAATTTTGACTAGAGATTTGCAAATTCAAATATTTTTCCTAACTTAACTTGAATAAAAACAGTGCAAACAGTAAGAGAGAGAGGGCGAGAGAGAGAGAAAAAAGGAAATAGAGAGAAATGCAAGAAAGTGTAAAGAATAGCTGTAGATGCGAACGTAGTATTGGTGGATTACTTCGTGCGCTAATCTTTCATTTCTCTTTTTCTGTCCATCTGCTGTGATTCGCGTGCTGTTTCGACAAACAAACAAAAAAAACAACGCAATAACTGAAAACACTAATCTACCTTCTGAACGCATAAAGTTGCCGTAGAATTAACCGCAAAGTCATTATAGTGGTGCGAGCCGCATATCATCAATATGCGCGGCTCGACCATAAAATTCTAATCAGGCAACCAAAAACGGAAAACAAGCACTTTTGTTTCCAATGGTCTAAATTTGAAAAAAAAAGCAGAAATCCATTTGCATTGCAGGAACGAAAAATCCATTTGCATCAACGCAGGTGGCGCCACTGAAGTTTACTTGAAACATCATTGAATTCGTGCCGATGTTGTAGGATCGAGACGGTTAGAAGATTTTCAATTTTGATTTCGTCCAACCGTTGAGTGAGTAGCATTTTGATGCTTGGAGAATGTTTAGCAGGGGAATGTATAGAGGATGTTGCACGTTGTTTGAGAGTTCCAGTAATTTGCAAGTGAACGGGATTGCACCAAAATGCTCATTTGTTGACTTGTGTGGGCTCGTTTTTTTTTTCAGGGTAGTTCCGCCGTTTCGACGCCAGGATTAGTGTTTACGTGACCAATATTCGAAAGGCTCTCATTTGAACTGCATTTCATGTGCAAATTCTTTACTTTGTTTTAAATAGTAAAATATGATAGTGAGGGATGTGCATTGGCGATTCTTATCATTACAGTCGCGCATATCTGCGCTTCTATGCTTTTTAAATTCTGTGCACTCGGTACAGTAAAGTGTAGAAATCTTTACGTGGTGTAACTTGTTCCAGTGTTTGTCGCTGCTGGCCGAGTCGTATTTTGCACCTTTCTCATCCGTTAAACCTTTCGATATTATCGCCGTGCATTGTTCACGTGTAATATACGTTGCCAATGGGCGCCCGAAAATGGCATATCCCGGGACCTCCATCATCCCTCTCCTCTCCTCCCTACCCATATATCCCCTTCCCATTTGAGGTTACTTGTGAAGGACTTGTTTGATTTTATCAGCTTATTTTTGTTAAATTGCTCTTCAGTGTGCACACTCATAGTTGTTACCACAGTTTTGCAAAAGTTAGAGGATTTTTTCTTCTTCTGTCCTTCGATGCCTTAATTTCTAAAATGAGTTCTTTTGAGCCATGATGGCCAACAAACACATACGTCTGCACCCCAAAAATCAGTAAATTATTCATGCGCCAATATGCAATACTCAGAACGGCTATTGAAAAGTTGGAAGGCGTAGAAGGAGGAAAGTTGAAAGTGAAACATTTGCGTGATGTGGTCACGGGGATTGCGATAGTGAATACAAAGTAAAAGAGAGAGAGAGAGACCATTATGCAACGTGACTGAGATGTATTACGTCACGGGGGTCACAGTGTGAAAGTGACCCCTTTTTTGACACGTTGGGTCACTTTCGATTTCTTTAGACGACCTATTGCCTGCGGCGTTGCAGCATAGTGGGGTGGGGGGAAGGAAGGTGGTTGGGTCCGAAAACGAGTGAATTGTCGTCTGTTTCGGCATGGCGGTAAGCCCCCTTGAAAAGAACGCAAAACGGCAAAAACAGATGCAACAGAGGGGATACGTTAGAGCCGAAGACCGGTTCAAAAGAAATGCCCGGCCGCCGAATTATCTTCCACCATATTCGTGCTGAGTTCTTTGGAAATGTGCTCAGCTGTGACCGGTATACACCCAGTGTTCATCCAGGAGCAGCCGCTTCGAAGCACCGATCAACTCGATGTCGAGTTCGGAAGGAAGTTCGAAGAGTGGCTCAAGGTATGACGAATTTCAAATTATTTCGCATATTATTCCAGTGTACGCTATGTGTATCGATCACACTTCAACCCGTCCCCCTTATTCCCGACTTCAGCGTTCACAACGAGACAGTGGATGAAATTTTTATTGTTTATTCGTTCAAGTATGTAACGTACTACAAGCGGCGATAAGAACAGAACATATAAAGTGCTGAACGTTTTGCAGCGCACCTCCTAATCGAAAAGCGGATTTGCAACTAACACAAACATTGTAACCATGTAGGTGTTTTTTGGCAAGGTGTGTGCACCTTATACGCTAGTACCATGTGATCTTCTTATTCGTTTTAATAAATATCTATAGTGCGCTTCTCAGTTTTCATCTCTCGTCTTAACGTACGGTGAGCGTTACCTTGCACCTTGCTTACTTCGTGCTAAATGGCGGCAACTGTTTATTGTTTCTAGAAGTTGCAACATTGCACGGATGATTTCATTCTACAATAATACGCAAAGATCGGAAGAAACAACTAAAATGACGATCTGCCTAATGACACGCAAAAATTACACAATTGCAAACAAAAAGAAAAAATCGAAATTGCCTACTACCGCAAAACAACTACGACTTCTTGAATTCAAACTAAATCAGAAAAACACGCTTGGCGGTCTTCTGCATTGGAGCGTTAATTCCGATTCCCTTTTTTTTATGGAACAGCCAATGCGATCACCACTTGTTGGGGACGTCATTTGTAAGCAGTTAAACATATAAGCCAATTGCTTCGAGCAGGCTCTTCACGAATATTGCACTGAATATTCGATGTATTGCGGCAAACGCTTTGTCGCCATTTTGCTTACAATTTCTTGTGTCCTAAAGTCTGCTGCGTTGTTCCTGACGAAAAAAACTGCTCAATTTTAACTTCTCCATGTTATGCATTGAGACATTTAAAGGTGATAATTATTGAGACGTATAAAGCTGAATTTGAGTTGAATTACGCTAATGAATAATCGCATGGTTAATGCTGTTCGGCTCAAATGACTTCTCATTTGAACACCGATCAAAAACGCCGCAAAAAACCCTCTACGAGCAAACAAGCCATCACGATTTTCTGAACGTAATCGACGGTTGCAAGTGATTCCGTGAAGATCGCTTCAGTTGTGCTGCATGTCCCATTTTCACGCATTTTTGAACGAAAATCTTTGCTCTTTGCGAAGTTCCAATCTGTGTTATTAGCATGGTGATATGGCAGAGTGAGGTTGATGAAAGGGGGGGGGGGTTGGCGAAGAGATTTGTTGCAAAAACTATGGGTATGGAAAAGGGGGTAAGCAGCCGCCCGCTTTATTATAAGTGGCGAATGTAACCCCTCCCGATTTCGTTTCTCCCAAAAATTGCTTGACCTTAATTGTTGAAACGACGAAAAGCGAGAATTCTATCCGCGGGCGAGAATTTCGAACTTTTGATACACAGTATTTTGTTTGTCTTTTCAAGGCCGGTTGAAACATTGTTGATCTAGTGCATCGAAATAATCGCATTGCTGATAGTCGTTTGCGATTTTTTGTTGTATTGTGTGTCGCCGTAAGAAATCTCTTCCGATCTTTGTGGCATTGTGGGGGGGTTCCTTTGGTGTCAAATATGAAGCGTTTGACACTCTCTCCTTCCCCCTCTTTCCCTCCCTCCCGTCCCCTTAGGGTGTGCTAAAGAAATTTCGTTTTGCTTTGCGTTCCATAGAAGTGCATTGTGATGTAATGTGTATTATAACGCAATTGTGTCGCCTGAAATACGATTTAGTCAAAACATTTGTCAGTGTAATCCTCACATTAACAACTGTACCATTTTCACCTTCCGATCTTCCAATCCTGAGCCGCCCAAGCGTCATATGCCGTCAAATTCGAAACCTAGAGAGTGTGGTGACGTTTCACTTTACCACTGAATGCGTAACTTAGGGAAAGACTGAATTTGAAACGCACAAAATGGTGCGCGAATAGCGTTGGTGCTAAAACATGCTAATATGTGCTAGAACATTTGAAAGCGTTGAGAGTTTTATATTTTTGGGCGTTCTTTTCCGAAAGTTTTGCAAGACTTTTTTTTTTTGAACTTTTTAATCTTTCGAAAAGGGGACATGGTTGACCATTAGGTTCCTAGTTGGTCTCAAACTGCCTCAGCATATTCACTTATAACTGGATTACAACTGCCACACCCTCTGAGCATATCTTTTCGGTTTTTTTTCTGTTTTTTCTTTGCTTCGTTGCACCTCTATCTTTTATTTTCTTTCAAGTTCTGTCGTTTTCGTTTCTTTATTTCTCTTCTATTTCAACAAACCAGTCAGTGTTTAGTTCTCGAACATTTCTGTTCTTCCTCCTATTTGTTTCATGCAAACTTTTCAGCTTTTTTTTTCCTATTTTCTTCTTACGTAATGGCTGCGGATCATTAGCTAGAAATCCAAGTCTACGACTTATCTCCCTTGAGAGGGCTAGAGTAGTGTAATGTAGGCTATTTGTGACACGGATGACAATTTGATAAAGTCGACGGTTTTTGTTAGGAGCCGTGAAATGCTCTTAGTTAAGGTGGCAGAAATGTTTCACGCTAATGTTTCGTTGTTTTAACCATAGCTATAGCAACGAGCATATGAGAAAAGAAGCGGGCGAAAAATGTTGTACAGGGCGGCGAAGTAACACGGTTCAAAATTTTACAAGCGGTAGATCAATGGATTTTCGCCTTCACAGAGCTTATTTTTCTGGCGAACGAGAGGTGCAACGCAAAAAGTTCTCACACAATCATGTTCGTTTGCACATTTCTTTTATTCGGATGTGAAGTGATTTCTTAGATGTCGAAATGTTTTTTTTCTATGCAATCTTTCTTGTCATTTTTACATGCTCATTTGAAACTCTTCTAAAAATTGTTTCAAATTCGGCAGTTTTTATATTTGTTTCTTTTTTCAGTTACGTTGCCCTCACTCAACCACTTTTTTGTTTTTCACCGAGAAGATAGTGCGAAAATTTTTACAAAAAATTCAGCAAAAAATTGATTTACCAGAAAACAGTGTTAAAAATTGTTCTCCGCTGCCTCGTATCCACATTTGCTCGGCACTGAAACGTTTTCATGACAACTATCGAGTGAATTTATTTAGATCGAGTAAAAAACAGAATTTAAAATAGAAGGCTTGATAACTTGACGGGGTCTCGCTTTGCTTATAGCATCCAGTTCGCCGTGAAAATTGTCCTCACCGAGCACATGTTGCTGTTTGGAATTTTCTTTTTTCACATCGTTAGACGATGGAATCGTTCCTGAGAAGACCACGATTACACCTGAAGTGTTTTTTTAAGCATAGTCTATTCTCCTGTAACTCTTCTATTCTGTTCTACTCTATTCTATTTTATTCTCCTACAATGTTTTTCCTCTCTATATTTTTCCTGTTTCCTGTTTCATCGACCAACGGTTAGCTCATTTCCTTTTTTTACATCTGTGAAAACAACTCTTCTCATCTCTTTGCTCTCTTTTCACTTTTCTTTTTTATGAATAAATCATTGTGTGTTTTGTATACCTTTTTGTTATCTTTCTATATCTTTTTGTATATCATATCTTTTTGCATATCTTTTGTGTATATCATTCTGTATATGTTTTTGTATATCTTTTCATTGTGTAATAAATCATTATGTATATCTTTTCTAAGACGTTCTGAAAAAAAGAAAACGAATTTAACGAAGATTTCGGGCTCATTTTCGTTTTTGTCGTTCTCAAAAAAGTTTTTCTTTTTTTCAATTTTTCAAGACCGTTGCTAATGAGAAATTTTCGACCTTTATGGTAGGTTCTAGCAGCTCGATTTCGGGGATTAAGATTTACTTTTTTGTTCCATCTATAGAGGACATAAACAGCTGCTTTTTATAACGTCAATATGTTACTCATTTTCGTTGTTCGTCGTCGATTTTAGCATTTAAAGGAAGCGGCGTAAGGTCGACATCTGAGCGCAACGGTGCCGTGTTCAAAAAATTTTGCTGCTGTTCGAGGAGAGAAAAATAACATTTATCTCGAGTGCTCCGATTCGAAAGATTCTCACACAATTGAGGCGAAGAAATCTCATGAACTACCTTCTTTTTCCATTCATGCCATAATCAGCACCTTTTTAGCTCTGGTTCAAAACTTTTGAGGGTTTTAATGCACCGCAGTTTCATTGCGCAAACGAGCTTTGAAATCTCAAGTTACTCACATCACTTGTTCATGATCGCTCAAAGCGATTGTTGATTTTTGGAAACGAAAATTTCGCGCTTCAACGATGTTTTTTAGCAAGACTGTTCTATATGCAAACAGCTGTAAAAGAATACCTATTGACGAGTTTTTGCGGAAACGTTTACGCAAAGATGGAAACTGATGGGTTCGACGCGTGCTTTCCTCAAAATATGAGAAAATACTGATGAGGGGAATATCGGAAACTCCTTGGAACACCAGTCGTCTCCTCTGCT
>JPKZ01000317.1:127952-147251 GCA_000803305.1 Toxocara canis | reverse complement strand
ATCAGTGTCTAGTTTTATTTAAGCAGGACGTTAGTTTATTTCGCTGAACTAGGAAGAATCGATGCCAAGCAACAACAGGTTCCTTTCTCTGTACCTGTCCCACGCAGTATATATGCGGGTGACCTGCGAAATTAGCTCATTCTCTACTTTATTGGAGCCATCCGGAGGAATGTTATGAACTACTTTATCAAAACCACCTTTGCAGATATCTGACGTATTTCATCACTCTATCGCCCTGGCGTGATTACCGAAATGATCAGTCTCTGTCCTTTTGAACGATATCAGAACAACAAAATATTTTCTTTGCAGAATAATGAGAAGAACGCATTTCTCGTTAGCAAGCATTCCGATAGGAAAAAAAATATGAGTTCTAACGATAGCTAAGGGTGAATGATCATTTTCTCAGTTCTTTAATCAGGACAGCGCGCTAAAGACGGTCAGCTTCTTGGCTGATTTAATGTGTTTGCCTTTTCGACTTTTCATCTTCTTTCGCGTGCGTCCCTTATGATAGTCTCATTGGAAATCTTGCGAATTTCCAGGACGAACAGGTACAAATCAACTTGGAGGCATATATGCGAATGGTCGTCCGTTGCCTGCACATTTAAGGGAACGAATTATACGTATGGCCACCTCAGGGACAAAACCGTGTCAAATTTCACGCGAACTCCGGGTATCGCATGGCTGTGTTTCAAAGATTCTCTCGAAGTTCGTTTCTCGTTATCTTCCCGCATACCGTCATCGCTATCTGCTGCTGAATGTCTAGAAGAATTGATCTCTCAAAAGAAAAAAATCATTGCTTACAAAACGCTAGATGAGAGGAACGAATTAAGGTTGCCTTTTAGCGAAACGAGATTAAAAATGAAACAAGAATCCCCTCTTACGAAATGATGCTATAAAAAAACTAGTCTGCAGTTTGAATATGGTCATCAGTAGTTCTTGAAGTTAAGAGACACAACTGATATTTGTTATGCGTCCTCCATCGCACGTTGGCAGTTAGCTTGAAGTAAATTGAGCTGGAAAATCTTTGAACGTCATAGAATTCGCCTTCTATTTATTCGTTGTTGTGCATTTGTCCATGTTCGCTTTTGAAGATAAGGCCAATCTGAAAAATGCCCTTCATCGAAAAAAAAGTTATGCGCTGCTCGAATGAACAAACTGCGATTGGCACGCTTCAGCGAGCATCGAAGTGAGCTTTTAATCGGGAGCAGTGTACATATGGCAGGAACTAGAAATGGTCAAAACTATCAAACTATAATTCCGGTTTTGGGAAACTAACAAAACATAATATCACAAGGATAAGACGTAGGCTAAAAGGAATTAAAAACGCGAAAACTGAACCACCTCAAAAGGAAGGGTTACTAAACGAAAGGGTGGAAAATTTCTGAGCAGTCTGGAATTCGATGCCACTTGGCCTTGTTCTTCGTGAAGGAGAGGATAATGAGTAACTAATAATAGAAGCAGCTGTTTCACTTTGCATTTAAATTTGCAGGAAATCATAAATAAACAGCCTCATCGCAAATCGGGGAAACTGGACAATTTTAACTCATCTGTTTAATGCAGATTTATCAGATGAACATGGATTGGTAGCAGTGATGAGGCTCATGTCTCGCATTCGTCCAAAAATGATTTTTGCTGTCCCATCACATCTCTTTCAACATCTTATCAGTTGTTCAGTTCTTATCTAAGGGGCTTTCTGTCTTGACTCCTTCGGTCCTCCTTCTGTCTTGACTGCTTCGGTTCATTATGAAACTTTCCTGCTCATGCTCCCTCATGGGAGCACGAACAGGAAAGATTGTTAGGAATACGAGATTCATTAACCGAGACTGACGTGTATAAGATGAGATACCCAATGTTCTATGCACAGGATCACAACGACTATATGCTGTAAGCCACATGTCGGATATGCATAGCCTTAGAGTAAGTGGGTTCGCTAACAAAACAACGTTGCATCCTTTGAAATTTTTGCTGCATTTTTACGCTACCTTCATTATTTTCTTAGTGCTTTCATACGTTACCCGGTCGCATTATGACAATAAAATGTAAGCACCTCTATGCATGCAAGTATGCAAATACTTTCGCATGTATGCTTTAACTGTCAGTTCCTTCTTTCTACTTAGGCGTGGAGTAAATGCGAACCAAACTTCCGCTCGTCTCATTAGCTGCTCACTGAGTTCGATGCTTTGTTTACATGCATCGCTGCATAGTCAAATCATGATACACTCCTCTATGATTCGGCAGAATTATGCAGCCACGCGATTCGCGTCGAACAAAATATTGGCGAAAGAAGTCCTGGGGACGCTTGAGATGTTTAATTACCCCCCACCCCTCCCCACTTTTTCGAATATGAAAGATTTCTGAAAAGGCGGTGAGAGTGGTCGTGAGTATCTTTATACATGAAATAATGAATCAAGTGATTGAAAGATATAAATGCGAATAAGCTGCGAAGTTGAATTAGAGATAGAAAACACAACAAAGCGGTCAAAAATATCATCCGTCAAGCAGGAAGGCATGCCAGGTGGCTGGCACGATATGCGCTTTATTGAGTCACCGATTAGACAAGTCGATTTCGAAAAAGACATGGTGAAAAAACTATGCCTTGGCTCTTATATATTTTTGTGCCAGGCATTCGGCTTTGTACTATGCAAATCCGGGGTTGGTAAATTGGACTGAACTGGTGTAAGATACGTAGTTATAGTATGTAGATTATTAATCGCAAATTTCAACGCTCTAGCTTCAATGCTGCCTGCGCTGAAATTGATGGGCAGACGGGCAACCGCTCATTTCGTCTGATAGACTGACAGACAGATGGCTGGGCAGATAGACAAAGGGACAGTCGGTCATTCCGCCAGGTAGGCGGACAGAGAGATGGTAGAGCAGACCGATAAGCGGGTAGTCAGCCAAAGCGTCAGACAGGTGTACAGACGGATGATTGGACAGGTAGAAGACGGTCAGGTAAACAGATAGGCAGACGGCTACAATAATAAAAACGTTTGTTACCAAGAAATAAACAAAAAAATTAAGGTTGGAGAAATGAACATTGGAATGAGTGTTGAACAAGAGAACAGGAAAAAAAAGAAACAAAAAAAAACAACAAAAACAAAGAGACAACAAAGAGAGTGCACACAGTGAGAGAATGTGAGAAGTTGTGAATCAGTTAGAACTGAATGAGATAAGACTTTCGGCACTAGCTGGGAAGGTGGTGGTTTATCAAGTCTCTTTTTGAAAGAGGAAAGTTTGCAAACATAGAACCAGACAGGCAGGCGCATACAGATGCGCACTTGCTCTGTAGCTTAGCCATAAATGCGCTTTAGAAAGGCAATTTTATCAAATCGACGATTACCGCATGATATACCGGAAATAGCAGATTTTACCTCTTATACGATGCCAGATTTGACCAGAGATTGAAACCTGCTAGCGAATTTCCAAAAATCGAGCAATTTGTGTTCATCACAATCCAAAGCGAAAGTTTGTTCCATACATGGACCATTTGAGACAAGTGCATACCTACGAATTGGCCTTCTTGCTTCAACCTACCTATGCCGTTTGATTAACACCACCTACGAACTTTACATATTTTTTATTAACATTTTTAGGATTAACACATACGAATTTTAGGAATGCGCTCAGCAGTAGCGTAGCACTATTAAAACAAGGCTTAACGTTGAAAGAATAGCGAAGATGTACTGAACCATTGTTTAGATAGGAAATTTCGCAGGGCAGGTGATATTGTGGCGACCTGTAGTCGGAGATTTGCTTAACAAAGTCAGCATTAATGGCCCATTTTGACCATTTTGTTCCTTCGAATTGTTTTGTCAATGGAAATGGTGTGCGCAAAACAGTGAGAATGCAGCGCGTTTTTGCAATTAACAAAAATATTTCAATAGTTAACGGTTCTAACGAAGACTTATATATATATATAAATTTTTATATAAAATTGTACATATCATATATATGAATATACATTACATATGTAATATATTATACATATGACAAATGAGTATATATATATATATATACTCATTTGCTATTTCATTAACGCGCACAGCAATTCCTAAACTATTGTCAAAGTCATTGCTTCGAGGTTGTTGCTATTTTGAATTAAAGTTTGCTCATCGTGAGTAACTGAGACCCTAAAATAGCACCTTAAAACAACTAGCTGGCTCAAAGGCAGGGTGAGATATTTTAAACTTATTCGCATATTTCTTGTTTTATTTCTCTCGAACGAACGAAAACTGTCAGTTTGTGTTGGCAGTTCTTTTTTTGTGCGTTATTTCATTCTCTCGGCAACAGTGCACACCCTCATAAGCATTGTGCGCACTGTTTTCTAAAAAAACATCCCATCAAATCCGAGTCTAATAGATACATATCTTTTCTTCAGTATCACTTCCGATGATCGTAATACACTCCAATCGACATGATAAAATTAACAATCGTCTTTCACACTTTTGCTTAGAATGAAGATGTCTTGTTGAAATTTTATGTAAAATTTCAATGAAAAAGACACTCAGCCACAACCCGTTTCGCGCAAAGACGAGCTACTACTGAAAAACCCAATGGAAGTACGACAGCCTGGAGTTCGTGGAAGCACCGAATAAAGAGCATCGAATCCAACGCATCTGCAGACTTGGTCACGAAAAAGTAGCCAACCGTCGGCTGTACGCTTTGAAGAAGCAGTAGCCAACCTGTACCCGATCATAAACCTTGTTTGAAACGACAGTATTCCTTTCGAAGATCTCGTTTGCATTTGAATGACTCGCTAATGCTGTGTTTAAGCCTTACAACGATGATTGATGCATATTTGTACGGGATCGGGACACTTTTTAAACGTTTAGAAGAGTGCTGAGACGAATTCCAGAAGGAATTGCGAACGAATGAAATATTAGAGAAGAATTATGAGCTATACGTTGCTCAAAGATATCGACACGTACTTTTACGGCCTGGGCTACACTAAAAGAAGAAATGAACAAGATGAATCTGCATACTCTTCATTAATTTCAGCTCAACATTAGCGACGCTACCATGTGCATCGTTTGCATAGACTCTGCGAAAACATGCTGATCCGGACTCAGAACAGCGCTGAGGCAAATCGCTTCGTTTCGTTAGCGATGTCGAACTGCATCTAGCTGTTTCCTGCCAGCTTATTACCTTATATGAGATAGATGAGTTCATGATGCGAGGAGAGTGCTAGTTGGCAAAAAACTTTCTTCTACATTCTAAGGGAAATACTTGTGCCTCTATTACCGCTCAATCACACCTTTTACGTATCTCTACGCTATATGGCAACGCCTAAGATCAAAATTTTGCCAAGACGACATCGAGAAATTCAGCCCACTGCTTCAAGCGAAACTTCATCGTCGTGAGAACTGCAGCAGTCGGTGATAGGCAAAGCGATAATGGAATTGCAAGAACCACTACGGCCGGTCTAGTATAATGACTTTGGCTCATTCTCGGTGAGCAGTCAATGACATTTTGGCATTGCCATTTCAGCGCTGTCACATTTCTGGCGGTGCTCAAACATCCTCGTCCACATTCTGGTATATAGTACCACAAGCCTCAGAGTAGTTTTCAGATATCGCGATACAGGATCAATTCGACCAGGCAAAATTGGCGGCTCAAAACCGAAGAAGTCCTTGCCTCAGGTAAAAATTTCTTGTTTTTCTACAATTACAAACCCTACCTTTCACGAGTGCTCCTATGCTTCCCGTTGAAAGCATGTGGAATTCAAAGCACAAAAAAAACAGGTGAACAAACACAAAAGGTGAAACTTAATTTTTGAAACAGCCGAATGAGAAACTTAATTTTTCGAACGAGGTAAACCACAAATCTCACAAGCGCATATAACGATAACGATTCATTAGACCAAACTGAACGTAGCGGCAGGGCAGTGAGTACTTTGATTCAAAAACGCAATCTTAAACTGCTTAGAGATACTCATGTTCAGGAAGAAATGAGCTGCTTCAACAGCTTTCCTTGTAATCCTTGTTCTGAAGCTCCTTGTCCCACCGGGTCAGAATAAAATGTTGACCAATTAACATGCTTCATTATTACAGTGCGGGCTGAGTTCCCCCACGGTGTGTTCGCAGATGAATGGACAAGATGGCTGCGTCATTTGCACGACCCAATTGCCTGAATAGCTAAATGGGGTAGCAAAATTGCATGAAACAATGACTGTACCAGCTGTTTAGACGACAAACGGTCTAAACTACTGCACAATGACTGTACTAGCTGTTTAGACGACAAACGGTCTAAACGGCTATTTTCACGAGGTGAAAAGCGTGATACACAACAATTTTTTGTGGTCTTTTTTTGCGCTGTGTTAGTGTTAGAAAAAGAGTTCAATTCGTCCATGCAAAAGCGCTTTTCCGCACATCATAAAGGAAGTTGTGCATGGGAGGATCACTATTGCACCTCGGGAAAAACAGCAACCTAATGGACCCACTGCTTTGACCAGAAGTGATGATTTGCTTTTGGCTGAGGGAAAACCGCACTAAATGCACAACGCTCAGATCTGGATGATTTGATCCAAGCACAGCCCACTGTAAATTGCTTCACTTCTGTATTAGTTTCGTCGTTCTTTATTTTATTGTGCTTCACTTCATTGCAAAGCAAACATAGGCCTCTCGTCTTCTTCCTACAATTTTCGAAGATTTATGTAGGCAACGATTTCTGAACGATACTTGCTCGCCATCGGTTTCAGCATAAAACTTTGGCGGTAATGATTTTTCAGCCAACAACAGCCTTAAACAACTGAAATATCCTGCATATAGACTCGATCTGCAAGTGCTAAAGACGCAAAAATTTTGCATTTACGAAAGATTTTGTTCAAAAAATTTACGGAATTCTCGATTCTTTTCAGTGTACATCGATCTGCCACTTGCCCTTCAAATCACCCCCAAAAATCCCAAAACTTGTAGGAAAACATCCCCAACTGCTCTCCATTTCTCCAGTCAGGAAGATGGGGGATGTCTGTACATGGCTCAAACGTTCCTTTAACCGTTTCTGTTTTATAAGTAAATTTGAATAATGTTCCTAGACTATAAGCTTCGTAAGAGGTTGCCTGACTTTTACTCGTGAAAATAGCCCCAGATTACACAGCGGAAGTGTACAGGATCGGATACAGCCTGTTCGACCAAGTTCTCTTCTTCAATTTAGTTTCCACTCTTTTATTTAGTGCAGTCAGAAATGGTAGGTATACATATGCAGTGTCTAAACAACCACCACTGGTACGTTGTAATAATAAATTTGAACAACTTCAAAGGAAAGCAGACTTATCACAGCCAAATAAGGGTTTGAAGATAGCAACGTTTTCATAAATAAATGAAAATACTTACCAGGAGGCTTGCACGACATGCGCTTTAATGATTCATCCATCAAGCTGGTCGATTGCATAAAATGCCCGCAAGTGGCAAAAATTCAGGTTTCCCTTCATCCAACAGCACTTACAAATCTTCTGTTAAAAATTCGTTTTTCTGCAACGCGACTTAACGAAGACGCAATCCGACCGGCTGAAAATGCTTAAAGAATTTTAGTCTTTCTACCATGATTTTCTTCGCAGTCGATGAATTAAGTGCTCTAAGTTGGAGCTATGAGCTATGGGATGTGCATGACTCCACACCTCGGATTTCACTGGTGTAGCTTCAGTTATCGCAAGCTGAGAGAACAAGAGAGATAAGGCACACATGCATACGAACAGATAAGGCAAATGTGCGTAGGAATAGAAATTACGTCTCCGTAATGCGCCGTACGAAAACTCGCATTGGGTACGTCAGAGGTCCAGGTATCTGCCATGTAAGATAACGTTTTAATTCATTCACATTGCGCAAAATTTGTGTTGCAAAAACTCTAACGGTAGCTGAACCTATCGCAAACGAGATACGTTAGGTATGCGTCGCATGTTCATACGCACGGCGTACGCTCAAGGTTCTCACGCACGAATGATCTCTTTAGAACGTTTGGCATACTGAAAACAAATGCGGCGAGTTTTGCTTGCCGTACAGTGGTGCTTGGTGTTGGCAGTGTGCAAATGTGAACAACAGACAAAAACTTCAGGTGGTGACGGCGATCGCAATCTACAAGCGCTGTCGACCATCGATGTACTCATGGGAAATACGTGATCGTCTCATCGCTGATGGTGTCTGTAGTGCACTAAATGTGCCGAGTGTTTCGTCGATTAACCGGTATTTAATAGTTTTGTTAGTCGATTTCAAAGCTTTCCTCGTGCATTTGGGCCGCTTTCATTGCTTCAATTGACCCCAATGGCTTAATCCCTTATTTTAACGATGTTGTGCAAAACGAATGTCAAGGCGGCCGCAGCAACTCGTTGTATTTTCAGTCATTTCCCATGTTTTCTTATCTTATTTGGAACGCTAGTAAAGCCGCCTCATCACTGGCCCATGCTATACTTGCAAAAGCAGTTTAAGAGTAGAAGTAATACTAGTCCTTAGTAATGGAGAATTGTACTGTAGGAGATATCCGGAAAGATTGTGCTCGATCCTCCATAGTGTCTTTGTTTCGTAGTGAGAAATTAGTGCCAACACTTGTAAGTAAGTAAAGAAGGGTAGCAAAGAAAACCTTTCGCCAAGCTGTGGTAGACGTTTATATCACTCGTTGAAATGCTTAACTGTTTGCTTTCTTCGTTTTTTTTGTTCTCACTTACTAAAAGAGCAAAATGAGTGTGTGTAAATGCGACGACCATGGATACTTCAACCAACAAAATCGGTCCATTATTATTTTCGAAGGATGCGATAAGTGAGCGCACCGTACTGGAACTCACAACGTCACATAAACGGCAAACAAAAATGGCATATAAAGAAGCGGAGAAATGTCGCTCGACACACAAGCAATAAAGCCAAAACCATAATTAATACACACATGCGTCACACAAAAGCAGACACACAGACTGGACGGAAATATGTCACATAAAGGCGCTCAGGGAGCATATGAGCCAGGTACATTTACCCAAATCGGAAACATTAATTAAAAGCAGAAGCACTTACATAGCTATACAGGATATGCTATACGGAAATACATCACCGAAACACTCAAACTTATGCAAAAGTTCGCTCAAATAGCCGAACCACATCGCACAAAAGCCGAATGACACACACTTGTAAATCAGGCTAACGCCACGCACACATTGCATGCACACACTCAACACAGTCATATGCCTTTCCCACTCATGAACTTTGACCTCCCTCCCCTCTCTGCCTCTCACTCCCCCTCCTCCCTCCCTCCATCCTCCTATCTACCATTCGACTGGACCTGTTCCTTAATTCTTTACTGTAAAGTCGCTGGAAGCGAAAAAAAAGGAAAGCGAAGTACAAAAGTAAGCCATATATATATATATATACATATATATATAACTTTTTACTTCGCTTTTCTTTTGAATGATTTCTCCTTTGGCACTGTTTGTAGAAGAGTTTTTGTATGGAACGCAGATATGCATTGTCGTGCCTCCCAACTCGTACAAGTAAGTACAAATGATGGAACCGACAAGGGAAAGGAACGAAACGAAATCCGCTGCCTTTGAGCAACACCCGACTAAAGTTTCATTACGAAGACATACTTGCCACCAGTGGTACGGTACCTTACTTAATAATGTGCCATCTCATCGATGGTAGTCAGTCGCGATATCGCTTGAATTGCTCCACTTTAGTGAATTCGCTGTGACTACATCGATGCATAATGTGCGTATTGTTTAGCATGAAATACATTACTGCTATTGCTGCTATTCAATGAGATAGTCGTATGTTGTTCTCAAAATCACTGCGAAAAGATTGTTGCAGGATCATTAGAACGAAATTAGGTACGCTTATCAAAAACGAACTGAGGCCAACAACCGAGTGCCATATGAACGGACTGTTAAAGCAACACGTCGAAGCGGACACCGAAATGATATCTCCCGCTCACGAGCGGTCGAATTTCATGCTTTGTCAACTGGGTTTGCAACACAAGGATACGCAAAACTTCTACTCGGGGAATACTTCACCTTTGAGCCATTCATCAGCCACATTTTCCAATTGTTCCAGCCCGCACTAGATCGAGAGCTCAAAAGGATTTTAATAAACCCACTAACACAACATATTGGGTGCTCAATATGGAAGTAATGGACAACCTTATAATGTCTAGAAGGTGACCTTTGAGCGCCATTTTTTCAAGGAAAACAATGATGTTTCTAAGTGGGGAAAACGGTCATTTTTTCTTTTTCAAAAGTTTTATTCATTTTTATAAGTCAATGAGAAGTTCTCCTAGAAATACTTTTCATGCAGTAAGAGAACTGTTTTAATCGAGGAAAGGGCGTTCTGTATGACTACGGCTTATAGCCAGTTATATGAGGAAGAGGAAACATCCTTTCATAGGTACGGGCTTCACTTGAGGGTCTATGTTCAAAGTTATGCTATGAATTGTTGCATATGCTTAGCGAATTGACATCCTTCCGGTTCATAAACTTTATTTTTCCTTCTATATTTAGCAGATCGACTTCGATTCTGTTTCAATTTCAATGACCAGCATGCATCGCCAAATTGTTTCTTTGATTGTAAGGTAGCATATGAACGCTAGCTTACATTTTCTTTTTGGAAAAGTTTTCCGCAGGAGCTTCCATCAGTTCTCAGAAAAAACAATTGGTGTTATATTCGTTTTTGCTAAAATCAAACGATCAAATCTATCAAAATTACTGCTTTTGTGTGCTATGCGTTCTGTCAATGAGCAAAGCGCACATTACAAGTTTTTAAGGTGAAATACTTGAACAAATGTTAAACCTAGTTACGAAAATAAGAGTGTGTCGGTAGAAAGTCGACTTGACGGTTTCTACCTTTTTGATCAAAGAAAGTCTTATTGGGTTGCTGGAAATAATAATGGAATCCTGTCGCGTACGTGTACACTTTCATTCGTTGATATTATTAACGAAACGTTTATTGCCTATCAAAGTACAACAATCTTTATTTGTCGAATATCGTCGTGCATGTATAGGAGACCAATCTAAGTCAAAAGAGGATGTGCATAGAGTGATGATGCTATCGTAGCTGTTTGTAAAATATATGATGCGTTCGAATACAGTTTCTTTGTGTCCTTATTTTTAGTTCGTTTTCAGCATCAAAGGATCACTTGCCGTTTTATTCTAACAGTATTTGTCCAAATTTTTCAACGTATATTAAAAATAAATTCAGTAGCGCATAAGTGGAAGCATTTTCCTTCCACCTCCAGAAATTAGTAAGCACAAGAAAGAATCAGCGAATTTTTACTTGCAAATCTGGTCTTGCTGCAGGCCATTCTTGAAGGCGCGATCTATCACAAAAAAAAGCCGCATTGCCCAAAACGTACTCTTGTGTTGTTCAGAATTATATCTAGTAGCACCTTACAGCAAGGCGTTTCGCGCTTTCATTAGCAGTTTGCCATACCATTCATCCTGTTGAAAAATTAGTGCGTACCTGCTGGATATTTAATAGTGATATTGATTGGTTGGACGAACAAACTATGATGGACACCACAGTAGCAGAAAAGACGACTGCAGAACCGTATTGAACAAGGGAAGAAATTGCCTCAATTTACAAGTAATTGCAAATTCCGTTTTCAACCCCACTGCTTTTGAATCACGATTTTACTCATTGACAACCATCCATTTAGCTTTTAGAAAACGCACATCAAACTGGCAAGTCTAGTTTACCAAACTATAAATGGGACTCGACGGTCGACACAAAATGTTGCAGTGAGATGTTGATAAATGATATTGCGCTGAACGAATTGATGAAGCAAGCGATGCGAGAGGGAATGGGACGAACAGAGGTTATTAAAATATATATGTAATGTATATATAATATGTACATCATAGGGGCCGTATTTATTTGTTAAGGGAAACCATTAATGCTGGGACGTCACATGAACATTTCTTTTCTCGTCACACACTAATATCAACCACTCGCGGATTTATAAGTAGCCAATGTAAGCGATGCTGGGAAGAGAACTGGAAAGGCGTCATTAAATAGAGCAGAACGTGAAAATTGACGAGAAAAATTCGATGAAGCTTTTGTTCGAAGAGGCGAATAGAACTGAAAGCTGCCATAACGGCGGCAAAGGAAATAATGGTTGAACGGAAGTATTATAGTAGAACTAAAGTTGAAGGAGCAGAACTAATTGTTCAACAAAACTGCTACAGTATTAGTACTAGTTGAAAACAACTCCCGCAGCAGAGCTAACAGTTGACTGGAGCTCATACAGAAGAAGCAAAAGCTGAACACAGCTGATAAGGTAGAAATAATAGCTGCACGAACGACTAAAGTAGAACTAACTGATCAATCGAACTATTACAGCCGAACGAATAGCTGAAAAGAACTACTAAAGTAAAAATAACAGTTAAACAGAACTGTTCGAACAGGCAAATTACTTGAACAGAAGTATTAGAGTAGAAATGTTGACTAAACCAGGGTAAAGCAAATAAATGAGTTGAATTGCAAACGTGTAGAGCTAATTGTTGAGAAGAACTACATGAGCAGAACTAATGGTTAGGCAATACTTCTAGAGTAAAACTGTTGTGAAGAGAAATGATAGAGCAGGACCAATAGCTAATCCGAGCTACAAGAACAGAATGTGTAGTTAAACACAATCACTTCTGCAAAACGAATGTTCAAAGAACTCCTATAGTGAAAATAATATTTGAAAAGATCGACTAAAATAGAAATAATAGATGAAAGAAACTATAATAAGAGACCTGTCGTTGAAACAGCATAACTCAGGAGAAGTGGAATAGTTGGACAGAACAGCGAGAGAAAAAAGAACTGTTGAACAGAACTATTAGGATAGACTAAATAGTTGAACGGATCTACAAAAGTGAAACCAAGAAGTGAATAGAATTACTGTGGAAGAACTAATGCATGATAGGAACTACTAAAAGAAATCAGATGAATGTGGACGCCACGGAACAACGAATAGCTGAAAACAGTTACTAAAGTAGAACTGATTGTTAAATAGGAATGCTTAAGAGAGGACAGCTAGTTCTTTTTATGAGTAACTTTTCTAGTGCAAAGCCCATATTTGAAACGAATTACTGGAATGGAATTGACGAATGGAAAGGACAGCAGAAATAGCACTAGCAGCCAAACATAACTACATTAGTCAAATTAATACATAAACAGAACTACTATATAAATACATAGTAGTTGCATATATATATATGTATACGTATTAAGTATACTTATTAAGGTATACTTATCAGGTATATATACATATAATAGAGTATATATTTATTAAGTATATATACATATAATAGAGTATATATTTATTAAGTATATATACATATAATTATTATGTATGCTTATTAAGGTCCAAGTTCAACTCTATTATATATATATAAATAATAGAGTTGCTAGAGAAGAGTTGCTCGATGCAAACATTTGCTGGAATAGAGCTAATACTTTATTAGAAGTATTAGAGCATAACTAATATTTGAACAGATGTAGAAGCACGCAAGGGAAAGCTAAGTAGAAGTAACAGTTGAAAAGAGTTACCGGAGTAGAAGGAACAGACGAATGGAAGTAGAACTGTGGAACTTGAACCTGAAGCAGGCTGCTAAGGTTGAAGCAGGATGGCGTTTGGACAGAAGTAATGGCTAAGCGGAGCTACTAAAGTATCCATTAATAATTAAATGGATATACATGGTGCAATTGATCTTGAAGATTTAAACTAGTCGCTGAACGGAAGTATTGCAGTAGAACTAGTATTTAACGGAAGCAACAGGCAATATTGCGAAAAGTATCGAAGAGAAGGACTGAAGTAGGCAAAATATTTCGACGATGTCGCTATTACCGAATGTGGCAGCATTTGCAAGGTCGATGCAGCTGCAGGCCTTCTATAGCATACTGCCTTAGGCAATGCACCGTTGATAGTTGGCGCCGTTAGAAGACAGGCTCAGATTGCACATTGGCATCCACATTATTAGGTATTTGAAAATTTATTGGATGTGACGTAGGAAGCAAAACCTGTTAAAGGCTCACTTGCTATGAGATGAGTAAGTCGTCGATTCGGTCCCACCTTCTTCAGATTGCAGCTAAAGTAACATCATGATGGCTTCTGGTGAGGAAATGATGCTACTGGCAAACCCGTCTTGGCGAACGCCAGCACTTGTTGGCGCTAGCAGCTGTACTGAGTAACTTTCAAAACGCACTAGATCATAAGCAAAGGAGTCTTCAGTTTTCCCTGTCCTGAATTACTGTCGTTTTTGAATGGATGCATTTGACAGTTAAAATGGTTGGCGTGAGAATATCCTTGCGTCCTCTTCCGGTTTCACTTCGCCTATCTACTAAGGACTGTTAACCCCGACTGTTTGTCCCATTCTAAAATGAAACTAGCGTTTCAGCTAGGGCAAAGTGTTGTCTTACTTTCGTCACCATTGTGCGCCTTCCAATTTTTCGTCTTGAATTTTGAGTAGAAAGTTTTGTTTTTGTTGTGAGAGTGAAGACAATGACTAACAAAGGAAGGACATAAAACTTTAAACTCAGATTTCGGCCACATGCCGCAAGGTTGGCCTAATGAGGAGATTACAAATGACCCCCTCATATTGTTCAGTTCATACTAAATGGAAAATGGTGAAAGGAGGTCGGCAGCAGTGGTGCGGTAGAAATAGTGCGCGCTCTTCAAGGGTTAATACCGTCAGACGGACAATGAAAGCGCATAAATCTGTATCGAATAACGCATTTGAACTGAGTGTTCCAACGATCATGGCTCACGGCCCTTATTCTAACGAGCTCGAAGAGGCGCACTGGCACTGCCAAGAAGCGGCAATTGAGATGCTTTTTACATGAGCGAGCTTACACCAGTCAGTGTTAGAACAAGCAACGTTCATGTGCGCAGAGATGGACGCAGTGAAATGTAAAGGATTCTGAGTGCAGCTGACACAAATGAATACGGGCGGGAAGAGCAATGTGTAGGGTTCATATGGTAGGGGGACGTCCTTCCTGATACATATACCCCTACCCGCATGATAGTGTTGCGTTCCATGGAACTCTCCCTCAAAAACGAAATGCAAGTTCCGGTTCCTCGCCTTGGACTGTGCTCACATCTTTGCGTGTGCCGATAGTTGAGTGCTGCATATTGTGTAGGAGGGACAGGGCGGAGGATGTTGATAGGGAGAGAGGGGTTTTCTTGGATATTGAGCTGTGTAGGCATTTTCTGGGCTGCTTTGAATATGGAGGTAGGCTACTGTGGAGTGAGAGGTGAGAAGTTGACAGGGAGGGAGGCGCCTTCTTGAGAATTGAAATAAATGGAGATTTTCTGATCCTACAGTTGAAAAGAGTTACCGGAGTAGAAGGAACAGACGAATGGAAGTAGAACTGTGGAACTTGAACCTGAAGCAGGCTGCTAAGGTTGAAGCAGGATGGCGTTTGGACAGAAGTAATGGCTAAGCGGAGCTACTAAAGTATCCATTAATAATTAAATGGATATACATGGTGCAATTGATCTTGAAGATTTAAACTAGTCGCTGAACGGAAGTATTGCAGTAGAACTAGTATTTAACGGAAGCAACAGGCAATATTGCGAAAAGTATCGAAGAGAAGGACTGAAGTAGGCAAAATATTTCGACGATGTCGCTATTACCGAATGTGGCAGCATTTGCAAGGTCGATGCAGCTGCAGGCCTTCTATAGCATACTGCCTTAGGCAATGCACCGTTGATAGTTGGCGCCGTTAGAAGACAGGCTCAGATTGCACATTGGCATCCACATTATTAGGTATTTGAAAATTTATTGGATGTGACGTAGGAAGCAAAACCTGTTAAAGGCTCACTTGCTATGAGATGAGTAAGTCGTCGATTCGGTCCCACCTTCTTCAGATTGCAGCTAAAGTAACATCATGATGGCTTCTGGTGAGGAAATGATGCTACTGGCAAACCCGTCTTGGCGAACGCCAGCACTTGTTGGCGCTAGCAGCTGTACTGAGTAACTTTCAAAACGCACTAGATCATAAGCAAAGGAGTCTTCAGTTTTCCCTGTCCTGAATTACTGTCGTTTTTGAATGGATGCATTTGACAGTTAAAATGGTTGGCGTGAGAATATCCTTGCGTCCTCTTCCGGTTTCACTTCGCCTATCTACTAAGGACTGTTAACCCCGACTGTTTGTCCCATTCTAAAATGAAACTAGCGTTTCAGCTAGGGCAAAGTGTTGTCTTACTTTCGTCACCATTGTGCGCCTTCCAATTTTTCGTCTTGAATTTTGAGTAGAAAGTTTTGTTTTTGTTGTGAGAGTGAAGACAATGACTAACAAAGGAAGGACATAAAACTTTAAACTCAGATTTCGGCCACATGCCGCAAGGTTGGCCTAATGAGGAGATTACAAATGACCCCCTCATATTGTTCAGTTCATACTAAATGGAAAATGGTGAAAGGAGGTCGGCAGCAGTGGTGCGGTAGAAATAGTGCGCGCTCTTCAAGGGTTAATACCGTCAGACGGACAATGAAAGCGCATAAATCTGTATCGAATAACGCATTTGAACTGAGTGTTCCAACGATCATGGCTCACGGCCCTTATTCTAACGAGCTCGAAGAGGCGCACTGGCACTGCCAAGAAGCGGCAATTGAGATGCTTTTTACATGAGCGAGCTTACACCAGTCAGTGTTAGAACAAGCAACGTTCATGTGCGCAGAGATGGACGCAGTGAAATGTAAAGGATTCTGAGTGCAGCTGACACAAATGAATACGGGCGGGAAGAGCAATGTGTAGGGTTCATATGGTAGGGGGACGTCCTTCCTGATACATATACCCCTACCCGCATGATAGTGTTGCGTTCCATGGAACTCTCCCTCAGAAATGAAATGCAAGTTCCGGTTCCTCGCCTTGGACTGTGCTCACATCTTTGCGTGTGCCGATAGTTGAGTGCTGCATATTGTGTAGACAGGGCGGGGCGGAGGATGTTGATAGGGAGAGAGGGGTTTTCTTGGATATTGAGCTGTGTAGGCATTTTCTGGGCTGCTTTGAATATGGAGGTAGGCTACTGTGGAGTGAGAGGTGAGAAGTTGACAGGGAGGGAGGCGCCTTCTTGAGAATTGAAATAAATGGAGATTTTCTGATCCTATAAGGGGTGAGAAACATTAAAATTCAGTGCAACTGGATTGGAACACTGGTCGGCTCCTGTCGATGTATGTTTGCTGTTGATACGCTGCAGTTCGTATATTCTTAAATCAAAGCAGAATCTACATATCATTTTTCCTATATTCTATTGCTTGTGCATTTCTTTAACAAACCTGTTGAAACGTACTGCATATTTTTCGCACTCTAATTGTCCATAGCTATCTCCATATCGAGATGGAAAAACTGGTTTGAGATTGAATAAGGAGGACGTCCTAGTTTGCATATTACGTTTACCAATTTGAAGCGTTCACCTTCGATACTCCTCCATTTCAGGCCGACGAATGGATATATACATTTACAAATCCACAAGAAAAGCAGTAAAGCGCATTCTCGACGCAAGTATGCAAGAGTGCAAAAAAGTGAATGTTAAGTAGAGGATTTGTATAAGCATTTAGATCATTTACAATATCAATGATTTCTCTATACCATATGCTTACCGTGTGCTCATTAAACTGTCTGGTCGACTACCTGAAATGGCTGAAGCACATATCGTGGCGTAGCACCATCTGGTATGCATCAACAGTTGTTATTGTTTGTCCACTCCAGCATTGAACGACAAATTCGAAGCAATCAGTTATAATTGGGTCGTCCGACATCCAGGTTTTATTTTCCGGCCATTAAACCAAAGGGTTCACGGATTATCGGCAAATGCTCCTTATTCCGCGAAAAATGCCCACACTTTGTATATATCTCAATTCGATCGACTGGCTGTTGGATATACAAAATCCAACTGTCTTTTTCCTTACTCAGATTTGTTATTTGATATACTGTCTTCAAACTGATCATGGAAGTAGCTCTTTGCACCCATTTTTGCTCCAGTGATCTATTGGGCTGAAAGTACTGGCCGGAAAAGTAGACAGATATATAGACAGGCAAGCAAGTGCACAGACGCAGTGCGCTTTACAAATGTAGCTTTGCGAAACCCCGCAAAATTGAATTTTCATCATTTAAGCGAGGTAGTATGAGAAGACGGGATCGTAAATTGTGACATCCTCGGACTGCCGGCCCTTAACGCTGAAGTATACAGGCACAAGCGCCCCTCCTCCAGCTCTTCCTGCTTGCATGTGCTTCCTCACTTAGGCAAGTCCGGACACATGGAGGAGTTCTAGAATACAGGCTCCTTTTCGAACGCTTTGCGATCAAATAGGCCAGAGGAAGAATCTTCTGAAGCACAGCTTCCAACCCGACTGAAGGCTTCTATTTTCCACAGGGGTCCTGTACGGGCTTGTGTTCAGGGCATACCTCTATTCAATAGCGTGCAGTATATATTTTAGTTTCATTATAAAGCGTTCATACTGCTGTGGTGTTTGCTTGTTTGTAAAGAAATCACCGCCTATGTTTACCTCGAATCGCTTGTTAACAACACATATGAACATTGTTTCCCCGTCTACGCGCGCGCCAGTCATTTTACACAACCGTTTCGCATATTGTTGGAATCATTGAATGCAGTAATCGCAGCGAGGTGGCATTCGGTCGGTACCCTTGGAATGCATGTGGGGCTTTGGCTTTAAGTGAACAATAGTTACAAACAAAAATATCGGGTAAAGGTGGGCGAAATGAGATTTCGAGTTAGGGTACCTCGTTGCGCTACACGGATACTACGACCGGTTACTTTTGTGAGGTAACCGAATTAGGGTGCCATGCTGTGGTCAGGCTTGGAGCTCGATTGATCTGCCATAAAACTGCTCCTTTACATTCTATACGCCATGGAAGATTTGAAAGGTATAAAGAGCGTTGCGGGGACATCATGTTTCCACATTTGTGCATATTTCTATCTTTCCGCCTTGTAGTTTCAACAGTGGAGCAGTTTAGCTAAAGTTCTGAAATTTTGTAGATGAGATCGACACACAGCATTTGCCTTCCACATCCGTTTTCAAACCGTTTGATCAACCGTCGGAGAAGTTATTCCTTATTTTGAATGTGGAAAAAATTTGCACACATTCCAACCGGCGGACTTGTACATTTGACCGGCCAGGTTGCGAGAGGGGCGGAGGATGGGAGAGAAAACCGGTCGGACTACATTTTCGGCCGGTCAGGTCATCAAAAAACAGACCTTTATTGAAAACCTTTACGGGCGGGCAGAGCTTGAGTTTCCACTGTTTTTGAGTGGATTTCGCAATCAGTTAATTTGATGGGTGATTCGCCGAGACGGATGTCGTGTTAGCCCATCCAACCTTCTCTC